>CM021103.1:472832424-472955785 GCA_007115665.2 Sequoiadendron giganteum
TCCTGGACAGTCTTATTCCTATTTGCTCAAAAGCTTCCGAGCTATGATTGAAACTTGTAAGATTCTTACCTTGCTTTTTAATTGAAAGAAAAGTAATGATGAAAGCGTACTCTGTTATTTACTTGGAAAATAGAACAATGATAAATTGTGTCATTTATTTCTTTATGATGAAATGTTTCAATTAGAATGAAAAGAAAATTTATTTACTTTGTCATTATAAATGTATTTCCTTGTATCTTTTTAGTGAAAGTAGAAAATTTTTGTTTACCCGGTTTTGGGGTCGTTACATATCGAGATTGGCCTTGACAACCTTGAAGTCATCAATTTCAACCTCATCAACATTCTTGTCTTCAGGAGGTGTGGAAAACTTCAGGATGATCTCGCCTTCAAAATTCTTCTCCATATGAACTTGCTTCTTAAGTTTCTTTTCTAATGTGTCCTGGTAGACGTTGTCAATCTCTACAAAGTTCAATTGATAAGAAGGCTTCCTCCTCTTCCTATCCAATAGGTTCTCAAGCCTAGATGAAGAGTCTCTACTAACTTCTCTGGAAGGATCGATTCCAGTTCCAGCAAATCCTAATGTATCACTCGGTGTTGAGACATTACAAACTGGTGAATCACCTTTTGAATCTATATGAATAGGAGAAGGCCTCGGCGATGGTGGAAAAAAAAGAGTTGAAGGCATGATTTCAACTTGCGGTGCTAACTTAACTAGAACTTCTGGTGCATTTGTTGACTGTTCCTGTTGATTCCCAACGGGAAACTTCATCTTTTCCTTCAAGTTCCCTGACATTCTACTATTCTTTAAACCTTTTGGAGGAACACTCATTTCTTTCATTTTGGGCTATGGTCTAGAAGAAGAACGTAGAGATGTATGAACTATTGGCAGCTCTACAACTACCTTTCGTGTCCTTTTACTGCTCAAGAATATCTTGTTCTTGAAAACTCGGCTTGTTCTTTCCTCGATAGAGGTACCCTCTTTGGCGAACCAATCAACTTGTGGAAGTGGTGGTTGATTGACCTGATCTCAAGCATACATGGGAAGTAAAACTTCCCCATCATCATCTGAAAGTCCTTCCACATCTTCTGATAAGAAATCAGCCATCTGCCGAAGAGTAAGTCTAGAGTAGTTGCGCTTGCACACTTTGAACTCATCTTCATAGTTAGCCCATAAATCTTCAATTGCGAGCGCATGTGCTTGATTCTAACCAAGATGGGTTGCAAAGACATCACGAGGGTCATATGTTTGTCTCTCCTTGAAAAGCTTGAGACCAAACACTAACATTTCATCGCTCATCAACCTAGCATCAGCTGCTGATTTGCATCTATATATGCTCATCTCAAATGGGGAACTCAATGCAGGCTTGCGTCTATTACGCAAAAATGTGTGCACCTCATGTACTTGCCTTAGAAACTCCATGAACACGAACTCATCTGTTGGATATCTGTAAAACATGACTAGATCACCTGGGGCACCATATACTCCTATGTAGGAGAACGTGTGGAATTGGATAAATCAATCAACCCACTCTGCCATTGCCAATCTGGCATTTGCTGAAATCCATATATGCAACTCATGATCAAGATCTCACACTGTATGCATTAGGAAAAGATCATTCACCTGCTTGTAATGCTGCTCAGAATCTCAAAACTCTAGCTATGGGTAATGATCATATACATGTTGAACACCCAGGGTTCCAATAACAGTCAAACCTCTAAACTTGCCTTGAAAGGCCATTAGATAAACGAGGTATGATATCATGTGGAATTCGTGGACCTTGAAGAACTCTGTCATCTAACGATGGAGACAATCATTGATCAATGTTGGCCAGTCATAGTGTTCTGTTTTATCAACAATCTGGGAGATGACGTAAAACATCCAAGGCTGAAATTTATTAGCCTCTACTTGACCTATGACTCAATTGAGCAAAGTAATCATGACTACAATTTCATCCTTGAAGTCACTGCGCCCAACATCCCTCGGCGAAGTATTTTGTGTCTCTTTTAGCCACTTTTGAGCCATCATTTTCTAGCACTTGTCCTTTTGTGCATACCACACCCTGATGAAGTTTTCTATGTATGGTGGTATTGCAAAACACTTCTCAATGTCTTCCAGCTTGAGGCTACAAATTATATGCCCATCTACTAATATGATTTCTCGTGAAGTTGGATTGTAATGCTTGACACAAGCAATTACAAATTCAAGGTTTTGCACCGAGATGGGGATAGAAGCTGCTGCAAGCAAATCAGAATGATCAAGATTTTTGATTGCAATGTTTCCTGCGCCTTCTAAAGAATGCAAATCAAACACTAGATGTACATGATGCAAGTCGGTCTCGAAGGTTCATAGGAAATCGTGGAGCAACACTGATTTAGTCATGATTTTTGTTGGAAAGTATTGCATTTCTGAAAAACTTGAAGTTTGACTATGAACACGCCTATGTTCGGAAAAGTTCTACACAAAAGCTAAAAATAGCTCGCTGATTTTTCTTTAGCAAAAGGCAGATTTTCGAAAAAAAGCTGAGGTTTGGGTTTTGTAGATAATCTTCTCCTAAAGAGACCTAGATCGTCAAATTTTGAAAAAGCTGATTTTTTCAAGAACATGCAAGATTCCCTAAAAAATAGGGCCAAAAAATTGAGGTTTAGGTTTTTGTAGATAATCTCGTTGTGAAGAGACCCAGATTGTCTGATTTTCAAAAAACTGAGTTTTTCCCAAAAAAGAAAGATCTCCTAAAAAATAGGGGCTAGCATGCAAATTTTCGAAAAAAAGATGAGGTCCGGGTTTTGTAGACAATCTTGTTGTGAAGAGACCTAGATCATCAAATTTTCAAAAATCTGAGGATTTCTTGGACATGTGTGGAAAAGTAGATCTCTTGAAAATTATAAAATTTTCCAATCTTCAAGAGGAGCGAAGAACAAGTTGACCCAAATTGATGAAAGTTGAAAATTTTGACCACCTACTTTTGAAAAGTGATGCCCTAGAAAAATAGGCCATGAAAAAGTGAGCTTTTGTGCTTGCCAATCTCAAATCCACGAAGAATGTTGAAAAATCACTTCGTTTGAGCCTCCAAATCTTGATGAGAAGAAAAAATTATGTTTCTTCCTCTGAAAGCCAAACTGTAAATTATGAAAAATGAATGCTCAAGGCTTTATTAAATAGAATTTGGAGGTAAAAGGCATTTTCATGCAAAATCCTATGATTTTGGAGTCTACATGTACAAATATCTGACTTCATTTGCATCACACAAAGAACTAAAAAATAGGGCGTCAAAAAGCATGCATATGAGGATATTTTCGAAAAAAATTCTAAGTTAAGATAACTTGAGCGCCTTCCTTGAAATAAGGCACCCAACTTCTCCAGAGTTAGTTAATTTTTCAAATTTTGTTTGTTTCTGCCTCCTTTGAAGCCTGCTTTTGACTTTGACGATCCATCAAATTGGCATTGTTGACTGATAATCATTGTTTGACCATGTCAATCTCATCTTTGACCATTGCTGAAGTGATCCACAACTTCGTTTTAGCATCTGATGTCATTTGACCATGTTTGCATACCCCGAAAGTCATTGACAAAGGTCGAATTGAAGAAAACAAAGGAGAAGTGAAAAATATTCTAAGTGTCAGGAAAAAAGGCACCCTCCTTGAAATAAGGTGCCTAAGTCTTCCAACTTAGAAAAAAATTCATGATTTTCAAAATATTTTGGTTTGCGTGTCTCCAGAATTTGGTACCCCCTGTTCGACAATCACTGTCTACCAATCTATGAACAACTGAGACTGAAAGTCAGCCAATATGGCAAGCCTGATCAAATCTGAGAAGAATGATACCCTCTACCAACCTCAAACGCTGCATCTAACTGATTCTACAAAAGCCAGAACTGAGTTGATGAAGAAATTTTGACATTTTCTAAAAAACGTAAAAAACATTCTAAGTGTTGATGTCTTGGGCGCCCTCCTTGAAATAAGGCACCTAAGATTACCAGACTTAGTTTATTTTTGGACTTTTGAACTTTCTTTGACATTTTTTGTTTCTCATGTGAAATGCCTCCATTGATCTGCAATTCCTGGCGTCCGACGGATCCTTTGAACTGGATGATGGATTTGTTGAAGAGCATGAACATATTTGAGTTGATCTCTTGCTTTTCCCAACCCTAAAACTACTTTTGATTGCATTTGACTGGATTTGAACTAGGCTAAAGAGTCAATTTGCATGTTTTCCAAAAAAAACAAAAAAAAATTCTAAGGCATGAGCTCATGGGCGCCCTCCTTGAAATAAGGCACCTAAGTCTTCCATACTTAACCATTTTTTGAAGATTTTCAACTTTCCTCGCCAGTCATTCACCACCTTCGTCGATTGCGTCGATCGTCGTTATTGACACATTGACCATGTTCACCATTGCATGTGCATGATTTGCGAAAACTAAAAAAATTGGCTAAGGCATTGACTGCCAAGCGCCTCCCTTGAAAAAAGGCACCTTTATTTTCCAGACTTAGAAAAAAATTCACAATTTTCGCTAGTTTTAGATTCCCCTTCTCCGTCAACCATTTTTCGAACATCTTTCACCGTAGATTGATTTGTGCAGCATTTGAGACTTTGAATCTCACACCTCACAGTTGGCCATCCTCCATTAATGACTTCGAACGTCCTAATTATTCTTCTCAAAAAGCGAAATAGACCCACCAGAGGAAAACTCACTTTTTGATGATTTGACTAGACCAACTTGATCGTGACGTATTTTCAACCAATCAAAATCAATTTGAACCCTTTCTGCAAAGATTCTATTTTTAGACATTTTCCTAAAAAAATAGGGCCAAAAAACTAAAGTCTGGGTTTTGAGACAATATTGTTCTGAAGAGACCCAAATCATCAAATTTTGAAAAATCTGAGTTTTTCTTGCACATGCGTGATTCCCTAAAAAAAAGGGGTCGTCATGCCAATTTCTATTTTTAGAAAATTGTGCAAGCATCCTTTTGACAATAAACCCAAAAAAACCCTATGGTCCATTTATTTTTTAGAAATTTCTAAAACTAGAAAATTTCTACTTTTAGAAATTTTGACCTTTTTGACCTTTGACGACAATTTTATAAGATTTTGGCCAGTTTTACAAAATGCCTTAATGAAGCAAAAATTTTAATTTTGGGTACAACACAATCTCATACAATTGGGTGAAAGCCCGTTTGTATAACATCCCTAAGATAGGCA
This sequence comes from Sequoiadendron giganteum, assembly GCA_007115665.2. NCBI lineage: Eukaryota > Viridiplantae > Streptophyta > Pinopsida > Cupressales > Cupressaceae > Sequoiadendron > Sequoiadendron giganteum. Next base: position 472,837,622 of record CM021103.1, read on the forward strand.
TCAAAGCTTGCCTAGGGAAAAATAATGTACCCATTCCATCAAAGCAAGTTATAGCATATACTAATGAGTAGGAAAAAGCAAGTGAAGCAATAGGTCATAAATCAAATTATCATTTTCTAAAACAAGGATCTTGAGGAATGAAATCTCCTCCACCACCATCTAATCTTCAACCTATAGAGAGACATCCATTTTTTTGCGACATAAAGAACAACCTCTAACACATAAGAGATCAAAGGGACCATTGGAAATGGCATTTCACAAAGAGTATCATGATATTGTCAATCAACATATTGCGAGATGTGTCTAGGCAAATGGATTAGCTTTCAATGTTTTTTTCTCACCATACTAGCAAAAAATGGTGAAAGCAATTAATGAGGCTCGAAAAGGGTACAAAGGTTTGGGTTTTGAGAAGGTGTGTAGCACCTTATTGGAAAAGACGGATAATTTTGTAGAGGATTCATTAAAAACCATGAGGGATTCTTGGGCTGAGATAGAGGTATCCATTGTTTTCAATGGATGGAAGGATGCAAAAAATCGGCCATTGACCAATGTTATTGTAGTGTAGCCTAAAGAGGTAATTTTTTTAATGTAGTGGATTGTGAGGGGGAGATGCAAGATGGTGCAATTATTATTAATATTCTTTGTCAAGCCATTAAGAAAGTGGTACCTCGAAACATTGTTCAAGTCAACATAGAACACCAAAAATTGTTAAGCAACTTGTTTATTGATTGAGGAGCATTACTCACACATCTTTTGGACACCTTGTGCAGTTCACTCCTTCAACCTTATGCTTCAAAAGATTGGCACCAAAATTGATTGGATCAAACAAGTGTATAGTAAGGCTAAAGATGCCCAAATGTTCATCACCAACCACCATATGTCACAGGACATATTCAAAACATTCTAAAAAATGGAGCTATTAAGGTAAGGAAGAAATAAAATTTATTAAATATTTAAATTTTCATATTTATGTCTCACTTTAGTAATTTTCTAAGTTACCGGGTTCGGCCTTGGGAGGCTTGGGTTCGATCCGGGTTTGGAATTCGGGTTCGGTTCGCCCAAATTCGCCCAGGGTTCGAAAAACCGACTGTGGGTTCGAACCGGGTTTGGAACCCAAACTGTGGGTCCGACCAGAGTTCGAAGTTTTCGAACCCGAATAGAATTTCGTGCCCAGGTGGACGTAAAAGCTCTTTTTTGCAATTTTTTGCAATTTTTTTTAGTCTTTGTTGACTTTTTAATATTTTTCTATTCCTTCCAACCCTAATATGTGCCTCTAAAACATGAAATAGGTAAAGTGATAGTCATTTACCAATTTGTGAATGAAAAAAAAACGTTTTTTGCCTCCATTGCTGAACTTTCTCTTTTGCTTGCACAAGCTTGAATAGAATTGAAGGTTGATTGTAGATTGTTCGAAGTTGGTTGTTGTGCTATTCCTAAGCACTTGCAAGTGCCTATTCATTGCCAAGAAGATCATAGAGCAAGATGTCTTCAAAAGAGGTAGGCTTTTTGAAGTTTTTAAATTATTTTTTTAACAAATGGACTTCAACTCTTTTGTTTTGTTTTTTAGTTTTTGTTTTGTTTTACTTTTCATTCCTCTAAATGTCTATAACACATGTTCAATTTTTTCATTTTTTTTAAATTAATTAAGTCTGTTAGTTTCAAATTCAATCAATCAATACCAAAATTTCAATATGTTGTGCCTTAGGTATTCCATATTACAATGGCAATCGGTACCTCCTCAGGCTCAATCCAATCTCGTTTCAAAACAAACCCAAACTCTCCCCTTTGGAAATATGTAGAAATGGTTCAGCAACTTCCAGGTGGTGGAGGATATGTTTGGATTTGTAGTCATTGCCATGTTCAATATTCGAGCTCATATAGTCGAGTGAAAGGGCACTTGTGCGGGATCCCTGAAACAGGCATAAAAAATTGTCCAGGTGAAAACGAGGAAGGCATTCCAAAACATATACTGTTGAAATATATTGCTAAGCAAGAAAAGGCAGACCAAAAAGTAGCCAGTGGTAAAACAAGCCATCCTTTGAAGAAAAGATCTCGATCCATGAAACCCCCTACACCACCACCTTATTTTCCACCTACAGAAAGCCATCCATTTATGGACATCCCTCAAGAGCAAACCATGCCCTCTTCAAAGAAAAGATCTAAGGGACTGTTGGAAGCTTTATTTCAGAATGAGGCAAGAGAGATTGTTGAGCAAGGCATAGCAAGATGTATCTATACCAATGGATTGGCATTCAATGTTGTTCATTCACCATATTGGCAAAAAATGGTGAAATCTATTAATGAGGCTCCAAAGGGGTTTAAGGGCCCAGGTTTTGAGAAGGTGCAAGAAAGAGGTGAAACATGTAGCAGAGTCTTTGAAGCCCATAAGGGATTCGTGGATCGAAACAGGGGTGACCATCGTTTTTGATGGATGGAAAGATGGAAAAAATCGCCCATTGATCAATGTTATTGTTGTGTCCCCTAAAGGGGCAATGTTTTTGAGAGAAGTGGATTGTGAAGGACAGGTGAAGGATGGTCCATTTATTGCTAACATCATTTGCCAAGCTATTGAAGAAGTGGGCCATCTAAATGTTGTGCAAGTTGTAACTGACAATGCCAAAAATTGTAGGGCTGCTGGGTTATTGGTTGAGGAGAAGTATCCACACATTTTTTGGACACCTTGTGCTGTCCATTCCCTTAATTTAATGCTACAAAAAATTGGATCCAAAATTGAATGGATCAAACAGGTGTATGCTGAGGCGAAGACATCCAAATGTTTGTCACCAACCACCATATGACATGTTGTGACCTTTTCACACATCACCCCATCCAAGATGGGGACCCCCTAATTTTTGCTTCATTCTGGTCTTTTGGCTTTGGTTCTCTCTGTCTCTGGTCTTGTGTCCTTCCGGGGATGTCCCGTTTGACCTCAGTTGAAGTAATTGACAAATTTAGGGTTTCTATCCTTTAGGCCCGTTTGAGGTCAAGATTGAGTTACTAAGGTAAAATCCAAGTGCAGCAGTGCATTCAGGAAGCTCAAGGCAAAATCCCCTTGAAATCCTACTGAAATCCGACAACTTACTATTTTTAGTAAGTACCTAATTTGAGGCTTGTTCCTCAGGATTTCGGGATTCTAACTACTCCAGCACATTCAGGCAGCTTCAGAGTGCCTACACGCGAAATTTGAACAGATTCAAACAACTGGCTATTTTTAGCAATTCAGCCTTCGAAGCTATTTTCAGGGCTTCAACATACAATTCTCCGATGAATGACAGGAGAATTGATCTGGGTTTTCCAAGACCTTCGCGATGATGTAACATGCAAGCCGAGATGGTGACTTTCAGAGTACAGCCTTCCGAGGCTATTTTTAGGGTTTGCATGCAGGAATTTTTAACGCATGTCCGAATATTCCATGTGGGTTTTGCGAGAGCTTCGCAATGATATGACATGCAAGTGGAACGAATCAGTTTTCAGAGACTTACTATTTTTAGCCAATACCCGCATGTTGACCAGTTTTCTGGGTTTTTTTGGGTTTTTTGAGATCCCACGGGCATTGTGACATACAAACTCATCCGACATCCGGTTAATCACTTTCCGGACACTTACTATAAATAGCAATGTCATCCCAGCAGCTACCCAACACCAGCAGTCGGGAGCAGTCGGGAGCAATCAAGAACAGTCCAGAGCACATGCAAGTCAGATTAGGGTTTCCCTGCCATGTCTAAAAATAGATGAAGCAAAATGCAGAGATGTCAAAACGAAGCACGCCACCATGATCAGCATCTTTCAGGCTACCTACTGGCAAAATTTGAGCACGATCTAAATACTTACTATTTTTAGTAAGTCATCTCATGGCTAAAAATAGCGCGTCATCACCAGAGGCAAGTATGAACAGGTCTCTCACAGCATCAAAAGCAACTGGAACAAATTTCAAAGCAAACAGAGATACGGAAATTGATCAATTCTAGGGTTTGCTAAAAATAGCAAATGGCTAAAAATAGCATGTATTGTGCCAGATAAGGTGTGAACAGGATAGCAAAACCAAACGGAGGCACAACCACGTCAGCTCCAGTTCAGAACAGGGTGAAATGCAATGAAACCCTAATTTCTCAGAGTTTACTAAAAATAGAAAGCCAAGGTCACCTAGGGTGTTGGAAACTTATAAACGATAGCTGACAGACAAACACCCTCATATGCGCCTAGGAGGAATGAAAGATACAAAAATCTCTAAGTGTGAGATTTCCTTGAGCAAAGATGAAATGCGCCTTCAAGAGGCATAGAAATTCTTCTAAGGCAAGAAATTTTCCTCCCCTTACCCCTAAATGCGCCTAGGGAAGGTGAAAGGTCACCCAAGGCATGGAAATATTCAAGAGATATCAAAAATTTCCTAAGGCATCCCCAAATGCGCTCAAGAAAGGAGGTTGCACAGGCTAAATGCGCCAAGGGGAGGTGAAAAGTCACTATAGGCGTAATGTTTTCCCTCTCACCATAGCAAATGCGCCTAAGGCAAGGAAGTTGCCTAGCCAAAATGCGCCAAGAGGAGATGAAGAGCCACCACATGGGCGGAATTCCTTGTCCACATGCAAAATGCACCTAAGGCAAGGAAGCTACATAGCTAATATGCACTTAAGGAAGCTGAGGAGTCACTTGAAATAAGCGGAATTCCCCCTCACACTAGCATATGCGCCCAACATGGAAGTCCACAAGTCAAAATGCGCTTGAGGAAGGTGAAAGGACACCTAAGGCGTGGAAAGTTTTTCACATATGATGAATGCGCTCAAACATGGAAGTAGCCTAGCCCATATGCGCCAGAGGGAGGTGAAGAGTCAAGCCTAGGCATGGGAATTCCTCATGACACCCTCATTTGCGCCCTCAATTTCCTCTTCTTCATGGCATATGCGCCCAGGGTGAAAGTTAAAAACGTGGAGTGATGAAGGTGAAATGCGCTTGAAGGTGGAAGTCTATTATGTGAAGTGTGCTCAAGGAAGGTGAAGAGTCACCATGCGCCAGGGGGGGAAATAATGCTAAGGGGGTGTGATTTTTAAAAGACCAAGGATTATATTTTTTCCTCTTCACTATATGAAATGAGCCTAGTGAGTGGGGACTTAAAAATGAAAATTACTAAACAAGTCTAGGCGTGAAAATTGCTAAGTATGAAAAGAAGGCCTAGGCGTGAAAATTGCTAAGTGAGAAAAGAAAGTCTAGGCGTGGAATTGCCTAAGGAATAAAATGGAAGAATGACATGCTATATGCGCCCTTCAAAGATAAAATGATAAAAAAAAAAAAATTTAAATAATTCCTAAAGTATTTTCTAGGAAAAAAATGAAGAGTACGTCTAGAGGATGGTGCTAGAATTTCTAGAGCTACAAAAACCTTCAGAGGGAAAATTCTTCAAGGAGAAATCAAGGAAATTTGCTAAGGCCAAGGAGCTTGAAATTGCAGGAGTGAAAGACATCCGAAGGGGAAGAAATAAACATTAGCCATTTTTATTATTTTTAAATAATAAAAATTAAAAGTACCCCTTCGTCCGGATACACATGAAAACAATGGATTCTGGAAATATTTTTCTTCTGGGTATTAAACATTTGCAATTCAAAGGTGATTCCAGCTTACTCCACGCCATGTCCACATCGTTTCGATGGATATTTTGCCCAGTCCCTATTTTAAATAAAATTCCTAAGGCAAAATTGAGAAATTTCTCTGAGGCAAACGAACAAAATGAACGAAAAGTATTTCGCCAGAGGTTTGAACTAGATAATTTTGCCAAGATGAAAGTGAGATCAAATGACTTAGCTAAACAATTTGAATTTGTTCAATGCAGTGAATGATTTAATATTTTAAAAAAATCAAATGCAATGAGACAGGCCTATGCAAAGGTGATGAATTCATGATTCTAGAAGTTTGAGATTTTGATGCCTCAGATGACAAGTGTTGCAACTAGGAAAAGAGGGAAAGTGAATTCGAAAATTTGCTAAGTATAGCCTCTGCAGGAATTCGACCTGGCTATAAGATTTTAAAATCCTCTTCATTCCTCTCACCAGTTGCTAAATGCAAAAATATTGGCTAAGTGGAAAGTACGAATTCCTGAAGAGGTTGCGGTTGCTGAGGAATTCAAAATTGTGAGAAAGTTGGAGGTTGCTAAGTATAAATTTGCAAAGGTTGAAATTGTTGAAGAAGTGCAACTTAACTTGCTGAGGCTGTAGTTGCTGAGAGGCACGAATTCCCAAGTTGCCAGTTGCTGAGAAGGTACAGCTTTGAAGAAGTTTCATTCGACTACTGAAGTAAACAGAGTTAAGTCTGAAGTTACTGAGAAATCTGAAGTTTAAAAGGGCTGCATTTGCTAAAAGTTCGAATTTGTGAAGGCATTTACAAATTGCTGAAAGTACGTTTCTTCTAAAGAAGTGCGAAATACGAGTTTGAGAAAGAGTTGCTGCAAATACAGAAGTTTCACAGCTGAAGTGAACAAGACAGTTGAGGTTTGCAGTTGGAAATGGCAGAAGAGTTGCAGCCTTTTTATTTAAAAATCTGCTGACACCCTCAACGATGGTTGTTTTATTATCTTAAATTTTGCTTTCTAACTCTCTTGCCTTTTTGCAGAATGGCCGAATCAAGCAGAAGAGTTGCAGGCAGGAACAACCACATCGAGTCCAGACAAACTGTGATCAAGAAACTGGGCAAGTCATTCTTGCCAGAATCCAAATTTTCATCAAAGCTCGACAGGCTAGCTGACACCAACTTAGGCTCATTCAACCTGGAGGCATTCAGAAGAAGGATAATGGGGACTGGAGGCCATCACCCATCAATGACTTCGCACAATATTGTCAGAAGTGGACTGTATGCAGCTGCCAACTTTCCGCCAGCTATCCGGTGCCCGGAACTCATCATGGAGTGCGCCTACCACTACAATGCAGAACAGAGGACGGTCACTTCACCAGATGGCAAAGTGTTGGCTAACCTGACACCTAAAGCAATCGAAGAGGCATTCGGGATTCCAGCCCACGAGAAGATGATCTACAAGACAAAAGAAAGAGCTGGAAAGATGTACTCATCCACCACAGACTGGTGTGCTGATTTGATAAATACTAGGTGGATGATTAAACCCAAGCCGACTCGCACAAAATTGCCCAAGTAGATAATCTCGGAGGATTTGAGGCAGGAGTTTGCTGATCTGATCATGATGTTAAGCAGAGTTGGAGGATGCCCCCAAGCGTTCATCTTTGAACCTTGGATGTTCTATTTTGTCAACTTGGTGTTAGAGGGAAAAGATTACATGGATTGGGCACTGATGATCAGTGATAGCATACATGAGCAGCTTCGTGGCATGAGGAGAATGAAGATATTTTACATGGGCTCCTACCTTGTCTATATACTGGCTCGCATGACAAGATACAAAGGGATCTCTTACAAGGAACCAAACGGTTGCGGTTCCCATCAGTTTAAAATATATGAGGCTTGTCCACAGTTGCATTTGACAAGCACAACTAATTACAAGAGGGTCAATGACGCCTTTACAATGCATATCATGAGGACCCTGTAGCAAAAAACCCATCACAGAATATCGAAGGAAGCGCAAGAAATGATTGAGAAATTCGGATGTTGGTTTATCCAATTTCCAAAATTCACCTACATAAGGCTGCAAGGATTTTCCTCCTATCCATACAGATTGCCTCGGTATCCCACAAACAGGATAGTGATGCTGGAAGTATCTAGGCAATTGATTGCCTATGATAAGATTCAGAAGAAGAAGAAGAAAGGTGGACTCGGATTCCCAATCACCATGGGGAACTCAGATGAAATCTGCCCATCGCTGCAAGCAGCAAGCGAGGCAGAAGCGAAGCTCCAATTCTTCCACCTTTCCTATCACACCAGTAGGCATTACTACGATCCCCACAGAAACATCAGGTGGATATTGACAGAAGAGTTCAGGCACAAGGTGCAGATCGAAGACTTTTGGGCAAGTACAGTGGATGAGATCGAAGTCAGAAAGAGAATGTTCTCTCGGATACCGTTGGTGATGGTTAGGGAGTGTGAAATTATCCCAGTACCAGATCAGATTGAGGAAGACATAAACGTTGTACAGGCTGACTACGAGATAGTAAGAGATACGCCTCTGCCACTCCCAGATTGGTCTGAGCCAGAGATCACTGACTTGGATACACTTTGTATCCCAGTCTTGACATTTACACGGAGTTGGGTAGAGAGGCATGTCAGCCGACTCAAGGGAAGTTCAATTCCCCTCACATACAATTTGATGGGAGACAGCAGATTACCGACAACTAATCAAAGGAGACGGAGTAATCCAACTCCAGAGCCTAGAGGAAAGGAGCCAGTTCGACCTGAGCCTGTGGTAGTTGAGGAGTCCATGCATATGCCATCTCGGGCACATTCTCCAAGCTTACAGGAGGTGTCGTTGTTTGTTGATCAGAGGGAGAGATTGGATGTAGAGCAGACGGTGCGAGTGGAGAGTCAGCCACCTCGTAGAGAATCAGTGGGCCAGAGCATCAACATGCCCCGAGAAGGTAACCCACAAGCAAATCAGCAAGAGATAGATGAGGGGACGGCCACTGATACTCAGTTTCAGCAGGAAATTGAGGCAACTCTCGAGGGTGATGCTACTTCAAATCAAGATGCCCAGAGCTCGAAAGACATTGAGCCTATTGATGATGGTGAACCTCGTCAGAACAATGGTAGAGGAGAGGTTCACGAGGTAGAGGCCGAGGTGGAACAGCCTTCTATTATATTAGACATGCGGCAGGAGGTGCCAGAATGGCTAAGGGATAGGATGAGGCATGATCCTGTAGATGAGACCGATCCCGCAGCCGAAATGGAGGAGTTCTTACAGAGGATCAGTGCACCTCCAGCAAAGAAAAAGGCTAGGAAGTTTTCCAAGATCTCAACAAATGAGGATGGATCCTGAACCTTGCATATGGCAGTGCCTCGGGTAGAATGCGATAGAGACGAGGCCGTTCCTGAGAACTATGTTGTGACAACCATGGAACTAGGTCGCCCTACTGGAGCACAAGTGGTAGAGGAGTGCAATAATTCCTATTGAGCACTCAAGGATAGATTGTCCCATGTTGAGGGCAAATACAAAAGGTTGAAGGTAGAGCACAAGACACTGATTGACTACGTGCAGCACTTGTCCCGTCCTTATGGGCAAGAAAATCCGGCAATTGAGCTTCTGGCTGAGTTTTCCAGGGAGTCAATCAGTGGGTTAGAAGATTTGAAGAGAATGGCACAGCAGGCAGACAAGTGGGTTGCCAATGTGCGTACAGAAACAAGAAAGTTCATGGGAAGATCTTGCACATGCCTATGGGCAAGCTTCCGATATCATGGCTAGAGTGGAGGCAGTTAATAATGCTTGGGGTGAGGCTCGCATCTATCAGACGAGAGTTGTTCTCCGTTTAGGGGTTTTGATGAGCGTACCTCAACACACTTTGGTTGAGGGAGGTGTTATCCAACAGGGGGATAGATACGACTTCGCCAGATGGTATTCTTCAGTAGTCACAGGCCGAGGATTCTATGATGCATCATAGGCAGATTCTGTCAGGGTCAGAAAGGCCATGACGAACATCTTAGATGGAATTCTCAACACCTTGTAGGCAATCTTTGCCAAGAGGTTGACTTCTGAAGAGGTAACTGCAGATGGATTGAAAGACAGATTGACGCCATTCTTCTCTGAGGTGAAGACCTTCACGCAAGATGATTTTGAGAACACAGCCACGTTCTCCAGTATCATACAGAACACCCAAGACGCCCTTGTTGCCTGGAAGAAATCATGTGCCCAACATGGGCAAATAGTTGCAATTTTGGAGTTTCAGTTGGACCACATTCCTCCCATTTCGAATCAGGAAATTGAGATAGTATTGTCCAGATTCATCAGATTTGCAGCCAGCGAGAAGGAGAAAGGAAATGCCCTTCTGGACGATGACCTTCTGGAGGAAGACAACGTGCATTGATCACAGGGTATGGTGCATTGATGAGGAGTGGAGGGCGCATTCATTGCCCCACTCCTCTCGGTGGCGGTTTTTAGGGCAGAAGCCCTAATTAGGGCATGGGTGGCTCAATCTGAGCCCTTTATTGTAATCAAATCTGAACCGTCCACTAATTGTACTCATTATAAAAGGGGCATCCCCCCTCATTTGTAAATAGTTAGAATTAGAATCAGAGATAGATCAGAGCTAGACAGAGATAGAGATTGATAGAAGTTAAAGTAGAGCTAGGAGTTAGCTTAGTTGGAAAGGAAAGAAAGACTTTCCCTTTGAAAGTTTTTGCAAAAGATTATTCATTATTGTGTAAGACTCTCATGATATAAAGATTTCATTGATTGGTGACTTCATTTTGTGTTGTGGGCAGTTGACGAGATCTTTTCGTCTTTCTAATTCGAATAGAATCAAGTAAAGTAGATTTGTTTTCATGCAAGTAGAGTTAATTGTGGAATGTGACATTAGTTTGGGCATATCTTCCCATATCCATACCACTGGTGGACTTGCTGACGGTAAGTCTACTCCTACGTGGTCAATTGGAATCTCAACACTTAACTTCGATTGTGTTTAGTGTGCCCACTTGCTTCGTTGTGAAGGGGTGTGCATGGTGAATCACAATTTGAACATCTCATCCATCCTTTGAAGATTGCACCAGCTTTGTCAGAGTTGTCCGAAGGGGAGACGAAACGAAGTTTGGTTTGAAGACTGTTAAAGCTAATCCTTGCATTCCACCCGTAGAAATAGATTGTAGAATTCCTATCCCTACCTCCTTTAAATTCAGCATTTCCCGGTCCGTTCAAATACCAGAGCATCATAGTCAAAAACCTTCATTTGCTTGAGCATATAAAATCGAACAATTACGTAAGTCCCCTTGGAATACCCAGCATATTCACATCAACCAACTGAGTCTATTCGCAATAAAAGGAACCTTGGAGTCAAACGCATGAACTTTCACGCAATCTTAGCATGCGGAACACTTTGATCAAGAGAGAATAGAGTGACCGTTGGACATTTTATTCTGTGCTGGCGTTGTCATAAAACACATGTCAACATGACACAAGGAATACTTAGACAATTCTCAAAATTGGAGTTGTTGAAGGTAAGTTAATTCTCAATATTTATTTTATTTTGTTAATTTTAAATTTTGATTTTGTAAATTTAAATTATATTTTAGTTTTAATTTTTATTTTCAAACAGGTTGCCGAGACTCGTTTTGCCTCCAACACAATTGTGTTGAGACGACTTATAAAGGTTTGTGAGGCACTCTCTGCCATGGTAATCAGCCCTAATTGGGCCATATGGAGGCAATCTAGCAGTGAAAGGGCAAATAGGGTCAAGCAAAGGATCCTAGATGATAGTTGGTGGGACCTTGTTGAGTATCTCGTCAGTTTCACTGAGCCCATATTGAGCATGATCTGTTACACTGACATGGATAGACCTTGTTTGGGTGAAGTATATGATGGTATCGACTCAATGATTGAGAAGATGAAAACCATCATCAATGCAAAAGAGGAAGATCCTAAAGAAAAGTTCTTCAAAGAGCTACAGGAAATCATTGTTGATAGATGGAACAAAATGACCACTCCGTTGCATCTTCTCGCTTTTGCATTGAGTCCCAAATATTATAGTCCATAGATACTTTCTACTTCATCAAGATTTGCTCCATATAGGGATGCTGAAGTGGCTCAAGGGTACAAGGCAGCAATTCGTAGACTCTTCACTGATCGTGACCAATGTGATCGAGTGAGGGCTGAGTTCATGGCTTTTGCATGCTCTAGTAGTGTTGATCATAATCTCGATGCTCTTCGAGACAAGGTTAGGGTGGATGCTCGTAGTTGGTGGTACTTCCATGGGCAAGAATACAAGCACCTCCAACCTATTGCAATAAATATTTTATCCCAAGTTAGTTTTATATTTTGTAATTTTAATTTTAATTTTAATTTTATATTAATTAATATTTTTGTTTAGTTAAATTTTGTAACTCCTAACTATTTAATTTGGTCTTAATAGGTTGCTAGTTCATCTTCTTCTGAGAGGAATTGGAGCACATACTCCTTCATCCACTCAATAAAACGCAATAGCCTACATTCGAAAAAGGCAGAGGACTTGGTGTATGTGCATTCAAACTTGCGCCTCCTTACACACAAGCAAAGTTCCTACAAAGAAGGAGACACAAGGAGGTGAGATATTGAGCCAGAGCAGCTTGACTTGGATGCTTCCACAAGTCACTTAACTACACTTGATATTGATGATGACTATGAGCCTGAAGCAACCGCTAAGCATGAGAGTGGTAGTGTCAGTGCTAGTGGCAGTGCTTGTGCGAGTGCCATTTATGCTATTTGTGGTTCTACACATAATGTAGCATCTAATGATGCTGATGATGTTTCTTTTTTCGATGACCCATACAATTCAGATTGATCAATGGTCAATAATTATTAATGGCTGATTGTAAACAATTTACATTTTTATGTTTGAACTTTGATGATTTGAGTATAAAGTGGTGGTGTATTTTTCATTTTTGCTATGTTATTTGACTATTAATATGGTGGTGCATTCTGAACTTAATTACTGCTGCAAATATGTATATATTTCTGATTTTTATACGTTTTTGTATTACCGAACCCAAAACGAACCCAAATAAAATTAAAAAAAAATCCCGAACCGGCGAACCGAGTTCTTCAACCCAAACCTGAACCCAAAACCGAACCGGTAACTTAGGTAATTTTAATTGTTTTTTAAAGTTAAGTTTATCTTTTCTTCTTTAGTTAATAATTTGTTTTCCTATTGAAAAGGTTGTCAAGACCCATTTTGCCTCCAACATAATTGTCTTAAGACAAATTGTGAAGATTTGGGAGGCACTCTCTAACATAGTCATCAACCAAAATCGGTCCATATGGAGGCAATCTAGCATTGCAAGGGCAGAAAATATTAAGCAAATGATCCTAAATGACACTTGGTGGAATTGTGTTGAATATCTCCTTAGTTTCACCGAACCCATATTGAAGATGATATGTTATACCCACATGGATGGACCTTGTTTGGGAGAGATATATAATGGCATTGACTCAATGATTGAGAAGATAAAAACCATTATAAATGCAAAAGAGAAAAATCGTAAATAAACTTTTTTCAAACAACTACTCAAAATTATTGAAAGAATACAAAACAAAATGACCACCCCACTACACCTTCTTTCCTTTGCATTGAGTCCCAAATATTATAGCGCTAAGATCCTTTCTATGTCAACAAGGATTGCCCCATATAGAGATTTTGAATTCAGCCAAGGGTACAAGGCAATGCTTTGTAGACTTTTCATTGATTCTAGCATGTAGGATGTAATTAAACTCAAGTTCATGGATTTTGTACACTCCGACGACTTTAGTGATGCTCTTCATGACAAGTTTAAGGTTGATACTCATAGTTAGTGGTACTTCCATGGCCAATCATTTACACACCTATAACCTCTTGTGACCAAAATTTTATCACAAGTAAGTTTAATAACAAAAATCTTTTATCTTTTAAGTTTCATTTATAATTTAAAATATAAATTTGGATATTTATAACTCTAACTCTCTAATTTTGTCTTAATAGATTGCTAGTTCATCTGCATCTGAAAGGAATTCGAGCACATACTCCTTCATCCACTCAATAAAACATAACCAACTACACTTAAAAAAGGCAAAGGACTTAGTTTATGTGCATTTCAACTTGTGTCTCCTTTCACACAAACAAAGTGGCTACAAGGAAGGGGTCACAAAGATGTGGAATATCGAGCCAAATCATACTGACTTGGATCCTACCATTTTCCACCTTGTGCACTTGATGCTGAGGACAAATTAGCTAGCAACTTGAGAGTGCCAATGTTAGTGCCACTGTTTGTGTTTCTTCTAATATAACAATACCTGCATCATCTAATATGGATGGTGATGATGATATCTTTGAAAAAACATATGACACTAATAGCCCTTGGCAAATAGTTCAGAAGTCTGGAAAGTATAACCAACAGAACTTCTCATCGGGGCAAAAATAGAGAAACAACTGTACCCAGATGATCACCCAGAGATAGCAAACCATCCAACAACAGTTCCAAACTAGAACAGTTAGCTATATGGTTTTAAAGACAGCACTGTTGCCTTCCAGACCATGTGTGAGTAGTCATATAAAATAACTGCCATACATCTTTCTGATACTTTCACAAAAGATATCTGATACAGCTCCTTTCAAGATATTTCAGGAAACAGGAGGGAAAAAAGAGTATCAGGAGATTAGAAGAGATATGCAGATAATCTAACAGATGGTAGACAGATATGTTTTCCTTAATGGATTACGCTCATAACTGTAATAGCCATCAATGTTACTCTCCCTAGCATATACAATGCTTCTTTTAGGTAGATAGACAAAATAAATAAATTTACGAATCTAGCTTCTCTACTTCATAAAAGATGAAAAATTATATCTCATGGGCTCTCAAACACATTCTCAACACCATTGAATTCATGGCCTCAGGATTCGTCTTTGTCAGGTGAGAGTCTGTTCTCACCAGGGTGACAGGATATATCACCTTTGCTCCCTCTGGGATATGTAAACAGTGGATTACTTGGTAGTGTTGCATACTATAATAGATTCGGAGAAGGTACTACTGCTTGTGGAGAGATTCAGGGGAGTCACTTGTTACATTTTCCTCTTTTCTGATCAGAGATGTTTGGCTCTTTACTCCAGGAGGCAGTCACCTTCAGGCTTCAGATTTTGTAGGGTAGCCTAAAGACCACCAGATTGATTATTTGTTATGTCCTATTTTAGTAGTGGGAGATGCTTGCTCCCTTTGAATATGGAAATGGTGGATCACTTGACAGTGTCCCACACACTATGAGATTCAGAGAAGATATCACTGCTTGTAAGAAGATTCAAGTAAGTCACATTACATTTTTTATTCTGATCAAGAATGTTTGAATCTTCACCTCTGAGAAGCAATCACCTTCAGGCTTCAGGTTCTGCAGGGGACCCTAAGAACTGCTAGATTGATTCCCTGTTGCAGCTTATTTCAGTAGTTGGAGGTGTTAATTGTCCCTTGGATGCTGCACTTACCCACATGGATGGTGACAGATAGGTGAGGCCATAAGCTCAACGTGCACCTATTGGACTGTATCCTCCTTTCCTCATTCCGGGCATGGTATATCTGGTGTTCTGAGTTCTAGAAGATCTGGCTAGATTCACATCATG
The DNA here is from genome assembly GCA_007115665.2 of Sequoiadendron giganteum. NCBI lineage: Eukaryota > Viridiplantae > Streptophyta > Pinopsida > Cupressales > Cupressaceae > Sequoiadendron > Sequoiadendron giganteum. The sequence goes on from CM021103.1 coordinate 472,852,828, forward strand.
AACTTCCTCGTCCCTAATGGAGGATCATCAGCCTTGGATTTTAGTGGAGAATTTGGGAGACACTCTTTTCTTTATTTGTGGACAACAAATATAGTTTATTTGTCTTTCTATCATTCCTTAGGAAGAGGATTTATTTGAAGCTTGCACACCAAAATATATTGTTAACCTCTTGAAGCTGACAATGATCAGATTCTACAAGCAACTTTTCTCATATGATTGGATGCACATAATTCTAACACCTTTAGTTGATCTAACATGATGTTCCTAAAATCTATTACCAAAGAGAAACTTGAGATACTAAGTAAGCTGACTTTGAATGGGAATAAGAAATTAGAAGAAACAGCACAGATACTGCAGTAAAGTAAGGAGTTATTAAGAATGGACTGATTGAAAAGTATGAACTTTATACTATTTAATATTTATAAATTAAGAAGCTATTTGCATGTTTTGTTATACTACCGACAGGTAAGAGTGCAAGGTTTGAGCTGCTGAGGCTTAACGTTCAAACACTGATGCAAAGCTTTATAAAGAAAGTGGATTGCACTCACTGCAGGAGACAGGCGATTCCATGGAGTTGGCCTAATCAAAGAAGGAACCACATCAACCCTGAGAACGGTAAAATCCTAATAGTTCATTTCTAAGTACACAACAAGAGGGTTTGCAAGGGATAATGTACTGGCTCAATATAATTGACACTCCAAGGGATATTTGAGTAGAGTTGCAATAACTCTTCAATTTTTTTACCTCCAAGTAGTCTGTATTTTCTGTTCATAAAAAACTGGACTGTTCCATATCTTTTTGAGCTGTATAGACCCATGGTGCATGAAGATCAGAACTAATTTTCTTTTAGCAACAGCACAAAAATTCTCACCAGATATTAAAGTCAACATATTAAACAAGTAAGATGGCCAAGAATTTGAATAGAGATCATCTTACCATTCAATCATCTTTTGCACTGTCAAAGCTCTTCCCAATTGTGTGAAGATCAGACATGGTAGAAATAGGGCGAAAACAAGCTACAAAAGAAATATTGTCAATGAAGTGAAGAACAAAACCAAAACAATGACTATAGCACACACATGCAAGAATGACCAATAGAAATAATACAACAGAGCATTTCTCTTGTCAAAGTAAATCCACACAAAAAGACCAAACTGAGGATAAAGAAGATGAGTACCCCATTAAGAAGCTTCCTGCTTGATGGTGTAAGAATATTGACATACTTGGTAGCCATCACAAACCCAAAGGAACACATCACAAACACCTTTGCAATTGGTAGGACAGCAAATTTTATCATTTTCATGATGGATTCGCTGTCACCCTCCATTGCTGCCAACATGGCTGAAGTAAACAATACAATTATGTTGATAAAAATCTGTGTCTGGAGGATAAGTTTTAAGCTCAACCAGATCTCCTTCAGTTAAATCTAGGAAACCCTTGGAGCATGCCTCAAGTCTTCAGACAAACTTAGCTCCCAGCTGCAAATGATATTTAGGTTCCATTAAAAGTTGAAGCAGGGTACAGCCTCAACTTCATTTCTTATAATCTAACCAGTTCAGGTTCAAAATGGAAACAATTGACCAGAGCATGGGCAAGAGTAAGCAGCTTTGCCAACAAATATAAGACGATTGCACAGATAATTTATTCTCGCTGCACAAAATTTTTGAAACAGAGCATAAGCCACAGTAAGCAAGCTCATAGCAGTGTCTGAATTAAAAAAATCCACTACTAATAAAAGCGTTTTCTTTAATTACCCACATTTTAGGCACAATCATCCAAGCATTTACTGGTAAAAATCGATACATGAAATCTAACAATACAACAACCACGTTCTTACATGAAATCACACAAAAACTTACTGCGAGACACTTGAATAAAGCTTGAAGAACTTATTCTGAGGAATTGACAACCAAAAAAATCAATCTTACACATTGATCCATCCTACCTACAATCAATCAATTCGATTATGAATGTACTAAAAACGATTGTATGCATACAAATGCAGTGGATATGCTAACGAGGTTTAGTCATTATAAGGCCACAAGTTAGTGTAATCTAGTCCTGACTTCGCAAAGAAGTGATCAAATTCATACAAATAGAGATCTGCCCCAAACAACCTTAAACATCTAAAATACCTATTTGCTCTTCTTCAAATGAATGCCGCAAAAAATAGCTCCCTCAGCCTCGCAATTGTGAAGAATAATTTAATCCAAATCCAAATTCCTGTATTACTGTTCAAAACGGTTGAAAATAGTTGTTTGTTGATTAAATAGTCATAATTTGACCTTAACTTTAAAAGAAAATTACACAAATCGATACAGATAGCCCCCTGAAGTGAATCTACCCTACACAAACCTTGGACTTTTAAAATATTTGATTTCTCCGAGTTTCCACGGGACGAATTTGCCCTGCTGGTCCAAATTCCTGCGTTAATGTTCGAAACAGTTAAATATTATTATTTGGAGATTAAATAGTCACAATCTGCTCCTAAATTTGCATTACAAAAGAGCAAATATTGACGCAATTAAACTTCGCAAGCAAATCCAACCTGAACAGGCCTATTTTTTAAGAATATTTGCAGTGTTTAAATTTCTGCCGGCAAACTTTCGTGCAGTGCAAATAAGCTTCACAATCATAAAGAATAGATTACTCCTCTGGTACAAATCCATGTAATGCTATTCAAAACGCTTAAATTTAACCATTTGGAGAGAAAATAGTCACAATTTAATCTATAAAAACTACTCGACAAATAGACGTTTGAAGCAAATATGTTTCTGAACAACCTTCAAATGTTAAAATATTTGCTGCTGCTCGAATTTCTCCCCCAAAAAATGTGTGCTCGTGCACAAAAACCTAAAAACAATTAGAATACTTTTGCTCCACTGCTCCAAATTCCTGCGTTTATGTTCAGAGTAGTTGAAAAATAATTGCTTAGACAAATGTTGAGAAAATCTTGCAAAACAAGCAAGTTATTTACTTGAAAATTATATTCGTCGTCAAAATAGAGTCATTTGCAAAATACGAAAATACAGCGAGTATATTTTCGAACAGAACTTCGAAGGTAAATTAAATGCTGCGAAGCAACAGAAAAAACTGAAAATTAACGGAACGCGTATTTCGCCGCTAGATTGACTACAGTAAATCCAAAAATGTTAAAGTTTAAATTAAAAAGAGGAACATGTGCTGCAAAAGCTTAGGAATACCGTTAAAACACCAGAAAGCCTTAAACAATATGATTCTCATCATTTCTGGGGCCAAATTTACTGAAAATACTTTCCAAAGACGCAGATTAATGCGCATAGTATTTAGATTACACTGATTCTGTACCTCTTTTAAATGCAAAGTTGCATCTAGATCTGTCAGAGCATCGATCTTTCGCTACATGGTCTGTCAGTATGCCTCTGATTATCTTTCATTATTCTTCGGATGGATCCGACTGTCATAACGTGGCCAGGTGGCGTCTGCAACGAGAATTATGTGATCCGTACGATATTTGTCTCCATTAAGGACAGTTTCTGCGATAGCGTGATGCTTCTCACGTTCGTCGGATAATTTAAAACGAAGTGTACGATTGAGAACGTATGGGACATCCAAAGGTGACGAGGCTTTTTTTTGGTTGCTTTGTGATCTCAAGAAAAGTTTTTAATATGGTGTCTCGAGATAAATTTTACAATAGAATGGAGGAATTCAGATTCAGAGCATGAGTTTATAACTTTTATTTAAAGTCAAAGGTTAAATTAGAATAAGTGATCGAGTATTTAAGTGTTTTGGTATTGATATTGTATTGAAAAGGTTGTTTGTTCCCTTCATTTTTATTGGGCTATATATTGATAAGTTAGAAGAATGGATAAATGAAGGTGGTGGTAGGAGAGTTTAGTTTGATAGATATATAGTAAAGTTATTATTATATATAAGTGATTTTATTTTAATTTTAAAAATAGTGTATATTTCGAAAGAATGTCTTTATGGGTTATAATATTTCTATCATGAGATTGAGGTTCAAATGCAAGTGAACATGAACAAAAGTGAAGTCATAATCTTTTCATCACAGAGAAAAAAGAAACAAATTAACTTATCTCTTTAGGGTAGCTTGGTCAAAATAATAGAAGAATGCAAGTACCTCAAGCTTGATTTTCACAAGAAGTTTAGTTGTTAGACATGAAGAACAAAAAGAATGCAAGGGGTTGGAAAGCTTTATACTCACGGTGCAAAATAGATGCACAAGTGCGGAATTATGGGATTGGAAAATCAAGAGAATCCTATCTAATATGCTTGTCACTCCAATAATTCTTTATGGAAGTGAAATGTGGGGCAACAATATGCTAGATCATTAATGGAGGCAGAGAGAAACAATCCAAAAACATTTAATCATAAGCAACTTCAAAATTAAGGCTTTAGTTTCACACAAGATTTTATTAGTTGAAACTAGTACTTTCCCTTTGAAAGCACAGGTGATAGTTTGGTTGTCAAGCTTCCTAAAAAAGGCTCAAAATATGGAGAATTGTTGCTAGCATATGCTATTTATAATGTGACAATCGAAACCCTTTTCAATCTTAAGAAAAAATCAATAACTCAATATCTCATAAACATGGAATAAAAATGAAACAACTTCATTAGATAAATAAATGTCATATCACATCCTAATATGTGTAGTGCATAATCCAAGTAAAAAAACATAATATATGATATACAAAAGTACAACTCAGGCTCTCATGCCATGTAGTCAACTAATTACATAATCTAGAAGTACAAATATAAATAATGATATAAGAACATAATCTATATAGTCTCCAACCACCACCGACCCTCACAGTCATCCACAAGTCTAAGAGACAAGAACACGATCCAGGCGCTTTTCCACCCAACCACAAAGCTTACGCTTCCCCAAAATTCTTCTTACTTGAAAATACTCAACCCTGCATGAAATACCTAGCAACCTAGAAACAATAAGTAGGGGGGAATATCGGTGCAACCTGGTATATCTACATGCATTTCTAACATGAATATGCAATGTCCTACTATCAGGATATGGCAGAGAAACATATCAATATAATTTGCTAGGTAACATTCATCTATTTCAATGAAAACATGGTTTTAGCCAAAGCAATAGAATAAACTGGAAGATTCCAAAAAGAGGATAGACCTTCTCTGTTGGTCCATATTTGACACCCTATCTCAAAAGGTAAACCCAATTCAAAATAGAATAAAATGCATAATCAAAGATCATAAAAATTTAAATAAACATTATTTTTCTTTCATGCAAATGATTATATGAACATTTTTCATTATTTCAATCTTGCATGCATAATGATAGTAAAGTATATATGATTGACGTGCAATTCACTTTTTACATGCAAATTGATCTTTAATGATATTTCTCTACTTCATGCAATCATTAAAGTGCATGCATTACCATTCTTATTATCATGCAATATTTAACGTAAATGTAATCAGGTATTTTCATTTTCATGTCATAATGACTAACTTTAGTGTCTTGCAGGTTTAATCCATGAGAAATCAATTTGTAACATACAATGCATACTTGCTCTATTATATATATATATATGGGTATGCATATGTGTACATATATACAACTATAGTTAATTTAGTTGAAATACAGATTTGAAATAAAAGATTCAAAACATAATAGTAAAATGATAGATTCATATATTCAGATTTTACACTTTCACTGTAGAATCTTCATTGTAGATATAAAATGTTTACCAGTATACTATTGTTCCAATATGCAAAAATTAAGGAATAGCACAGGGTGTTTACAATAGCAACCAAATTTTATATATCTTTACAATGTAGTGTCCCCATTTTCAGGTTCTCTAGTAGTGTAGTTATCGCTGACTTTCTAGGTTTGTGTCAGCATGTTCATCCTAGGGGTAATTTGATGTTACCGATGAGTTCAAGTGGCCTTAAAGATTCATATGACACTTTTAGCTGTTATTTTCGGTTTCTAGTTTGGGCTCCAATATTATTGGAGGGAGCATCTATTTTTAATAAGTCACCCAATTAGGTTTGTTTATCATATTTTTATTGGGAAAACGTGTCTCCACCTTGAAATTACATAAGGTACTATTGATAGGTAAGTGTGGGGGGTCACGGGGGAGGGGTAACTCCCCCATGAGGGGTCTGAGGGTCGTGTGCCCTCGAAAGCCAAATTTTATGTATATTTTATTATTGTAAATCTAGACCGTTCATAATTAGGTCTCAGATCTGACGAACAATTTGTTGTTGGCTTGATTGCCCTAGAAGACAACCTTGTTTTATGAGGTTGTTGTGTTGTAGCTATGTATTGTGATGTATTATGAGAGTTTGATAGCAATCGTGTTGCCTCTGGATCTTTGGTTGGTGATACTCTTATGAAAAGTTTGCTCTACAAGTATATTGTAATCAAGTCATGATTTATGAATAATATATTGGGCGGCTTTTGGTGTGTGGGGTTTTTCTCTCTAAAGGGTTTTCCCACGTAAATAACTATGTTATGGTATACATGATAATTATGTTTATTTCTATTTAATTTTTTGTAACTATTGAAAAGATCTCTAAAAATTTTTGCATTATCCTCCTCTCAAGATTAGTGTAGGAAGTTGTTATGTTACCTTATCTTCCTTACAAGTGGTATCAAAGCCTGGTCACCTTTGGTTTCAGTTGTGGGTTGTTGGGTTTTTTGAATTAATCTAGATTTTAGTGGGAGCTTGTGCAAAAGATACTTTGTGATCTTGTTGCAGGAATTTTTAGATGGCAAGTTCATCAAGGAAAATAGAAGTGGAGAAATTTTTAGGAAGTAATTTTGAAATGTGAAGGTCGAAGATGGAAGATCTATTAATAGATCGAGTTTTGTGGGATGTTATTGATGATAATGTTTCAAGGCCTGTAGATGCTACTTTGACTGCTCAATATGATGTTATCAGTTGTAAAGCCAAGGGTCTAACCAGATTGTGCTTGGTAGACTCTGTTTTAATCAATGTCCATGAAGAGACTTCTACACAGAAACTATGGAAGAAACTTGGTGAGATGTATCAAGCTAAATCTTTAGTGAACAAGATTTTCTTGAGGAAGAAATTGTATTCCTTGAGAATGGAAGAGGGTGGACGAATTATAGACCACCTGGAAGCATTCAATATGTTGGTGACTCAATTAGCATTAGTTGGTATCAAAATGGATGAGGAGGAGAAATGTCATATCTTGCTTTGTTCTTTGCTTGATTTGTGGGATTCTCTTGTTATGGCTATTGGAAGTACTTATGTTATATTAAAGACTGAAGATGTAGTGGGTTCTTTTCTTTTTGAAGATATGAGGAGGAAGGTATCCATCAATTCCAAGGAGGCCCTAAATGTTCATGGAAGACCTAAGGAAAAAGGAAAGAAGAATGAGAAGCGTGATAAATCCAAGTCCAAGGGGAGATCCAAATCTCCTAGAAAGTCCAAAGTTATTTCTTGGAACTACAGTAAGCCTGGACATGTTTGTAAAGACTGCAAAGAAGAAAAGAAGAAGAAGAAGAAGAAGAAGAGATTTGATTATGACTTTGAGTCCGAGAAGGAAGATGGTGATGCATTCATTGTAGCTTTCGCTACTTGTGTAGGTAATTATGCATGGTTATTTTACTCAGGTGCATCTTTCCATATGACCTTTACTAGAGATTGGTTTTCTAAATATGAAGAATTTGATGGAGGTAAGGTGTACTTGGGTAATGATTCTTATTTAGATATTGTTGGTCATGGTAAAGTTAGAATTAGGTTTCCTAATGGAAGAATAAAAAGGATTAATGTTGTGTTGCATATCCCTAGATTAGCACAAAATCTATTATCTATGAGCAAACTAATAGATGCAAGTGTGCAGGTAATATTTTCTAATGCAGCATGCAAGATGGTTAGAGGTGCTATGGTGGTTTCTATAGGTGTCAGATATGGCACATTGTATAAGCTTGATGCATGCACTATTGAGTGCAATATTACTTCTATGAAAATAAATTCTATGGAAGATGTGAGGGTTTCATTTTTAGCAAATGGTCATGGCTTCTAGGTACCCAAGGGTGCTCTTTCTTCTGAGTTAAAGTAACATGCAAAGAAAAATATGTTATGGCACCAGAGACTTGGCCACATTGGAGAAAAGTGTTTAAGGACCTTGAAAAATAAAAACCTTTTTGAAAGGTTGTCTTATTGTAATCTTGAATTTGATTTCTATGAGCATTGCATTTATGGAAAACAAAAGTGTGTTCAACCTTACTCAAGTTTTCATAAATCTTATGATGTATTGGATCTTATTCATTCTGATGTGGTCGGTCTTGTAGATGTTCATTCAATTGGTAAATCCATATATTATGTTTCATTTATTGATGATTATAGTAGGACATGGGTATATTTTCTAAAAAGTAAATCTGAAGTTTTCAGTTGATTTAAATAATTTTAAAGCAATGGCTGAGTTGTAGACTAGAAAGAAAATAAAGTGTTTGAGGATTGATGGCGGTGAATTTTTCTCTAACGATTTTGATAGATTCTATATATATTGTGCTTTTCATAGACAATTTACACAACTCCTATTCTCCACAACAGAATGGAGTTGCAAAAAGAATGAACAAGACACTTATGGAAAAGGTTAGGAGTATGTTGAGTGGTGTTGGTCTAGAACAAAGTTTTTGGGTTGAAGTTGTTGCCACTGCTTTTTACTTGATGAATAGGTCTCCTACATGAACTCTTGTTGATAAGAGGCATATAGAGGCATCGTCAGGCCACAATCCTTCATTAAGAAATCTTATAGTTTTTGGTTGGGAGGCATATGCACATTTGCCAAAGGAGAAGCAAACAAAATTGGAGAACAAGGTCGTGAAATGTATCTTCATCGGATACAATTATGGTGTGAAAGGATACAAGCTTTGGGATCTTGTTGCATAGAAGGTAATATATAGTATAATTATTCTTTTTAAAGAAAATAAGCCTTCTTCTGTTGTATTATAGCCAGAAAAAAGTAAATAGGAAGATGAGATTAAATTTCCTTCTACACCTGAGATAGTTGAATCGAGGCCCATGGATAAACAAGAAGTTGGGGAGAGCTCATCTAGCTTGAAATATTCAAAAGAGGAGGATGAACCTCCAAATCACCTTGTTTGCAGGTCTACAAGGCATAAACAACCACATGAAAGGTATTCATTTGATGATTGGAGATGTATTTTTGTTTTGAATACTAACATTGATGAACCTAGATCAATAGAAGAACCATTAGGTATGAATGATGTAGAATCCTGGAAGATTTCTATGGATGAAGAAATGGTAGCTTTGAAAAAGAACAATACATGGGATCTTGTACCATTTCTAAAAGGAAGAAAACCTGTTGGTTGTAAATGGTTGTTCAAGAAAAAGATTGGTTCAGATGGAGGTATTGAGAAGTACAAAGCAAGGTTGGTTGCAAAAGGTTACTCTCAAGTTAAGGGTGTTTATTATGGTGAGATATTTTATCTTGTTACAAAAATGGCATCCATTAGATTTTTGCTTTCTATTGTTGTTGCTTACATGAATAAGAGGTTGAGAAAATGGATGTGAAAATTTCTTTCCTTCATGGTGACTTGGAGGAGGATATTTATATGACACAACCAAAGCACTACATGGTGAAAGGTAAAAGCAAATTGGTTTGCAAATTGAAGTTGTATGGCCTAAAACAATGTCTTAGGATGTGGTACCAGAAATTTGATACATATGTGTTGAGTTTAGGATTTGAGCACTCTAAATCAGATCATTGTGTTTATTATAAAACTAATGGTGATCATATCTTATTTATTACATTATATGTTGATGATATGTTATTTTTTGGTAAAGGGAAAGGTATGATTTCAGAACTGAAATCTTAACTTGCTACTAAATTTTATATGAAAGACCTTGGTGCAACTAAACACATTCTTGGGAAGGAAATTAAAAGAGATAGAGTGAACAAAAAGCTATGGATTGGCCATAGTATGTCAATTCAATTTTATAGAAGTTTGATATGTAGGATTGTAGACCATTGTGTGTTCCTGTTTTGGCTGGAACAAAGTTATCTATTTCAAATTGTCCAACATCCCCATTAGAGATGGAAGACATGAGAATAGTGTCTTACCAAAGTGTAGTTGGAATTTTGATGTATTTTATGGTTTGTACTGGAATAGACATTTCCCAAGCAGTGGGAGTTCTTTCCGGATATATGTCTAATCTTGGTAGAGTTCATTAGGATGTAGTTAAAAGAGTCTTTAGATATTTGTGTGGTAGCTCATAGTATTCCTTGTGTTATCATAGTAATTTGAATAAAGATAATATTTCCCTTGATATTCATGGTTATGTGGATTCAAACTAGGCAGGTGATGTTGATAATAGATGATCCACTAGTGCTTATGTGTTTACTTTATTTGTTGGTGTGATTAGTTGGATGAGTAAGTGACGGGATGTGGTTTCTTTGTCCACTATTGAAGTTAAGTATATGGAAGCTAATCATGCTTGTAAATAATCCATTTGGCTTAAGAGATTGTGTTCAGATATTGGAATAAAATAAGGTGTAGTGATAATTTATTGCAACAATTAGAGTGAAATATGTCTAGCTAAGAACCTGACATTTCATGATAGGACCAAACACATTGATGTACAATATCATTTGTTAGAGATATGGTCGAAGACGGTAGGGTGAAGATGGTTAAGGTAGAGACTTTGATGAATGTTGTTGATTCTTTAATTAAGTTTGTGAGCATAAAAAAAATTAGATGGTGTTCGGAGTCTATGGGCCTTTCGACCCCTAGAACTTAAGAGATGATGTTTCTAATCCTTTCAATTGCTCTTGCAAGGTGTTCGACAAGTGGGATATTTATTGGGAAAATATGTCTCAACCTTACAATTACATAAGGTATTATTGATAGGTAAGCATAGGGGGTACCCCCAGTGAGGGGTTCAGGGGGATCATCTCCCTGTCAAGGGGTTCATGGGTCATGCACCCTAGTAGGGGCTCGGGGGCAGCATCCCCGAAAGCCAAATTTTATGTATATTTTATTATTATAAATTTGGACCATTCATCATTAGGTCTCAAATTTAACAGTTGATATTTTGTTGGCTTGACTTGCCCTAGAAGGAAGCCCTATTTTATGAGGACAATGTATTACGGTTGTGTATTGTGATATATTCTAATAGTTTGATAGCAGTCGTGTTGCCTCTAGATCTCTAGTTGGTGATAATATTACTCTATAAGTATATTGTAATCTTAGTGATTTGTGAATAATATATCGGGCAACTTTTGGAGTGTGGGGTTTTTCTCTCGAAAGGGTTTTTCCCACATAAATCACTATGTTGTGGTATGCATGATATTTATGTTTATTTATGTTTAAGTTTATGTACCTATTTAAAAGATCTATAAAGTTTTACATTATCCTCCTCTCAAGATTAGTGTAGGAAGTTGTTCTACTACCTTAGCTTCTTTACACTTTTATCATGGGGATCACTCCTACACAATTAGATTTCAATTTCGATGCTTTGCAACCATTCTCGCTAATTAGGTGTAATTTTGAGCTATATTTAATTATTTTCACTAAGGTTGCCTTTTTAATTAAATACATTTATCAAGCACCTCATTGTTATAGACCATTAGAAAGAGAGTGGAAAGTTTTAAATGATGGGATGCTTAAAAGTGACTTTAAGTATTGGAAATGTTTTAAAAGTAAATTAAATCACTTTTTGGAGTTAAATGGCTTAATAAATTAACAATGATTTTAAAAGGGAGTTGTTGGAAATCCCCAAAAAGCTTATAAAAAGGGGAATTGAGAGCTCATTTGGGGTGGCAGTTTATTATCTCTTTGTCTAAAAACCCTTGTGGTTCGAGAGATTGGACTTGGTTCATCTCAGCCTTCTTGAAGACAAAAACCCTCTTGGAGAAGATTGGCTTTGATAGTGAAAGATCTACCCTGGCTAATGTTTGTTGGATATATCAATTAGGTATTTCATAGGCATTCAAAGATTTGGTTCTCTAATTTGTGAGTCTCTTTCATAGACAAATTTGTAGGTGATTGGAAATATTATAGAATATCTTGTTTTGGAAACCTTGCATGGACGAGTTTGGTGGTTTTAGCGGTTTCATCATATTCTTATTTTGGAGCAACTTTATATCTTTTTTTCTTGGTATGGAGTTGTGACTTTTGAAAGAAAAATATTATTAGAATTCATTGTGGGAAACTTAATTTTTGGAATTGGTGAAGTCTTGTGCCAAGACCAATTTCTAGTTATGGTGAAATGAAAGGAAATATGTTATGATTTATTGCTAAAGCTAGTCTAGTCGTACCATATGCAAACCCCTGAGCTAGTTGTACATATTTTTCGGCCCAATTTTGAATAAAGGAAATATTGGAGGCATCGTAGAAGTCAAAGGAGGAATCTTATGCAGCAAAAAGGGGAGAAGGAATCAAACAAAGGTTGTCATACCACTTCCAAAGGTTGGTGTACCCTCTGGGTATTGCTCATGAAGTATCTTATGCTAGTTGTACTTGTTGGGAAAGGCTATGAATAGATGTGAAGGGCATTTAATGTCCAGGTTAGTGATTTGTAAATGATATTTATCTATTGTATCAAATTTTTGAATGTAAAATTATTACCAACACTATAAAATTTAGTTTTCATTTATACATATTACTACTTTAGGTTTAATTGTATATTTTATTTATATAAATGCAAGTATTTCATGAATTTCATTATGCCCAAAACAATAAACAAATCACTCTATATCAAAATCAATCATAAACTAGTTCAGAGAGGTTACAGGAAAACTATTTTACAAAATGTTTGAGCACATAGATTGGTGAAAGTGAAAAGATTTATATAGAAAATTAGTTTGGGATATTTCATAGAGTCACGAACTATTCATGGTTTCTAGTATAATACTAGATTAATACCAACAACTAGAAATTATGGAGTATATTCCCATTCAAATTGTAGATACATACAAACTAATACCATGTTTTAAAAAAATCCAAAATTCTTTTATAGTTATATTCATGATTTGTTCCTTTGTTCAATAATAATAAACTCACAATGTATATGTCTACATATTTACACATATATACATATATAAGAATCAATATGCATACACAGAGGACTATGGAAATCATAGATGAAATATAGGTTTTATCTTACATGCACATGTGCATATAAATTTGTAAGGAAAGGTTGGTTGCATCAAATATTTTAATGGGAGTAAATGCATGTTTTAAACTAGCCGCCAATTTTGTTGAGGGTGTGAAGCCCAACTCCAGTTGTAGCCCTTGTCACTATAATCCCTGAATCAATCTTTGGATTTTGATGCCAACCTTTACTAGATTGTAATTACCTAGCACAAAATCCTTTGATCCAATTTTACTCAATCACTACCTTTTACTCATTGAGTTCTCTCTTTTTAATGTTTTCCTCATATTCTCATGCAATAATCCATAAAAGCTTAGCTCCAATTCCTTACTTTAGAACTGAACTCCTGAATGCATGATCTTTTCATGCAATTTCAATTTGGATCTTTAAACTTATTTAGTTTACTTTTAAATTTTATTTAAAATTTATTTTCTTCTTTAATAATAATCATGCAATTAATTTGAAACTATTTATATATTTAATAACAAGATTTTTATATATTTTTATATAAAAATAATATCTTTATTATATAACATAATGCAATCATAATCATACAATGCAAGATGGATGCAACTACATGAATGTGTGTGTATCGGGTTTCCATCATACTAATCATTACCAAGTGGCTAGGATACTTCTACCTAAGCCATGTTCTCACCTTCGACACATTCTTGCACTCATTCACACTCAGATTTACATCAATAGGTTAGTCCATTAAACCATAGCCAAAGCACGTGGACATAACATCTCATCTCCATTTCTATTTCTATTTCAAGCACTTAAAAATATCATCCAATTTAAAAACACATTTTTCCATAATCAAACAATCATAAGACAATCAACCATTAGTCTCAACTAGTTTCATTTATTCATTAATTAATTTTATGCAAGAAAATAAGATATGACATCCTTCCCCACTAGGAAGAGACATTGTCCCAATGTCTTATTAGACACGCACTGAAATAATAAGAGTAGCACACCATGTAGAAAAGTATCTCACTATGTAAACAAAGTATATCAAAGCTAAGTAATCAAATGAGGAAAAGAACAATCTATATCCTCAACATTATCCCATGTGGCACTATCCATAAAATATTGGTCCCACTGGACCTTATACATCTAAAACACATATGGATGAACCCATACACTTCTTTGAACATATACCTAAGTCCGCACAACCATATCTATCGCTCTGGAGGAATGCGAAGCAATCTAGAGAATATTTGAGACACTTAACTCTGCTATTTTGCAATGTATAGAACTGTTACATCTAACTCTTGTTGTAGAAATGTTTATGACATGAAATTTTGGGAATAACCTCTTTGCTAGCTATTAAACTGAACTTCAAAACTATACAACTAGATCATGCTATGCAGAGGAATACAGACTAAAAACTAGAGTCACAGACTTAGGAGAATATGCACTTTTACCTTAGACAACTTCTCTCAACAACACAAGTATGAAAAAAGCCCCAGACTATCAAGTATCATGCTTCTAGACATCTCAACATCTACTAGGTCTTCCAGACTGAATTTCCTTAAACATATTGGCTCCAAGTCTCTAATTGTGTCAAACCATCTCTCTCGAATATTCCACTGTTTCATCAACTACATTTATCTATCTCTAAACATTTCTCAGCCTCTTCAACTTATATACAAACATGACCTCATGTTGACATTAATGATAACACACATTGAGTTGACATCAATGACAACACATATTGCCAACAATCTCACCCTTTGTCATTGATGGCAACACACATTTATCTACAAGTCTTCTCTCCTCCTATCTTCTCTCCTAACTCATAAAGTAATCATCAACACACTCTCCCCCTTTGACATCAAGGACAAAGGGAAAAATATCTTCTACTTATTAGAACCCAAAAAACTATATAAACTCCCCCTTATTGTATGCTTCAATTATGGAAAGATAGGTCATTGTAGTGTAGAAAAATGTACCCCTTTACATTTTCACATTTTTTTTGGGTCCGCTCAATTTAATTGGACTTAGTTAAGCCTCTAATTGGTCCAAAATTTCATTTACAAGCCTAATTAATTACAATTTATGAAAGGGGAAGTGTGATTTAATTAATGCATTTAATTAATTTAACACCGTGAAATTCAAAAATCTGATAACTTAGGTCAAGACCCATTTTCCCATGGGTGAATGGGTCCCCTTTAAGTTGCAAATTCAAATTTTAAATATATTTTTGGCATTATTTTAATGATCCTCAATTCATATTCAAATGTCGGCTTGTAATGTTTAATTTTTCAGGAAATTAGAAAATCATCTATAAAAGAAAGGTTATTTTAATCAATTCAAGTCTAAGGAAAAATATAACAAGAGGGAAACTTTCAAATGAGCAAAGATTATTATCAAAGGCGTTCAAGAGAAGATTTCTCAAGCATTTTTTTGCAGCATTCAAGATATCAAGCATCATGCATGTTTTTGGAGCTAACATTGTGATGTAGGTTTCAAAGATTCAAGCAAGCATTCAAGTCATATTTCAAGTATCAAGATCCACATCTATTGAAGTTATTTCATGCAATATCAAGCTCAACATTTCAGATTTCCAAAGGTTTATTCAAGGGTTTGGTGAGTTGCGACATAGTAATTGTTCATTTATCATTCCTTTCATGTTTTATTTCAATTCAAGGTTTAATTACTGTTATCCTTGAATCCAAATGCGCTTGTTTCATAGGACAGCCCTTATGAAACTTGTTTGTTTCGTAGCCCACTTACTCTAAGCATGTAAAATGAGGTGAATCTCAATTTTCCCTCGTGTGTGGTCCCAAGTCTCAAAATTTCCTTTTGAGCGTTAACCTCTGTCGATTCGTCAAAATTCATCTTTTTGGGCTAATTGCAAAAATTAAGTTTGTAGGAGTTATAAATTTTGTTATACTTGAAAGGTTGGGGTTTTTCCCCGGCCTTACAAGTGAATGTTGCAAAATTAAAAAATGTTATATGGTCGGGTTTTTTCCCCGACACTACAAGTGTTGCATGGTGGAGGATTTTCCCCGACACTACAAGTTGAGACGTTAAACTTAAGACTTGTAAAGTCGGTATTTTCTGACAACCTTGCAATTTTACCAGACTTTGATTTGTAATCATGCCATAAATGTCTACTCCTACAATATTGGCTTCGCATGAGTGCATTTATGTCATTTTAATGAATTTGCAAATTTATTTTAAATCAGCTAATTTGCTTCATTCCTTTTTCATTTCATTGGTCATTTTTCCTCCTACCTTCGTTGCAGATTCATCTGAAGTACTTGAGGTTTGTTTGATTGTGAAATTGAGCAAATTCGTTGTTGATAGACTTGGCTGAGTTTCTTCATTTTTATTCTTTCGATTTTTTGTTTGTGTTTATACTTTCATTGAAAGTCGATTTACCATATTTTCAAATCTTATTTTGAAATGTAACCTTAGTTTTTATCTCATTTCAAGGCTCGTTGGTTTTTCTGTTGTAAAATGACTGCAACTTTTTCTTTTATTAGTCTTGCATGCCCTAGGGTTTCTGATTTTTTAACACCCAAACGTCCAAACTTCATGCTTGAATTCATGAGGTTTTGTTACTCATTCCCCAACCTATGTTATCATAGGTTTTCACTGTCTTTAAAATGTCAATCATTTCGTGAATATATTCCTGTATTACTCCATTTCTTAGGTTAGGGTTTTTCCCTGACCCCGCGTGGCACTTTTCTTTGCATATGCGAGTTAAAACCATGCACAAAGAAAAGATTTGTCCATTTGCATTATTCGTATTGTAGGATCGACTTATTCACCCAACCCTACGTGAATCAAACATTTTTATTTGTACCATCAACAATATTTTTTGATGGTGAAAATGATATCGAATACGACCTCATGTTTTGTCTACATAAGTGTGAAAATAACCCACAAATACAAGGTTAAAATATTTGAGCCATTTTCTATGTTGGAATTTTTTTTTTGAGCCTCCAAGTGAACAAAAGTTATTTCCACTCATAGGGTCAAGGTTTTTCCCTGACCCAACATATGAAAATAGATTGAACTTTCCACTTGTAGGGTCGGGGTTTGTCGGGGTTTTTCCTCAACTCAAAAAATAAAAATAGTTTTCTTATATAGTCATTAAAATTTAACAATTTGACAAGAAACCAAAGTGATCTTCCCAAAGTTGTAAAATCAGCCATTTTTGTCAACTTTTCAAAAAATACATTTTACCCCATTTGCACTGACATTAAATTTCGACGACATTGTAACTTTTTGTAAAAACATCTCAAATCCACTTGCAGTTTTGTCATTTTGCAGCGCATATACACATTTTTGCTCAAAATTTTCCTAACACTGGGAAAAAAATTCACCTTGCACTCCACTTGCTAATTTTCTCGCTTTTGCTCCGTTTTCTACCACCATCATGTCCAAGTTCTCCAAACCCATGTAATTTGTCAAATTTATATCGAACATGAAGCCTCTCAAAAAATTTGAGCCATTACATTTGAGAACTTAGTTTTTCCCCACCTTTGCATCTGAATTGCCAAAGCATATATAGTTGCTCAAATTTTTCCCTCAAGTGCATAAAATCCTTTTTTCTCTAACACTGGAAAGTACAATTTTTTTGTAGCTACTCTTACATGTCATTTCAATCTTTTGTGTTCGGGTTCTTGAGAAATTTTGATCAAATTCTTGCCTATCATTGAGTAAGAAATCCATGAAATACCACCAAAAATTTCTTCCCACCATTTCAGTTATTCAAGAGATACATCAATGGTTTGAAAGGAATTTAAAGATGAAGCTTTCTCAATAGCTTCAATGGAAAAAATGATGGATTTTTAGTTTACTCTGGATAATTTGAAAATTATTCATGTATTGCACCGGAAAGCATTCAACACCATCGAAGGAGTCAATCTCAAGAATCCTTGCCATCTCCAAGTACACTCCAATGCCAGATAGTGATGAAGTGCATGTCATTATGAAGATTTCATGGAGAAGGATGTTAAAGAAGGATAAATCCGCCTTGTATTAGATTTCAAGTTTTTGTAGTTAGCTGAAGACAACTTACATGTCATTTGTCATTTGTAAAATTGTAAATACATGTAACAAAAATGACATCCTTCAATAATTTTGGACTCCAATGTTGAATAAGTCAAAGTAGTTAGAATTTTCGTAGATTATCTCTTTATCTCTCATCTATAAATATGAGAGAGCTCTTTTGTAATTTTTACTTTTAATCTTATGCAATGAAGTGTTGCCCAAATTGAGACTCAAATTTGAGACTATGTTCAAATTGCAAAATCAATTCCAATTAATAAAGGAGGAAAATTTTGATATCAAACTTTGTATTGAATCAAATTTGTATGAGTGTGGATGTTCTTATGTCATTCTCACTGATTTCTCATATTATTGATTGGATAAGTGGTGTTTCTTTATTACGGTTGGAGGACCTTCAAGATAAGTTATATAAACTTTGTGTTATATTTTTTACTTGAAGTTGTGTGTGTGTTGAAAGCATTTTTTGGTGGAGGATTATAAAGACTATGAGCTTGTAGTTATTCACTTCATGTATATGAATCGTATTGAAAACTTGTAGATTTTGTGGTGCAATTTTCAATTATATTCTTGTGGATCATTGGTATTATTAGTTGATAGACTTTGTGCTCCAACAAGTGATACAATTATTTTAAAATATTTCTGGAGGATAATTTGAAGACTTTGTGCTCGGGATTATTCACTTGGTGTGTGAATATTTTTTTGAAGCGAGTTGAAAGACTTTGTGCTCCAACTTACATCATTGTTTACTACAAAACTCTCATTGAATACATAGATAAGACTTTGTGCTTTTGTGTGTTTTCCAATTACTTTTATTCACTGGTACTTGCAAGTATCAGTTATTATTGCTCTAACTAGTTGTATTTGAGAATATCATTGTTATTTGTTTCTCTTATCCTGAAACAAGAGGATATGCTAATGGAGACACCCGCATGGATAATAATTATGTACATATCTTAGTTTAGTTTCTAGTTAATTGTAGTGAGAAATAATAAGGGAGCCTCCCCTTTCTAAGAGGAGAGATTTATCTCATCATAGTTGTGGCTGAAATTCACATTTTGTAATCTTAAAAGGGATTACAGAATATTCACCCAACTATTTTTTGGCGACTCCACTGGGGAATCTAAAGAAGTCTTTTGTAAAAAATTGTAAAGTTTGTTTTTCCCCATATGAGACACCAACAGTTTTTTGGCGACTCCATTGGTGATACAAGCACACAACCAAATCCTCACACTTTCAGTTGAAGTAGACAAGTATTCCAGTGTCTTATTGCGAAGTTTGTGAATATCTTTTATTACTGATTTTTGTTTTGTTTCAAGGACTACATTTTGGCATACGGGAGATATACTCACAGTCAAAGGGTTCAAGGTCAAGTTGATCCATTTTTTGAGTTGTTGCAACACCATAATATTATTCATTCTCTTTGGAAAGCAATGTCACCAGTACAATGTACATGAAGTTATCCACCTCAAAGAATCGGATCATCGTTTCCAAGCGAAGCTTCTGATTTTCTAAGGGCTTATCTGTCACATTAGCTCAAGTGGTTGTTGTTCAAGGCATTATGGCAACTCAACCACCTGTTGGTCTTTGGGGTAATGTTTTTAACCCTTTAAATTTGGTAGGCCCTTTGCATGAACTTCCTCGTGTTTCACATAAGATCATCCCCAAATTCTATGGTGATTGTAAGTAGCATCTTGATGAAAATATTGTTGCTTTCTATATTATATGTGGTGTTCTTGGTGTTGAACATGAGGATGTTTCTGTAAGGTTGTTCATTGAGACCTTATAAGGAATAGTCATGGAATGGTTTTACACTCTTGCTCTTGGTTTTGTTACCAATTGGGCCACTCTTCGTACCAAATTTGAAGAATTTTTCAAGCCCACCGAAGATGCACATGCCTTGTTGGCACAACTTACAACTATGATAAAAGAAGCACATGAACCCATGGATGATTTCGTGGCCAAATTCAATAAGTTGGCAACAAGGATTCCTATTGAGGCTAAGTCAATGACTCATAATCTTAAATATTTCTTCATTAATATGTAACTACCAGAGGTACGTTTCTTGTTGCGGAGGGCAGTTCCAACTGATCTTGAGGTAGCACAATAGTTGGCTACCAGCTTTGAAGATGATTTGATACTTGCTGGTAAAATAAGAAAAGAAACAAACAAGAATAAAGGCCAAACATCTTCATCTTCATCTACCAATACAAGCACCGATCCCATGGTACAAAAACTAGCAAATGAATTGCTATCATTGAAGAAATAGGTTTCTCAAGATCCATCTAATCCTCCATAGAAGGTCGTTCCAAGGAGAACCTTTCCAAATTCTTTCAACTATTTTGATAATAGAAACTAGAACAGACTTCTTGCACCGTAAGGAAGACTTTCCCTTGAGGCTCCTCCCACCAATGTAACCATGGGTTATTATGAAGCAGAGAAAGATGATTATGCACAATCGAAATATCATATTAAGGAAATGTTGATCCAAGAGGAGGAAGTATATCCAATTGGCGACTCAAATATTGGCTACCTACATGTTGAAAATGAATCTGATGAGGAGGATCTTGTGACTAATGCTTATGTTGTGTTCACGTGTTTGCAACAAAATCAACTTGATCAACCTCAAGTTGATGCAACAAAAGTAAAGGATAGTTCATGACCACCAATGACTATTGCTAAAAGGGGAACTCCTTTGCCAATCCAACCCAAAGATACAACAACAACAAAGAAAGTAAGTACCAATCGTCCTCTTATAGTTCCTTCAACACCAAAGACCAATACTCAGGTTCCAAAGACTAGTGTTCCATTTTCAAAACCTACCAATGATATTACCTTGTCATCCTTGCAAATTTCTTTCCAAGCCTTTGATATAATTGACCATGCAAAGAAGACTAAGATTTAGATGTCTAAGGCTGAATATTTATAAGATAATCTCGATTAGTTTGATAGGATTGTTAAATTTGTTAAATATAAGAGAACCCATCCAAGTCATGCTTCCTCTCATGGCATCCCAACTGTTTCCAAGCCTATACCCTCTAAAAGAAACTTGGTTTCTATTCCTTCATCTATCCCTAGAAGAATATACCCATTTTACATTTTTTTTCTTATTAACGGTTTTAAGTTGAGCAAATGTGTAATAGATTCTGGTGCATTTGAAAATTTCATGCCCGCTAAGGTAGCTATTGCTTTGGGATTGAATCTTATGAAGACTTTTGGTTGTTGCTTCTCTATGGAAAATAAAAAAGTGCCTTTAATCAAGAAAATAAAGGATGCACAGTTTGCATTCGTTGTATATCCAGAGAAGAAAATCAAGATGATGGTCTTGGTAGTAGATGTTCCAGCGTCCTACGGTATTTTGTATGGATGAAATTTTTGCAAGGATGTAGGAGGTGAGTTGAATATGGATATGTCTGAGGCTAGGATAAACATAAAGGGTGTAATGCAAAAGCTACTTCTTGAAAGGGAATACAAATTTTCAGTGACTAAGTCAGATGATCCAAGAGCTCAATTTTTTTTTGAGTCTTCAGGTATGGGGACTTATTATTTGCATACTGATGAAGATGTTGAGTCTTCATCTAGAAATTCAAAGCAAGAGTCTGAAACTAACAACTCATCTTCACCAAAAAATGAATTTTATTTAGATGATTTGTCTCTTACAGAAGGTGAAAATGCCTCTGAAGAAGAAGCTTCAGATTTTGAAACTGTCAATCTTGGTGATTCAAAATATGTTTGGACAATTGAGTTTGACGACAGTTTCTCATCCACAGGTTTAGGAGCGGGAATTATTTTCATTTCTCTGCAAGGAAAATTCTTTCCTTTTTCTTTTAAACTTTAGTTTGACAACACTAACAATAGTACTATAGAATATGAATCATTATTGTTGGGAATGGAAGTGGCATGAAGGAAAGGGATGAGAAATTTACATGTTCAAGGTGATGTTGAATTAGTCATTTTCCAAGTGAGAAACTTGTATCAAACTAAGAATGAGAAACTAAGGCATTACCATAATTTGCTTTGGGATGGTATAGAAGAGTTTGAAGCTTTTAATATTTCCATTGTCCCAAGAGAGTATAATGACAAATATCATTCATTGGAAGTATCAACTATGCTCCTGATTCCACACAAATATTTTCATGGTTCTACCTACACCATTGAGCTAGTTTTTCATTTGAGTGTTCCAGAAAATTCAAAAAAATTATAAATTTTCAATGATGATCACCAGATCGTGGCCTTTCTAGAGAAGGCAAAAAAAATTGAACTGTACTTTGAAGGTAGTGATTCTCCTCCCCAAGAATCTATTTTTGAACTTCATCCTATTTCTGGTGAAGAGTTTATACGACTTAAAGGGAATAAGATTCCCAAGGGGTTGATATCCCTAGAAAGACTTTTTGACAAACATGACCGGTATGTCAAAAAGCAAAAATAGTTCAATTTTGAATCATCAAATGAGGTTGAGAAAATTAATTTGGGAACTGAAGCGGATCCTAAAATGGCGAATATAAAAAAAAAAAAATTACGCCTAAAGATAGAGACCAATTTGCTAAATTGTTATGGCAATAAATTGGCGTGCTTGCCTACCCATATGAGGATTTGAGGTCTTTTCGCCCAAAGGAAGTTCAACATGAGATTCCACTGAAGGTGGGATCATTTCCTTATAAAAAAAATAAGAGGTAATATAATCCTAATATTTTCGGAACCATTCTCTTAGAAATCTAAAAGATACTTAATGCCAGGATCATATTTCCTATCCACCATTCAACGTGGATAAAAAATATTGTTCCAGTTTGTAAGAAGAATGGGGAAATTATCATGTGTGGATTCCAAGAATTTGAATCGATTATCATTGAAAGATAACTATCCTCTTCTAGTGATGGATCAAGTCTTACAAACGATAATTGGATCTAAGATGCTTTCTATGTTGGATGCTTTCTCAGGGTACAACCAAGTAGAGGTTAGCATAAATGATCAACATAAGACCACTTTCACCACACCATGGGGTCCTTTTTCTCACCGCATAATGCCATTTGGTTTAATCAATGTTGGTGCTATGTTTCAACAAGAAATGGAATTGGCTTTCCATGATGTCATGGGTAAGTTCATTGTAGTTTATCTTGATAATCTAACAATATTTTCCAAAATTCGTTAGGATCACATCAATCATTTGAGACAAGTCTTAGAGAGATGTCAACAACATGGAATTTGTACTTTGAATCCCAAGAAGTCAATTTGTGGGGTTATAGAAGGTGAACTTCTTGGTCACATCGTATCCAAGGAGGGAATAAAACTTGATCCTGAAAGGGTTAAAGCAATTCAAGCTCTTACTCTGCCTATGAGTAAGAAATCAGTTCATTCTTTCTTCAGTAAGGTGAATTTCATGCGAAGGTTTGTTCTTGACTTCATGGAAAAGACACATCATATTGTGAATATGATGAAGAATAATACTACTTTTCATTGGTCTACAGAAGGTAAAGTTGAATTCAATGATTTCAAAGAAGTTATTGTGCATGCCCCGATGTTAGTTTGCCCAGATTATACTAAGGAGTTCATTATGTATAGTTAGGCTTTTGAGCATACACTCTCAACCATTTTGGTGCAACAAAATAGTGAGGGGTTTGAATCCCCTATTGTGTTCATGAGTTGTCCATTAAAATATCATGAATTGAAATACTCTCAAATTGAAAAGCATGCATTCAATGTGGTTAAGGCAGTGAAGCATTTTTTGGTTCTACATACTTAACAGTCACGTCAATACACTAGTGCCTAATTCTACCATCAAGTCCATTTTGACACAACAAGAATTTGGTACAAAAAGGGGCAATTGGATTGCCAAAATTCAAGAGTATGACATGGATATAAATCCCACTAAGTTGGTACATGGGAAAGGTTTGTGCCAACTTATTGCTCACAACAATCCTGATCAAGTTTCTAATTCTAAGGGGGTAAGTTATGAAGATATTCCAACTATTCTATTCGTTAGTACAACTAATGAATGGTATTCCAATATCTCTTACTTTCTAACATATGGAAAATTTCCAGAGCATTTGACACATAAGGAGAAAAGGACAATAAATATTAAGGCAACAAATTTTGTCTTATAGGATAATGGTTTGTACAAAAGGAGATTGGATGATACTTTTATACGTTGTGTTGACAAGGCTCAACAAAGCAAGCTGATGTAATCTTTCCACAACTTGGCATGTGGAGGACATTTTTCTGCACTGGTTACAACTCACAAAATTTTGCGAGCTAAGTACTATTGTCCTACCTTTTTTCAAGATGCATACAATTGGGTGTGTAGATGCAAACTATTTCAATAGTTCATTGGAAAGTCTAAGTTGGTTGCTCTTCCTCTCAAGCTAGTTGGCATTGAGTAGCCCTTCCAACAATGGGGCATTGACTTCATTGATGTTGTAAATCCACCTTCAATTATAGGACATGTTTATGTTCTCACAACCACTGATTACTTCACCAAGTGGGTGGAGGCTATACCGATGAAGCATGCAACTTCAGATGTAGTTTGAAAATTCTTGAATATCATTTCCAAGTTCAGTGTGTCGAACAAAATTGTAGCAAAAAATGCTACTACATTCTCGTCAAGTGAAATTACAGAGTTCTATTTTGAACATGGAATCATGTTGTCACATTCATCATATTATTACCCTCAAGGTAATGGTCAGGAAAAATCTAGCAACAAGAAACTGGGCACTATCCAACGTAAGTTAGTTGACAAGAACTAGAGATCATGGCACAAGGCATTGTATGATGCTTTGTGGTCTGATAGAATTACCCACAAGAGAGTGATAGGCATGTCACCATTTCAATTCTTGTATGGGTTGAATGCAGAGATTCTGATCATACTAGAATTGCACACCCTCAAATTAGCTAAGGCCATTAAGGATGAGACATTTGACAGTTCTTTCGACAAACGTATTATGTATCTCTTTCAATTAGAGAAGCGTGTTCAAGTGGTGAACCATATTACAGAGCACCAAGATCAAGTAAAGAATCTTTTTGACAAGAAGGCAAAGTCAAGATATTTTCAAAGTGGAGATCTAGTTCTCTTGTGTGACAAGAGAAGAGAGCCAAAAGGCATGCACGAGAAATTTGATTTATTGTGGAGAGTTCCATTCAAGATTCACTAAATCTATGGTGAAAATAGTTTCCTTCTTGCATATGAGGATGGCACTTCATTTTTTCTTCCACATAGCGGACAAAATTTGAAGCACTTCATTCAATGAGGTGACAAATGATTTTTGTAAATATTTGTATAGTCTTTGTGTCTTTTTATTGAGTCTTTTTGAGTCTTTTTGTTTTTGTCACTTGACTCTACTCACAATGGATGGATGAAGGCACTTAGATACTAGAATTCTTCTCCCTTCGATCGCTTCAAAGAATGACCGAAGGAAGCTCCCCAACTAGAGCCAACTATTATCCTTGAATCCAATTGTGCTTGATTCACGAGATAACCCCTATGAAACCTTTCCATTTTGTAGCCCATGTACTCTAAGCATAGAAAATGAGATGAATAATAATTTTCCCTCGTGCAGGATCCTAAGTCTAAAAATGTCCTTTCAAGTGTTAACCTTTGTCGGTTTGTCAAAATTCATCCTTTTGGGCTAATTGCAAAAAATAAATTTGTAGGAGTTAGAAATTTTTTTATACTTGCAAAGTGAGGGTTTTTCCTCAACCCTGCAAGTGAAAGTTGCAAAACTAAATTTTTTTGCATGGTTAGGGGTTTTCCCCATCACTGCAAGTGTTGCATGGTCAGGGGTTTTCCCCAACACCGCAAGTGTTGCATGGTCAAGGTTTTTTCCTAACACTGCAAGTTAAGACATTAAACTTAAGACTTGTAAAGTCAGGGTTTTCTGACGACCTTGCAAGTTTTCCAAACTTTAATTTTTAATTGCACCATAAATGTTTGCTCCTACAATCTTGTCTTCACACAAGTGCATTAATGTTATTTTAATGACTTTGAAAATTTATTTTAGATCAGTTTTGCTTCATTCCTTTTTCATTTCATTGGTTGTTTTCCTCCTACCTTCGTTGTGGATTCATCTGAAGTACTTGAGGTTCATTTGATTGTGAAATCGAGAATATTTGTTGTTGATCAACTCGACTGAGTTTCTTCATTTTTATTTCGTCGAGTTTTTGTTTGTCTATACTTCTGTTGAAAGTCGATTTACCATATTTTCAAATCTTAGTTTTAAATGTAACCCTAGTTTTTATCTCATTTTAAGGCTCGCTGATTTTTTTATTGTAAAATGAATCTACAAATTTTTATTTTATTAGTCTTGCATGCCCTAAGGTTTTTTATTTTTTGATACCTAAACATCCAAACTTCATGCTTGAAGTCATGAGGCTTTGTTACTCGTTCCCTAGCGTATGTTATTGGAGGTTTTCGTCATCTTTAAAATGTCAATTGTTCCGTGAATATATGCCTGTATTACCCCATTTCTTGGGTCAAATTTTTTCCCCGACCCTGTGTGGCGCTTAACTTTTCTTTACGTACGTAGGTTAAAACCATGCGCAAACAAAAGCTTTGTTTGTTTGTATTATCCATATTGTAGGATCGACTTTTTCACCCAACCCTACATGAATCAAACATTTTTATTTGTACCATTAGCAATTTTTGCCAATGGTGCAAATGATATCAAATATGACCTCATGTTTTGTTTACATAAGCATGAAAATAACCCGCTAGTACAAGGTTTTAATATTCAAGCCATTTGCTATGTTGGCAATTTTTGTTGAGCCTACAAGTAAGCAAAAATTATTTCCACTCGTAGGGTCGTGGTTTCCCCGATCTAACATATGCAAATAGATTGAGCTTCCCACTTGTAGGGTCGGGTTTTTCCTCGACCCAACAAATAAAAATAGTTTTCTTGTATAATTGTTAAAATTTAATGATTTGACAAGAAATCAAAGTGATCTTCCCAAAGTTGTAAAATCGATAATTTTTGTTGACTTTGCAAAAAAGAAAAGTTTTACCCCATTTGCACTATCGTTAAATTTTGACGACATTGCAACTTTTTGCAAAAACATCTCAAATCCACTTGTAGTTTCGTCATTTTGCAGTGCATATACATATTTTTTCTCAAAACGTTCCTAAAACTGAGAATTTTTTTTGCCTTGCATTCCACTTGCTAATTTGCTTGATTTCACTTCATTTTTCACCACCATTGATGACATTGCAAATTTTTTCAAAATCATCTCAAATCGACTTGCAGTTTCATCATTTTGCAATGCATATACACTTTTTTGCTCAAAATTTTCCTAAGACTGGGAAAATTTTCCACCTTCCATTCCACTTGCTAATTTGCTCACTTTCGCTCCATTTTCTGCCACCATTGCGTCCAAGTTCTCCAAACCCATGTAATTGCTCAAATTTACATCCAACATGCAGTATCTCAATTCTTTTGAGCCATTATAGCTAAGAGCTCAGTTTTTCCCCAAATTTGCATCTAAATTGCCAAAGCATATGCAGTCGCTCAGAATTTTCTCTCCAATGCATAAAACCCTATTTTTCTCTAACACTAGAAAATATGAATCTTTTACAGCTACTCTTACATGTTTTGATCTTTTGTTTTCGGGTTCTTGATTAGTTTTGATGAAATTATTGCCTATCACTAAGCAAGAAAGCCATGAAATACCACCAGAAAGTTCTTCCCACCAATTCAGTTGATCAAGAGTATACATCAATGGTTCGAAAGGAATTTGAAGATGAAGCTTTCTCAATAGCTTCAATAGACAAAATGATGGATTTTTAGTTTACTCTGGATAATTTGAAAATTGTTCCTTAGAGGCACCGAAAAGCGTTCAACACCATCGAAGGAGTCAATATCAAGAATCTTTGCCATCTCCAAGTACATTCCAATGCTAGAAAATGATGAAGTGCATGTCATCATGAAGATTTCATGGAGAAGGATGTTGAAGAAGGCTAAATCTGCCTTGTATTAGATTTCAAGTTTTTGTTGTTAGCTAAAGACAATTTCTATGTCATTTGTTATTTGTAAAATTATAAATACATGTAACAAAAATGAGGTCCTCGAATATTCTTGGACTCCAATATTGAATAAATTAGGTAGAATTTTCTTAGATTAGCTCTTTAGCTCTCATCTATAAATATAAGAGAGATCTTTTGTAATTTTTACCTTTAATCTTATGCAACAAAGTGCTGCCCAAATTGAGACTCAGCTTTGAGACTTTGTGTTCAAATTGAAAAATCAATTCCAATAAATATAGGAGGCAAATTCTGATATCAAACTTTCCATTGAATCAAATTTATATGAGTGTGGATGTTCTTATGTCATTGTCGTTGATTTCTCATATTATTGATTGGATAAGTGGTGTTTCTTTATTATGGTTGGAGGACCTTCAAGATAAGTTATATAAACTTTGTGTTGTATTGTTTACTTGAAGTTGTCTGTGTGTTGAAAGTGTTTCTTAGTGGAGGATTATAAGGACTCTAAGCTTGTAGTTATTCACTTCATGTATATGAATTGTATTGAAAACTTATAGACTTTGTGCTGCAATTTTCAATTATATTCTTATGGATCATTGGTATTATTAGTTGACAAACTTTGTGCTCCAACTACTGATACAGTTATTTTAAAAAAATTTTGGAGGATAATTTGAAGACCTTGTGCTTAATGTTATTCACTTGGTGTGTGAATCTTTTTGTGCAGTGAGTTGAAAGACTTTTTGCTCCAACTTAAGTCATTGGTTACTACAAAACTCCCATTGAAGACAATGAAAAGACTTTGTGCTTTCACATGTTTTTTAGTTACTTTTATTCACTGGTACTTTCAAGTATAGATTATTATTGCTCTAACTAGTTGTATTTGAGAATATCATTGTTATTTATTTCTCTTATCTTGAAACAAGAGGATATGCTAATGGAGACACCCCCCATGGATAATCATAAGGTGATCCCACAATAGTGGTTTACAATTTTTGGCCAAACTGGATACTGAAATTATTATTTTTAACTAAATCTTCACATTCAAGCACCTATAGCAGCTAAACTATGAGCAGTTTGAAGATGATGCAAACTAGATTCTCGTCACATTTTTTCTGTAGATTCTAAAAATATCTTTTTCAAAAAAATTGGAATCAGATTGCACTTCTTTTTCCATCTCCCATGAAAATTGGTTTTTTTCAGAAAATAACATTTTTAAAAAGTGACGCACACCATATAACGCATAAATTTTTTTCCATGAAGGATAAAATTCTAATTTTTTTGAATTTAGATTTGTAACTCCGATATCTAGTGCTTCCACTTGGTTAGATAGTTTTTTATTGAATGTTTTTTCTTTAATCAAGTTTTGAAGTCAAACCAATTACAATTCAAACATAGCGTGACCGTATAACGTGTAAATTTTTTTGTATGTATCGAAATTCTTTTTTTTTTTGTTGGATCAAGAACTTAAATATCTGGTGCACTCATATTTTTCAATTTTTTTTTTGATAATTTGCTATTTTCTCACATGTGTAGAACAAAGACCTTCATTTTCGGTGAAAAACCTATATTTAATAAAACTAAAAAAATAAATACATAATAAAACCAAAACATATCAAAATTATATTCATTGGATAGCTTTTTTTGAGAACTACTTGATTCCAGTTGGGTTTGTGAAGTCTTTGCCATTTTCATGTTCAAACTGAGCTTTGAAGTGAAAAAAATTAGGTTATTTTTGTGTTTGAGGGGGAGAATGAGGGATAAGAGGGGTTCGTACGAACCCCTAGGGGTTCGAGTGAACCACCTCACATAATGCATTTTTACTTAGTTTTTGGGTGAGAAACTAGGGAATGGGTTCGCTCGAACTAGTAGGTTCGTACGAACCCCCAAAATCACTTTTTTTGGCATGAAGTCATGTTTTGTGAGTTTTCCTTCCTCGCTGGAATTGTAAACCACTATTGTGGCTTCACCCCATAATGTATATATATTAGCTTAGTTTCTAGAAGTGAGCAATAAGAAGGGAGCCTCCCCTTTGTGAGAGGAGAGATTTATCTCATCATAGTTATAGCTGAAATTCAAGTTTTGTAATCTGTAAAGGGATTACATAATATTTACCCAATAATTACTAAAATGAGGTTTGACCAAGGAAAACCCCCATTCACTAAAAACAAACAATTTTCCTCTCTTGTGTTTGTGTTATAGATTTTAGGTTAAAGGAAAATTGAAGATTGGAGGTCTCTAAAGTGCAAAATTATAAAATTTGCAAGAAAAGTTGTCAACATCACAAAAACTTAGATCTCTGATTTATTTTTTGTCATTTTCGAGTGAACCCAATGGGAAATTGCATCTCAGATTTTTCTTTAGAGGCTCCTGAAAATTTAATTAAAATTTTTATCTCAGGACCCATTCACCATTTCAGGACACTTAGCAACTAACTTTTGAGGCAAGTTTTAAGTGTCTTCCACTCATCCAAAAAATAAAAAAAATAGACTATTTCTATTAGATCTAGGATT
Organism: Sequoiadendron giganteum; assembly: GCA_007115665.2. Lineage (NCBI taxonomy): Eukaryota > Viridiplantae > Streptophyta > Pinopsida > Cupressales > Cupressaceae > Sequoiadendron > Sequoiadendron giganteum. The sequence continues at coordinate 472,883,460 of CM021103.1, forward strand.
CATCTACATGAATTAGGTCTTAGGTTAAAAATTCTTGATCATTTTATATTTTATTTTTATCTCCCAAAAGTGTTGTTTGAACTATACCCCTCATCCAAACATGCATAAAGGAAATTGCTAGATCTTCCATAGAATTGACTCACCTAAGGGTTGGAAGTTAATTCTATTTTGGAGGATCTCATTTCTTGGATGAAATAGAAAATAGGTAGGTTCATTACATCCCATTTTCTCCTTTCCATTTCTAATAAGTTTTGTGAAACATTCCAAATTTAGTATAAAACCTTATGTTTTGGACCCTATCACCTATTTTTCTATGTTTTATTATGGTGAAACCGACATTTTGAACATTCTATTTTTTTATTTGGAGATCATTCAAACCCTAGATCTAGGATTTTCATAAGTTTTAATTGCATTGCATTACTTTGCATCTCATTTAGGGTTGTCAAAATTGCATTTGTATTGCATATAGGGTTTTAAATTTGCACTTTTGCATTGTTCAAAACTGAAAAATTCAAAAATTTGTATGCATATTACATTAATTTTGCATAATACTTGCATGTTAGTGTATGTTCAATTATTCATATTCAAAAATTGAGTCAAAATTGCATTTCCAAAAGTGTCATATAGTTCATCATTTTTTATTAATTCTACTTGCATTAGGTCATAAAATTCTGAAAAATTTTGTCATAGAAGTTACAGTCTGAAACCAAAAACAAAAATCACATACAAAAGCCCAGAATTTAAAATTTGAAATTTTTAAAACCCCAAGCAAGGACCCATTCACCCATGGGTGAATGATTCCTTTTATAGACATTCTGACCAATTTACGAGTGTATTTAAATCTCTATTTTAGCTTCATGTTTATGTTGTTCAAACTATATTTTGAAAAATTGAAAAATAGTTAGTCTATGTGCAAGAAAAGGTGTTATTTTTTCTCATTTGTTTCAAACTCATAAAAATTCTATTGCATTTCAATATTCAAAATCATCAAACCTATAGGACAAGTGTTACATTTTCAAGCATTGCATAAGTTGGATAGATTACTTTTCGCACAATGTTAGTATCTTTCCTTTCTAAGTATGCCAAGAAGGAGCTCATTAACAAGCATGTTATTCATTCTTCCAATATATTTCCCAATTATGAGAGTCTCTTAGTGCAAGAGAGTGAAATTTTTGACACATTCCTTAATTTCCCATCCCCTAATATCTCTCTTATTTGTGGGAATGAAGTAATAGAAGAAGATGCAAGCATAGAAAATAATGACAATTATAGTTTATCTTCTACCAATACCTCTCCTACTTGTGAAAAAGGTATTTTGGTGTTAGAAGATACTCCCATTGAGAGTCATGACAACCTTGAAATATCCTCTCCTAAAAAATCTCCTACTTGGAAAGATATTATGGCACAAGAGAATTAGATCATTGATACATTTCTTAACATCACTTTACATAGTATCCATTCATATCCCACTCATGAGAATTATTTGTTTAAAAATGATGGAATCATGGACAATCATGAAAATCAAATTTGTTCTTACCCTAATATATCTCTTATTTGTGAAGAAGATAGTTTGGTGTTAGAAGATACACTCATTAAGATTCATGAGAATCTTGTTTCTCCCTCTCCTAATTTTTCTCACTTGGGAACATCTTGTTAAAAAAAGGATACAATAATTGGTAAGAAATAAAATCATAGTTATTCTTCTCTTGATGCCTCCCCTACTTGTGATGGATTTATCTTACAAAATATATTCATGGAATGTGTTCAACATCTTGTTTTCTTCTCTCCTAAAAGCTCTCCTACTAGGGAAGATATCATGGTGCAAGAAAATGATAGAATTGATACATGTATTTCAAACAATAGTAATGTGGATTCATTAGATGAAGATGATGAGGTGGCATTGGACTCCCCTTTACTAAAATATCATCAAAATAAGGATAAGTCTTTTGAGGTTATGAACATTAGATATCCCTTAAGTCCTCCTACAAGTCCTCTAATTATTGGACCTCCTAAGTCATCTCCTGAGCCACTTCTTACCATTTACCCACCTTCACATCAACCTCAAGTGCAAAACAAATGTGTTTATCGTAGGACCACCTAAAAAGCAATCATTATCCCCAAGAGATATATGTTATTTTACAATGCAACTTGATAGTAACAATGTTTCACAACAACTGAGTTACAATACTGTTGCTCACACATTTAATACAAGGAATAATAGACAACCACAAACCACTCCCATTTTATTACCATTGCCTCAACCTATCTTGCCTAGTGCTCCTCATTAGCCTTTACATAGTGGGAAGGAGTATGAACTTGTTGAACAAATTAAAAATACTCATCCTAAGATATCTTTACGGGACCTTATTCAAGCCACACCTAATTACCATAGTATGCTCCAAACAAATTTTCAACAAGTTATGGTTCCTCCTAGTGAAAATCCAAATGATGTAGCAATCCTAATTCAAGGAATGAATTCAGTTAATATAGACATTGTTTTCCACCAAAGTGAGTTACCTCCTTTGGAAGTACAAAAACAAAATGAAGCTTTCATGATAGTGGCTATCATTAATAGGTGTGGGATAAACTGAAGCCTTGTCGATAATGGCTCATCCTTAATGTTTTTAGCATAAACCTTTTGGATAGACTTGGAATAGAAAAAATCCAAATACAACCAAACTCTTTATCTATCCCTAGATTTGATAATGTAGGAAAACAACCACTTGGTGTGATCACATTACCTATTATAGTTGGAAAGTCTACGTTGCAGACTCCTATCCATGTTATGCCTCAAAATATTTCATATAATATTATTTTGGGTAGACCATGGATTCATGAAATACATGTAGTGCCTTCAAATCATCATCGTATAATGAATTATGTCTACAACAACAAAGTGCATACAATCAAAGCAATCATGAACCAAAAAATTTGCACACTGAGAAAGACACAAAAAGTCCTTTGAAAATATTGATACCAGCTTCAAAAGTAGAACTCGCGCAAGAGGGAAAAAAAGAGAACAATATTAAAATAGTTACAAAGCTATTAGAGGATGATTGGGGTTGCTTGGATTTTAAACCTACATTCATGGGAGAATACAAGATCATAACAAAAGAGTCTAAAAATAGAAAATAACCAATGATAATATCAACACAGAATTTGGAAGAACCTTCAAAATCATCCACTTCAACCACTTTAGAAGAAGAGACAACATACATAACAAACTTTGATCAATGAAGTTGATTATGAATAACCACTTAATCCAGAACAAGTGGAAAATCTTTATGGAAGAGGTTGCAAAATTTTGAAAAAACTTGGTTATAATGGAAAATGATGTGGTGTTAGAGAACAAGTTATTGTGTCCCTATAGAGCCTAACACACAAGAAACCACTAGTGGTCTTGGTTATTGTCCCTTGAAAGAAACAAAAGCATCAAAAAATCCTTCACCCAATACCAACACTATTACAAAAGATTCTTCTAAGCCAACTTTAACCTTGGTGCATCCTGAACTGATAGAAACAACTAATGGTCTTGGTTATTGTCCCTCGAAAGAAACAAAGGAAATAAATAAATCTTCACTTAATATAAATGTCATCATGTAAAACAATCCCAGGACATCTTAAAACACATGTCTTGGTAATGATTGGGGTTCATTATATTTTACACCCTCCTTTAAGGGAGAGTAAAAAATATCACAATCTAAAGGGTCTTGTGTATGTATGACACCTTGTACTAGGAAAGAGATATATTTGTTGAAAAAGAAAGAAACATCTTCTACCATTAATCAAGAGAGTACCTTATTGAAGCTTCTCCAAGCTTGATTGATATCTCTCCTTCTAAGAACATGAAAGCAATTTTACAATAAAAGTTCATTTTGTGCATATCTTAGAGTTCATGGTCATTCTACTAATGAATGTAAGGATTTGAGTGATAAAATTCAACATCTTAAGGATTGTGGTGCTCTTCATTGTGTTGATTCACCTATTTCCTCTAATTGATACTAATTTTCATCCTATCACATTGCTCATCACTATGTGGCATTGGTAGCTTTATGTGTCTTGCTCATTGTCATTCATGGTGGTTCAATTTTAGGTACAACCATATCTCTCTTGGAATAAACATAATAGTTCTTGGTGGTTATCTTTGTCTCTATGATTGGGGGGCAAGGGTAACTAGTTTTCAAGGTGTGCATTATTTTCAAGGATCACCGAGTTTTCTCTCTTTCTACTTAAAATACCAGCATAGCAAGTATGTTGACATTTTAAGTGGGGGGCATATTGTCCCTCATTCATTGTTTGCATGTTTCCTTCTTAGTGATGATATTATACATCTCCTAGGAAGTATGAAATTTTTATTCAAAGTGTGGTCTTCTCAATTCATGTGATGTGTCTTCTTCTTGGTGGCATTGGGTTTGATATCCTTAAATATTGTGGCCTTTTTGAGCATATGGCATTCCTCTTAGTGGTGATGCTATGGATTGCATCCCCAAAAATTGTGAATCTTTTATCCTCAACTTTTACTCTCTTGGAGACATTAGGCACGATGTTCTCTAAGAGGAGACGTTTCATGAACTAAGCAAAACACCTTTGAATATCCTATTTGCATTTTTTTCATGAGTGTGTAGCACAACATATCTTGCTAGCCTTGTGAAGCTCAAAGTTATAACCTTTTCATGTTCACCAAGAATAACACACCTTGCTTGCCAATAGGGCCATGTTTGTTCATAAGTGCTTAGCATAACACAACTTGCTAGCCTTATGAAGCTCGAAGTTCATATTTTGTGGTACCTTATCAAAGTTATTAGGAGTTATAACTTTGGTATGGTTAGTACAATGGGATCTTGTAGACTTGGCATAAATTTCTCATTGTATGGTGAGAACTTGTAGACCTGGAATGAATTTCTCACTTACCCACTTTTGGGAGCTCACCTAGTGGACAATGGATTTCACTAGCCTGTGTGAGTGTGCATTCTTTTTTGCATAGTGGACAATGGGTTTCACTTGTAAACATTTTTGGACAAAAAACTAAGGCTTAATCCACATCGAGTTGGAAAAATAGTTGAGGTTTAATCCACCCCTTTTTTTTTCTTTCTTTTAAGTCTTTGACATTGTATGTTTGTGTATCTTGTCTTGCTGCTACATATAATACATCTTGTGTGTGTCCCTCTGTGCTTATGTTGGTTTTCCATGGGATCTTAGATCTTGGGGGCTTGTGCAACCTCCTTGATCTTTTTCATCCTATCCCATCATCATTTGTGCACTTGGACCCCTCTTGGCACATATTTGTTTACTTTAGTGTGAGTTTGATGCAAGGCCATCCTCTCACTAAAGTGGGGGCTAAATGTAGTGTAGAAAAATGTACTGCTTTACATTTTCACACTTTTTTTGGGTCCCCTCAATTTAATTGGAATTAATTAAGCCTCTAATTGGCTAAAAATTTCATTTACAAGCCTAACTAATTGCAATTTCGGAAGGGGGAAGTGTGATTTAATTAATACATTTAATTAATTTAACACATCGAAATTCAAAAATCCTAATAACTTAGGTCAAGATTCATTCGCACATGGGCGAATGGGTCCCCTTTAAGTTGAAAATTAAAATTTTAAATATGTTTTTGGTGGTATTTTAATGATCCCAAATTCATATTCAAATGTCGGCTTGTAATGTTTAATTTTCAGGAAATTAGAAAATCATCTATAAAAGCAAGGTTATTTTAATCTAATCAAGTCTAAGGAAAATATAGAAAGAGGGAAACATTCATATGAGAAAATATTATTTTCAAAGGCATTCAAGAGCAGATTTCTCAAGCATTTTTTTGTATCATTCAAGGTCTCAAGCATCATTTCAAATTTATCAAGCATCATGCATGTTTTTGGAGCTAACATTGTGATGTAGGTTTAAAAGATTCAAGCAAGCATTCAAGTAATATTTCAAGTGTCAATATCCACATCCATTGAAGCCATTTCATGCAACATAAAGCTCAACCTTTCAAATTTCCAAAGGTTATTCAAGGGTTTGGTGAGTTGCAACATAGTAATTTTGCATTCATCATTCTCTTCATGTTTTTTTTAATTCATGTTTTAATTACCAAAATGGGGTTTGACCAAGGAAAACCCCCATTTACTAAAAACAAACAATTTTTCCCTCTTGTGTTTTCATTACAAATTTTAAGTTGAAGGAAAATTTAAGATTGGAGATCTCTAAAGTGCAAAATTGCAAAAGTTGCAAGAAAAGTTGTCAAGATCACAAAAACTCAGATCTCAAATTTATTTTTTGGCATTTTTCGAGTGAAACTAGTGAGAAATTCCATCTTAGATCTATATTTAGAGGCTCCCAAAAAAATTGTTCAAAAATTTGTCTTAGGACCCATTCACCATTTTAGGACACTTAGCAATCAAATTTTGAGGCAAGTTTTAATTGTCTTCCACTCATCCAAAAAATACAAAATTGACTATTTTTGTTAGATCTAGGCTTCGTCTATATGAATTAGGTCTTAGGTTACATAATTGAGATCATTTTCTATTATTTTTTTCATCTCCTAATTTTTTTTTTTGAACTGTACCCCCCCGTCCACACACACATAAAGGAAATTACTAGATCTTCCATAGAATTGACTCACCTAAGGGCTGAAAGTTAATTCTATCTTTGAGGATCTCATTTCCTGAATGAAAAAAAAATAGGTAGGTTCATTACATCCCATTTTCCCCTTTCTATTTATAGGAAACATTCTAAATTTAGTATAAAACCTTATGTTTTGGACCCTATCACCTATTTTTCTATGTTTTAGTCATTATGCTTCTAAATGTCCAATCAATGAAAAAAATAAGGATCATAAAGGAGAATTTGTCAAGAAGAGTTATTATGTTGAAGATGACAATGGTGTATCTAATGATAAGGAATCAAACTATCCTAATGATGACAATTATGAATGCTTGTTCATGGCTCTAAATGTTGGAACTAATTCTACTAATTCTGAAAGATGTATGAAGGAAAGTGCTCCAGTAATAGGTCACAACATTGAAGGAACTATGGTGACTAATTTTCATGCAAGAGAAGAGAGGAGTTATTGAATAATTGATAGTTGATACTCAGATCATATGACAAGTGACAAGAGTAAGTTTGTTAAAATTCAAAAGTATGATGGTGGTCTTGTTAAGTTTGGTGATGATACACCTACTAAGATATGTGGAAAAGGTTCAATTAGTTTTTGATGGAAAGAATAAAATAGATGATGTTCTTTATGTCAAGGGTCTTTGACATAATCTTCTCAATGTAGGAAAAATGTGTAGCAAAGGATACAATTGGGTGTTTCATGATGATGGTTGTGAAATAAAAAAAGGAAGATCCAAAACTTCGGTTTCTATAGGGAAAAGGACAAAAGGTAATGTTTATTAGCTCAAAGGTAGTGGTACTAAGTGCTTTATGTCTCAAATAAATGAAAGTTGACTATGACATAGAAGAATGGGTCAAATCAATTTTGACAACCTAGAAAAGATCAATTCTACTGATGTTGTGAGAGATCTACCAAAGATTACAAAGCCTATCAATGCAATTTGCAAGGAATGTTAGTTTGGAAAGCAAACAAAGAAGAGGTTCAAGACTAAAGAATGTTCTATCACAGGCCCTTTAGAGTTGGTGCATACAAACCTATGTGGACCTACCAAAATAAGAAGTTCTCAAGGTGACATGTATTTCATCTTATTAATTGATGATTATAATAGAATGACTTGGGTGACTTTTATCAAAGAAAAATCAGAAGCTATATCTATAAGTTTAAATAATTTAAGTCTATGGTTGAGAATGAAATGGATGTGAAAATCAAGTGCTTAAGGTTTGACAGAGGTCGTGAGTTCACCTCCAATGAGTTTAAATTTTTTTGTGAAGATCATGGGATTAAGAGTAATTTTTCAACTCCTAAGACTCCTCAACAGAATGGAGTCGTGGAGAGAAAGAATAGAATAGTTCAAAAATCTACAAGGACTATGATGAAAGAAGCAATTATACTAAATGGTTATTAGAGAGAATATATTCATACTGTAATCTATATACTTAATAGAGGTCAAGCAAGAGTGAGTAGTTCAAAGACTCCCAATGAGTTATGGTATGGAAAAGCTCCTACTGTGAAATACTTTAGAGTTTTTGGAAGAAAAATCTATATCAGAAGAGATGAAGAAAGCTTACGAAAATTTGATGATGCAAGATCTGATGAAGGAATATTCCTTGGATACTCTAAAAGAATCAAAGCTTATTGGTGCTATAATAAAAGGTTGAAGAATATTGTTGAAAATGCAAGTGTCAAAATGGATGAAGAACCACATCAGAGTTTTGTGTTGATAGAAGGATATGAATATAATGAATCCCCTTGTAGTGAAGAAGAAAAATATGAAGAGAAGGAAAAAGAGATAGCAATTGAAGAGGAAGAAGCTCTGGAAAAGATCCCTAAGACTCCTAAGTATGTGAAAAAGAATCATTATGAAGATTAAATCATTGGAGATAAAATCAAAGGTGTGTTAACAAGAAGAAAAGTTGTTATGATATAGGAATAAGTAAAATTTTGTTTACTTTCGGAGGTAGAACCTAAAATAGTGACTAAGTCATGCAAAGATGAGAATTGGATCAAGGCTATGACAAAACAGTTGGGATAGATTTAGAAGAATCAGACTTGGGAATTGGTCCCAAGAGCTACAAATAAGAATGTAATAGGAACTAAATGGGGTTTTAGAAACAAGTAGAATGAGGATGTAAAAGTTGTCAGAAGTAAGGCTAGACTTGTGTGTAAGGGCTACTCACAAGGGGAAGGAATATATTTTGAAGAGAGTTTTGCTTTGGTGGCAAGGATGGAATCCATTAGAATGTTTTGGGATTATGTAGAAGATAAAGAATTCAAGGTATATTAGATGGGTGTGAAGTATACATTCTTGAATGGTGAGCTAGAAGAAGAGGTGTACATTGAACAAATAGAAGGATTTCAATTATCAGAAGATGTTGATATGATCCGCAGGTTAAAAAAGGAATTGTATGGACTCAAACAAGCTCATAGAGCTTGGTATGCAAGGTTGGATAAGTACTTATTACAACAAGGATTCAGGAGAGGTACTATAGATAGCAACTGTAGTGTAGGAAAATGTAATCCTTTACATTTTCACAATTTGTTTGGGTCCCCTCAATTAAATTGTACTTAATTATGCCTTAATAAGCCCTATTTTACATCTATAATCCTAATAAATTACATTTTTCAAAGGGGAAACCCAACAAAAATTAATGCCAACACATAATAAATTACCTTGCGTAATGTGTGTTCTAGGAATAGGGACCTAGGACCCATTTGCCCATGGCTGAATGGGTCCTCAATAGGCCTTTGATCCCAAATTTAAAATATGTTTTTGGTGGTATTTTATTCTCCCCGAATTCAAATTTCAATGTCAGCTTGTAATGTTTAATTTTTGAGAAATTATGGATATATACCTATAAATACAAGGTATTTTTAATCAAATCAAGCCTAGAAGAATTTTTCATGAGAAGCAAGAGCACAATTGAGAGAAATTTCCCAAGAGAAAATATTATGATCAAGGGCATTCAAGAGTATATTTATCAATGATTTATTGCAGCAATAAAGATCTCAATCATCATGTCAAAGTCTTTTACAATCATGCATGTTTTTGGAGCTAACATCGTGATGTAGTTTCAAAGATCCAAGTCAAACACTCAAATCAAGATTCAAGTATCAATATCCACATCCATTGAAGTCATTTCATGCAAAATCAAGATCAACATTTCAGTCTTCCAAAGGTTTATTCAAGGGTTTGGTGAGTTGCAATATAACATTGCTCATTCATCATTCCTTTCATGTTTCATTATATCAATTCAAGGTTTAATTACCAAGATGAGGTCTTACCAAGGCAAACCCCCATTCACTAAAAACAAAAAAATTTCCCCTCTTTGTGAATGTGCAAGTTTTTAGGTTGAAGAAGGATTGAAGATATCAAAGTTGGAAAGTGACAAAGTTGCAAAAAGTTGTCATATTTGTTGTCAATTCATGAAAAATCACCTATAGACCTTATTTATGACTATCTGACATTGAAACCAAGATCAAATAGAAGCTACAGATTGACATCAAAGGATCTTGAAATCTGGTTGAAACCTTTGCACACAGACCCATTCACCCATTGGCAAATGAGTCCCAGTTAGCCTCCTGAATCTACATTTTGGAGATAGGTACACATCACTCTGTCATTTCCAATTTTTCCAGAAGTTTGTTCTTTATGTTTGTATTATGCTTTAAATTGATGATTCGTTTGAATGGGCATAATTGATTTGATTTTTGATTTTTGATTTTTCTCCCAAAACTGTTGTTCAAGTTGATACCCTCATCCTCAATCATAAGGAAATCAGTAGATTCCCTCGTTGATTTGACTCACCTAAGGGTTGTAAGTCAATTCTTTGTGGAGATCTCATTTCCTAATGAAATAAAGGAAAATAGGTCCATCTGTATCACCCCACACCTTATTGTCTGTGATCCATTTTTTGGGAAAACCTATTTTCTTTTGTTTCATTTTTGTGAACCTGGCATTCTTGCACTATAAATTCTTAGATTTGGAGTCCATTCAAACCCTAGATCTTGGATTTTCTTTACTTTTCATTGTATTGCATATATTTGCATCTCATATAGGGTTTTAGGTTTGCATTTTGCATTCTTTAAAATTCAAAAATTTCATTAATTTTGCATAGTACTTACATAACATTGCATGATCAGTCACTTATCAAAAATTTGAATCAAAATTGCATCTCAAATGAGGTCTTTTTGCTTGTCATTTAGCATCATTTAACACTTGCATTTAGATATGATTTTCCAAAAATCTGAAACTATAAGTACCTATTCGCAACCAAAATAACCAGAATATGGAAACATAAACCTCAACTCAAAAAATTGTAATTTAATTTTTCAAAACCCTGATAGAAGACCCATTCACCCATGGGAAAATGAGTCCTTAATCAAGCCTGTTTCTGAATTTTTGGGCACTAAAAACTCTTTGTCTACATTCTATGTTTCTACATTTAGGTTTTTGTTTCATTTTATAGAGTTTTGATTTTCTACAATCATTTACATTAAGGTTAATTGATCAATTCAAGTACATTTCAAAAATAAATTAGACTTAAAAGACATCATTTTCAGGTTTTTGCATAGTATAATCAAAAAATTATCTTGTTTAAAATTTTTTCTCTCCTTGCATTTCAATTCATTCTTGCATCATGGACATGTGCATGGGTAATATATGGAATTCCTTAATGTCTTTGGTTGATGTCTCAATTTGTGTGTTTGGTAATGATCCTTATAATTCACTAGAACCTAATCATGCTCAATTACCTCCTAATGAATGTCCCCGTGAGGTGGAAATCTTAGGACAAGATGAAGATATCATGTAATAATTTATACAAGACTCGTTACGTAGTCTTGAGAACAATACATCCTTTTACCCATCCATGTAGCAACCAATATCACCTATAATTCCATCACTTGATATGTTCAACATTTTACATCCTAAAATTGAAGCACAAAGAAAGCCTTAACCATCAACCATTAGTGAACTTGTTAACAAGATCAACAATGATACTCTTCTATCTTATACCAACCAAGTAACTAATACACCCATTAACTTAGAAGAGAGTTATGGCCAAGGCTTTAAGATCTTAATAAAATAAGGATGTGACATAACCAATGAGCATGAAGTACACAAATTACTAGAACAAATCCCAATCAAAGATACCAAAGGATTAGGATATCAAGATCCTCCTCCTTCCGCATCTTCCAAGGAAATAAGTGTCCTCCTTGATAATGATCAAAAAATTCCTCATAAGGATGATAGGATCATCTTAGGCCATCCTCTTCCAAATTCACTTCAACATGTTACCCAATCAAGCAAGAAATCCAAGCCTTATAAATTCAAAGAATTTCTATTTTTGCACACTAAAATAGAAATTGAACAAAAAAATGGAACAACTTCTCCATCTAGGATTGATTTATTTTCCACCTATCAAAGAAATAAAAAAAGGTAAGAGTACAAACATTAATTATTGTTCATTTCATCAAACACTTGGCCATCTTAATGGTGAGTGTCATGCCTTAAAGAGAATCATTAGCAAATTTGAGCCATTTTCATAAGAATATGATCAAATAATCCCTTAGCAATTAATTTCTTTACTCCTTGCCATGTGATAGTTGTAGAATCATAGCATACTCACTATTGCATGTTTTATATTTATTGTAAATAATTTCTATATTGCAAGGAGCACATTCTCATCAATTACCTTGGCTCGTCCTTTCCCTACACTTAGTGGGGGCAAAGGAGTTAGTAAGCCTTGTCCTAGTACAACACTTGTCGTTGTCCCTTTGGCTAGTTACCCACCTTCCATATATGATGAACAAGATTGGGATGCAATTCTTTGTCTTTTTGTTCATGTTCTTTGTGTGTGATTTCATGTACGTAATATGATCCCTTGTATCGTTCTATTTGACATAAATTTTTGTTCATTCCTCTATTTGTACCTACATTATTTGATATGTCATAAACCTTCATCTTTTCTCTTGTCTTATGTTTTACTTTTGGGGATGTTTCAAGTTGTTGAGACATTTAGGTCTCTTCCATGTTGACCCAAAATATTCTCTCTTTTTTCAATCTCTATGTGTCATTCTTCTAGTTCTATGAGTATTTGGGGAATGTTGATGTTTTCGAGCTCTATAATAACATTGTAGGAAAGACATATGTTGACCCCAAATCCATGGATTCCTTTTGTTTTATTGGGATTTTATTTGGGGAAAACCCCTTTTCATGGCACAAAATAATTTGGAAACATATGCTTGACATAGGGCTTCCAAAATAAGCTCTCATGTCTTCTTTATTGTTTAGCATCTATCATTTTTCTACTTTAAAGAATTTTCTCACAGCATGGTGTTTATAAATTTCTTTAAAGTGGGGGCATACATTAGCATTATCATTTTGATGCTTTTGAATATAATTCACGTTTCTTAGTGTGGTATTCTTACTTTGTGTGATGTGTCTTCTTCTTAGTGACATTGGGCTCGATGTCCTTCAAGAGTGCGACCTCCCTTAACATATGATATTCCTCTTAGTGGTAATGTTATGGTTTGCATTCCCTAAGTTTTGAATCTTTTATCCTTCGACTTTTCCTCTCTTGTGGTGATGTAAAGCACAATGTTCCTTAAGGTGAGACCTTACATGAACTAAGCAAAACCCATTTGAATATCTTATTACATGTATCAAGGCCACCAAGAATAACACAACTTGCTTGCCAGTGGAGCCTTTATGTTTTTCATGGCCACCAAGCATAACACACCTTGCTTTCTAGTGGAGCCATGTTTGTTCATAAGTTCCTAGCATAATGTAGCTTGTTATCCTTGTGAAGCTCAGAGTTACAACCCCTTTTTCAAGGCCACCAAACATAACACAAATTGCTTGCCAGTGGAGCCTTTTTCATGAGTGCCTAGCATAACACAACTTGCTAGCCTTGTGACCATCTTTGTGGCACCTTATCAAAGTTATCAGGAGGTATAAATTTGGTATGGTTAGCTAACCACTTCTTGGGGCTCACCTAGTGGACAACGGATTTCCCTAGCCTATGTGAGCGCATGTTGTTTTCATAGTGGACAACAGGTTTCACTTGTAAACATTTTCTTAGACAAACAACTAAGGCTTGATCCACATCGAGTTGGACAAAAATTTGAGGCTTGATCCATCCCTCTTTTTATTTTTTTCTTTAAGTCTTTGGCATTGTATGATTGAGTATCTTTTCATTACTATTGCATATTTAACAAAGGTATGTGTCTCTTTGTGCCTTTGTTGGTTTTTAGTGAGATCTTAGATCTTGGGGGATTGATCATCATCCTTGACCTTTGACATCTTATATTTCCAACAATTATACAACTAGACCTCTCTTTATTGTCTACTTTAGTGTGAGTTTGACACAAAGTCATCCTCTCACTAAAGTGGGGGCTAAATGTAGTGTAGAAAAATGTACTCCTTTACATTTTCACACTTTTTTGGGTCCCCTCAATTAAATTGGACTTAATTATGCCTTAATAAGCCCTATTTTATATTTATAAGACTAATAAATTACATTTTGCGAAGGGGAAACCCGACAATAATTAATTCCAACACATAATAAACTACCTTGTGCAATGTGTGTTCCATGAATAGGGACCTGAGACCCATTCACCCATAGGCGTATGGGTCCTCCCTAGGCCTTTGAACCCAAATTTAAAATATGTTTTTCGCAGTATCTTATTCTCCCCAAATTCAAATTTCAATGTTGTATTGTAATGTTTAATTTTTGGGAAATTAAGGACACATACCTATAAATACAGTGTTTTTAATCAAATCAAGCCTAGAAGAATTTTTTCATGAAAAGCAAGAGCACAATTGAGAGAAATTTCCCAAGAGAAAAGATTATGATCAAGGGCATTCAAGAGTAGATTTATCAGTGATTTATTGTAGAAATCAAGATCTCAAGCATCATGTCAAATTCTTTGTAATCATGCATGTTTTTGGAGCTAACATTGTGATTTCGGTTTCAAAGATCCAAGTCAAACATTAAAATCAAGATTCAAGTATCAAGACCCACATCCATTGAATCCATTTCATGCAAGATCAAGATCAACATTTCAGTCTTCCAAAGGTTTATTCAAGGGTTTGGTGAGTTGCAATATAGCATTGTGCATTCATCATTCCTTTCATGTTTCATTATCTCAATTCAAAGTTTAAATACCAAAACAGGGTTTGACTAAGGAAAACCCCCATTCACAAAAAAGAAATAATTTTTCCCTCTTTGTGAACGTGCAAGTTTTTAGTTTGAACAAGGATTGAAGATCTAAAAGTTGCAAAGTGGCAAAGTTGCAAAAATTTGTCATATTTGTTGTCAATTCACAAAAACTCACCTACAGGTCTTATTTCTGACTAGCCAAAATTGAAACCAGGATTAAACAGAAGCTAAAAATTGATATTAGAGGATCTCAAAAGTTGGTTGAAACCTCTGCACAGAGACCCATTCGCCCATGGGTGAATGAGTCCCAATTAGCCTCCTGAATCTACATTTTGGTGATAGGTACACACCACTCTTCCATTTCTAGATTTGCTAGAAGTTTATTGTTTCTGTCTATATTATACTTTAAATTGATGATTCAAGTTTGAATGGGCATAATTGAGTTGATTTACTATTTTTAATTTTTATCCCAAAAGTGTTGTTCAGGCTAATACCCCCATCCTTAATCATAAGGAAATATGTAGATTCCCTCATTGAGTTGACTAACCTAATGGTTGTAAGTCAATTCTTTGTGGGGATTTGATTTTCTAATGAAATAAAGGAAAATAGGTCCATCTATATCACCCCACACTTTATTGTCTATGTTCCATTTTAGGTGAGCCTCATTTTCTTTGTTTCAGTTACTTGTACTTCAAGGTTGAGGGATAAAAAATATTGATTGTGGTAGTATATGTGGATGACATTATCTTTAGGTAAAATGAATGTATGTGCAAGAGGTTTGTAAAAGAGATGCAAAAAGAGTTTGAGATGTCAATGTGTGGGGAGATGAATTTCTTCCTTGGGCTACAAACTAGTCAATTTGAAAAAGTCATTTTTATTTCATAGTCAAATTATGTCAAGGAAATGTTGAAGAAGTTTGGAATGGAGGATTCTAAACTAGTGTGTACTCTTATGGTTATTGGTTGTAAGTTGAGAAAAAATGATGAATCTCCTAAGGCTTATCAAAGCAAGTACAGATCAATGATTGATGGACTTCTATACCTAACTACTACTAGACCATATATCATGCATGAAATATGTCTTGTGGTAAGATTTTAAGAAGATCCCAAAGAATCACATGTTGTAGCAGTAAAAAGGATATTTAGATACTTGAAGGGAACTCCTAATTTTGGTATGTGGTATCCTAGGGATATTGATTTATCTTTGAGTGCATATAAAAATGTAGATTTGGTAGGTTGTAAAGATGACATAAGAATTACAGGTGGAGGTGATTTCTTTCTTGGAAGAAAATTGGTTTCATGGTTGAGTAAGAAGTGGGATTTAGTGTCATTATCTATTGCACAAGAAAATTATATTGCAACAACATCATGTTGTACACAAATGTTGTAGATGAAGTAGATATTGAATGATATCATAGTATCATATGATTAACCCATTTCTATCTTGTGTGATAATACAAGTTCTATCGATATTTCAAAGGACCCAATAATGCATTCAAGAACAAAATATATCTCTATCTGGTATCACTTTTTAAGAGATAAGTTTACCAAGAATGAGGTGAAGTTGGAGTATATGCCTACAAAGGATAAAGTTGAGGATATTCTCACCAAGGCTCTTCCTAAAGATTCTTTTGAGTATCTCAAATAGAAGTTAGGGGTTTTGTATGTCTTGCATAACCACCCCATTTTATTTTGGTCAAAATGGATCCCCCTTGTTGTCTTTGTGTTTAATCTCTTGTTTTAGCCTTGTTTTGTTTGCCTTCTTATGTTTTGTTTGGTCTTAGGAACTGTTTCCTCTCTTGGGATTTGCTTTTCTTGTTTTGGTGCTTGGAAGGTTTCGGGTCCTGACACGGACTTACGACCTTTCTTAAAAAGGTTTGATTTTGTTTTGGTCTTCTGACCTCGCGTGTCTTGTGTCTTGTCAAGATTCAGGTCTCATGTCAAATGTTGGACCTTTTATCAAATGGTCCAAGTCTGACTTGGTTCCCTGATCCTGCTTCTTCATTTTGTCCTATCGAGGATCAAGTCCTGAAACAAACTTAAGACCTTTGTTAGGAGGGTCCATGTCCGCTTTATGTTCTTTCCCTTGCTCTTATTCTTTTTTCGGGATCATATGTTAAACCCGAACTTGGACTTTATTTTCTAGAGTCCAAATCCGGTTTTCACTCCTGACCCCACTTTCTTTCCTCTCACTAGTACAAAAAGAGAAATAAATGATTAAAAAAACTACTAAAAATTGGTCATGTGAGCATTAGTTTGGTCACCTGACCATTAGTATTTTATTTCTTATCATTTATAATGCGACCAAACTCATGACTAAACCATTTTTAGCCATTTATTGGTTGTTTTGATTGATCAATTTGGTGGTACATTTAGTTGTTAATTTAGTCATTGATTGTTGTTAACTGGTCATTTATTTAGTCATGGTATTTGTTTATTTATTCATGGTAGTTGTTTATTTAGTCATGGTAGTCATTTATTTAATCATGATAGTAATTTATTTAGTCATGGTAGTCATTTATTTTAGTCATTGTAGTCATTTATTTAGTCATTGCAGTCATTTATTTTAGTCATGGTAGTTATTTATTTAGTCATGGTAGTCATTTATTTTAGTCATGGTAGTCATTTATTTAGTCATTGCAATCATTTATTTTAGTCATGGTAGTCATTTATTTAGTCATGGTTTAGTCATTTATTTGGGTGAATCAATGATTCAAGTTAAAAACAAAATCTAACTTAATTAATCCTCACAAATTTATGCATATAAAATTCAAGTATCTTAGATATTCAAATGTTGAGAGAAGCACCATGAAATGAATACTAAAATGCTTGAACAAATATGATTGATCAAACGCAAATAGATCACAAATCAAGAGGAGCCACAACACAATATTTATGAGTCTGAAAATTTACTTCATTAAGCCTCATTGGCAAATCGAAACCTCAATGGTTACAATATTTATTGAAGAATTGAAGAATTAAAAAAGGAATAAAAATAAAGAATCACTTTTTATTAATGAATTTCTTTACTTGAAAGTTTCATTTGGATTTGAAACTCAAAAACCAAATGAATCTCAAGAACCTTTACAACAATTATAATTTACAGATCTTTACAACACAATTAGTAGACCAAAACATTTGAGATGAGCTTCACTTCAATTTCAAATTGAAGTTAATGCATGGCTAAGTTGAGAATGGGCTAATGATAGCTTCTTCACTACAACTACTTTTCCACATTTCAACGTGCCCTGCAACCAAACAAATCATTAAAAAATAGACCGTTTATATATTTATATATGTAAATCTTCCAGTCACAAAAGAAAGGGTCATTTCTAATATACATAGAACCACAAGGATCTGAACCAATCCAATCTTGG
Source organism: Sequoiadendron giganteum (assembly GCA_007115665.2). NCBI lineage: Eukaryota > Viridiplantae > Streptophyta > Pinopsida > Cupressales > Cupressaceae > Sequoiadendron > Sequoiadendron giganteum. The sequence continues at coordinate 472,901,611 of CM021103.1, forward strand.
GGTGTATTTATCCATTCTGAGTTCAATACCATGAGGATCACAACTACAATGCAAAACACAATTCATTAATTCATAGATCATATTTCTGTAACATAAACACTAACCAAAAAATAAAATGCTTCTATTTTCAAAACTAATATCAAATGATACCTTGTTTTCAACATTAGCTTTTTCTTCATCCTAATGGACTTCAAAAATCTCATCTATCTTATATTTTTTTGACATTTCTTTCAATTTAATGAAGTAAAAATACCATCTACACTAACAAATATTTAGCTGGCCTTGTCAAATATTCTCTTGTTGTCAATCCAATAGCTTTGAAGCACTATAAACATATGCAAATCAAAAGCAACAACAATGGAATAAGTAATTTGGTCTCCATCCCTTGCATGGAAAGAAGCACAAGTTGAAAAATAACAACCAATTTGAAGCAATGGTAGCTTCAACCATTTATTTCCCATAGATTTATCCCATTAGAAACAATTTTATACCTTCTTTAACAGAATTGAAAACATAATTTTTATTTGTTCTATCAAGACAAAAAACACAATTTATATTTTCATTGTTATGATTGTTGGTAGCTACCTACAATCGTCCCTTCTCCAATTCGACAAGCTACAACCTGAAAATAAGGTTTCAACGAGGGTTTTAGAGTATGTTTTTAAAATGAAAATTACGGCCAAGATCCTAATACTGAGCACATTTAGGTTTTAACATTAGGGTAGTACCCATTGCTTTCCCCTCCGCTATTGGATTCGGCTCCTCCAAACTCTTCCTCATTGGTATTGGTTTCGGCTCCTCCAAACTCTTATGCCGCTAATGGATTTCCTGGTATTGACCTTTCACTTCTCCAATTTGGTGAGCTACAACTTGAAAATAAGATTTTGATGAGGGTTTTAGAGTTTGTTTATTAAAATGAAAATGCCCACTAGATTTTCCCATGTCCGCTAAAAATTGATTTCAAAATGAAATCCAAAAAAAAAATACAATAGATAATCCGCTTTTGCACAATAATAATTATATAATATAATATAATAATAATAATATAATATGATATAATAATAATAATATAATATTATTATTATGGAATTAATCATATTATATTATATTATAAATATTATATTATTATATAATATAAATATTATATAATAGTATAATATAATGCATGAAACGTTACCGCACCATCACCAAAGCCAATTGATCACACATGCGGGATTGCGGTATATACTTATATTATTAATATTATAATATTATAATATTATACTTATATTATAATGTGTTTAATATTATATAATAATATAATAATATAATAATATAATAATATAATAATATATTATATTATAATAAAATATTATTATTATAATATATTATATTATAATATAATGCATAATACTTTACCGCACCACCGCCAAAGCCAATAGATCACACTTGCGAGATTGTGATATATTATTATATAATATTATACTAGCACTTGCACCTAGGGGAGGTGGAAGGAATACACCAATAGTATTATATAGTTACTTGGAATTTATTTTTGCATGCATATTTTCAATAGAATGAGATCCAAAATTATATAGAATCATTTTCTCTTTCACACATTCAATAGAAGCACAAAATAGAAAATTACAAAAAAACTTGTTAAGTCAAAAGACCCTAATGTATTGATTTAGGAAACAAATTACAAATATAAAACATATTTTTTTGTTAATACTACCTTCTTCAACTACAATTATTTATTCAACTGACTTCTCTATGAATTTTTAAAGCCTGTAGGACCATTGAGCTTGATTGGGCGATCTAAGCTTCATTTTTTTCAGGCAGAATATCTAGTTTTCTACTGGGTGGAATGTGGAGTGTTTGGGAAATTTCATAAACCTACAACAAGGTCCCAAGCAATTTTGAGTGTAGTAATTGAAATGAAATGAAGCAAGTAGAATTGAATGAACTAAATAGATAGCAACACTCACCGATTGACAATGCTTCTTGGCGAGGAGGTTAAAAATATTGTATTGTACAGTTATTTTGTGCTTGTACATTGAAAAACAAAAGTAAATGTGTTGTATTATGAAATGTATTATTAGTGTTACGTGGTGGAACCCCAACATTACAAACAAAGATAAACATAATGTATGAAGGAAGTAGTTGTGAATCAAATGATTTATATGCCACATAATGGAATGTTGATGGAGCGGGGTGATTGCTACATGTAGAAAACCTAGCACATCATGGAAAATAGTAATTGTGCCATGCCAGTGATTTTATTGTTGGGTAAACCATACGAAATTAATTCAAAAATGGAAAATATATTAAAATTATGTACCAGATGTCATTATAATGAGAGAGAATGTAGTCGAGCTTCCTCCCTCTTTCTTACAATCCTAATGCTAGGAGAGTACTACACCCTTTGTTGATTACTAAAACATGCTACAAACTCCAAAACCACTTAAAAAATATGTATGTAAATCATGTGCCTGCTACAATTTCAACTGTAGATGGTAATATGTTGCAACTAGACTGTGAGGTTAGCAATTATTACTTTGATGCATTGATTCCATCCCTGAAATGATATAATTGAGTACAAATATGTATGGCCAAAGAAATACACCAAAAGGTACAGTGATCAGATTTACTGTAGAAAAAAAATGATATACCATGAATTTAGATGAATATGAACATGGAAATAGGTACCTATGCCTCAGTTGATCTACTTTGTCCCTTTTTATTCTATGTCTAACTTGGTTAGTCTTCAAGTTTAAGCTGCCTAAATAAGTCAATATGTAGTATCACTGTAGGACATATGTATAAACATAACACATAAAATATTTCATTATCCATGATCACTGTATGCAAGTTTTATAAAATACATTGAATGAAAAGCCAATATCTAAGTTTAGTTGCCCAAATAAGTCAATATGTAGTATTACTAAATGACAGATGTATAAACATAGCACATAAAATATTTCATTATTCATGATCACTGTATATAAGTTTTAGCACATAAAATATTTCATTATCCATGATCACTATATATAAGTTTTACAAAATGCATTATTGGGTGAATTTGGTTGAAGGAATCAAATGATATTAGAATAATTAAGAATGCTCTTTAATCTATTTCCCCTTGTAAGTGATATATGTATTGAGAACCCCTTACCTTTATACTACAAACTACAAGTAATTTGATGTCAATAATAATAAACACAAGATAAGTTGTCTAAATAGCCAAGCATAATTTACAGGAGCAAATCATGTTACAGTGAACAATAAAAATGTTAATGATTTTGTTGGCACCAAAAGCCTTTGTACCTATATATAGATATGCAACAAAATAGAGCCATGGTCCCTACAATACTATTGAATAAAATAGTTTTGGATTTGTATCTTATTGTTTATTAAAAAAATTCACCTCTGTATCTAGAGATAATTTGATTTTATATCCCTGCAAAATTAGTAAATCATCTACATAGAGAAATAAGAGTATATAACTATTCCAACTTCCAATAACAAGTGTAAGGAGATCAAGAACAGTTCATTTTACTTTCAATAATCAAGAATTTGAGTTTTGACACTTTCTTAAGAATAGGAACTATTTAGTAGATGAAGTGCCCTCAACAGGAGTAAAATTAGCACATTTATTTATTAGCATAACTACATAGGGTTGATCTGTCATTTTTCTCTATGTGCACATATGTAATGTTCTAAAATTCCTTGGTCTTGTAGGCTTGAAAAATTTAGATTCTCTTGATGTGTGTTTTGTATGGCTTGCAACACCAATTCTAGATTCTATGGATGATATGTCTATAGTTTTGTTAGGATTCTTAGGACCCTTACACCCCAACCTTCTACTATGGTTATTTTATGAGCTTTATGAAAAAAAGTCTTTAGGATTTGTCTCACAAGCATTGCATGAAGTCATAATAGTGTACTGAGTTCATGAGTGTGTGCATTTACCCTGCATGGGTTGTATCTCATACATTATTTTGTGTGATCCTTACTTATTGGTGTTGCAATGAAGAGAGGATCATCTTGAATCATATTTTGTGTAAGAGCTCTGCTCTTAAGGGGGTTGCAATTAATCATCTTTCACAGGTGAGATTGTACCAAATGCTTGGGACTAGGAGGTTAGTAAGGCCTATGATTTCCACCTAGGTCTTGAACATATTTCCATGAGAGAATAATAAAATCAACTTGACATTTTGTGTCCAAACAACAATGGGGGAATTAATTAGATTAATACAACACTTGTGAGTGAAAGCAAAGACTAAAAGAATTTAGTAGTAAAATTTGAATGACCAAACAAATGGTAGGATTATGTTTTATAGTCCCTTATTAATTTCTAATTAACACTTTATACCCAGTTCAATGATTCGTAGAGGTGTGTTAAAACAATACTCATCATATAAATTTGATATTTAAGATATTGCCATTACAATATTTTATTTTATCTAAATTATGCCATAAGAGGCGACATTACACATGAAGATCCATGCACACTTCATGAAACCTGAAGTGCTTAGCTCCCTAAAGCTACTCTTTAAGATAATTGATCTTGGCAAGTGGATATTAGTTCTTCGCAGTAATTTTATTAAGAGCGTCATAATCAGTGACCAAACTGCCACTTAACAAGCATAGATGAAGTAAGAAAGGAAGGCCTGGAGTATTCACTTGGACAATAATAGCATTGTGCACCATTACATAGTGGACCCACATGATCTATCTCATAATAATCCATGACCCCACATACCCTGTGCTCCTATTACACATAGTGGTTCCATGTTTTCAGTCACTTCTCAATTTTCTTAGCTTGTTGAGGTATTTTCAATTATGAATTCAACTCTAAAGTAGTATTTTGAAGGGAAAATTAAAGAAAGAATTCAATGGTAGTTTATAAGAGTGGCTGGTAGAATAAATGGTTTTGTGTGGATCTCAAGCAGAACATATACATTAGATAATATGTAGAAGATATGATCCCAAAAACAATATGAACAGATCCTTTTTAGGGTGTTCACTATTGATGGAAGAAGCACATGTAGTGTTACAGAAATAGTAAGAAATCCAAAGTATTTTTAATTTATTTATTAAGTTTTCTTGGAGTTGTTCTCAAGGTTGTAGAAGTACGTCTAGTTTTTCAGTTTTGGAGTGTGTTGAAGATATCCAAATTTGTGTGTGTGAAGAGTTTTAGTTTTGGTGTTATCTACCCATATATCATTTGCTGCCTACAACAAATTTGATCATGGTACCTTTTGGTGTATTTATTTGGCCATACATATTTGTACTCAACCATACCATTTCAGGGATGAAATCAATGCATCAAAGTAATAATTGCTAACCTCACAGTCCAGTTGCAACATAGTTCCATCTGTAGTTTGAAATTGTAGTAGGCCCAGGATTGCCATACAAAGTTTTTGAGTGGAATTTGGTGGTTCCCCTATCATGAAAGCCTCCAGGTTTTCCATTGCAGTAGAATTTTGTGTGTAAGCTACAATTTTAACATTGTGACCATCTTGCCAAGCACTTTTTGGCATGTCACATGCAACTGCTATTTTTACAGTAGGCACATGTTGTTTAACAAATGTAAATCGATTGAAATTTTTCTTGCTCAAATGGGTATTCCAATAGTTCTTGATATCATTATCGGTTCTTCCTGGAATACAACCTATAATTAATGACCACTTGCAATAATATAGATTCAATTTTATAGTCAGTAACTGCTTAAATGGATTCTCACAAGAGCTTCAAATAAAGAACAAGCAGAGCTTACAAACTTTAAATGAGATTGAGAAAAAAGCAAATTAGGCTCAATTACACATATGTGTAGTTATATCCTACATGTAATCTCATGAATAAAATTGGATGCTCACAGAAACAATCTTAAATATAGTTTCATAGGTCATATAAGCTAATTTGGCATAAGGTGTGTTGAAATTCAACACATTTCATCTTTCACAAACATTCATGTGCTCAAGAATAAGTGAAAAACCCTACCAATGCAGATTTTTTTTAAATGAGACAAATCAGAATCAATCTCACTACAATTGCTACTTCAATCTAGTAGGTTTTTTTTTAAAATGAGACGAACCCAAACCAATCTCGCTACAACTACTACTTCAATCTATTCACAGTAAATGAAACTGAAAACCTTACCTCGAGATCCTGCATAAATTGGGTTGTGTTGTCAACAATGGCCATGAGCGGGAATGAACAAAGTTTGCAGGACAACTATTACGAAACACTACCAATGTAAAAAATGTTTTAAATGAGATGAGCATGAACCAATCTCGTTACAACTACTACTTCAATCTATTCATAGTAAATGAAAATTAGGTTTTCCACATTTGCTTTCACCGTCTAGAGTAGATTTATAACCAATATTGGTTGTGATGAAGTAGCTCTGTGGCAGGTTGACAAAAAATGTTGGCGGTGATCAAGCAGCTCTGTAGAAGGTTCAACGAGAATGAGGTGGGTTTACGGATAGCTGACAACATGGGTAAAAATTAGGGTTAAAAAATAGTTTTTACCCATCGTCCTCTACTTTCTCAAAATATTTTCTGGTGTGAGACAATTTATGCAACATGAGACAGCTTCTCGATTGGAAGCTCACGCAAAATATAGTCTATTGGCTAAATTATTAATATTATAATATTATACTTATATTATAATGTATTTAATACTATATAATAATATAATATAATGCATGAAACTTTACCGCACCATCGCCAAAGCCAATAGATCATACATGCATGATTGTGGTATGTTGCGGGACAACGGTATATACTGCACAACCACACAACATTGAAGGAGTAGCGGGTCTCAGTGAAACATGAAAAATGGGACAGGTAAAATATTAGAGTAGCGGGTTTGCGGTGAAACATTAAAATGAGACAGGAAAAATATTATATTATTATATTATTTATTTATTTTTTAATAAAAGGGGTAAATTTTTTATTGAAATCAAAAGATTAATAGTACAAAAGAAAGGGGAAACCCATAAGCTCCCACAAGGGAAAATCCAGAACCTCAAGCACTAACAAAACCACCAACCGACCAACCATCAACAACTTATCCTTCCATATCATTGGCAATGGCCCTCTCCAGTTCAAGAACATCAGAAGATAACTGTCTCCACTCCTCAATCCTCCAATCCTCCTCATGTTCAGATGCCCACTTGGCCAAACAGTCGACTGCCCTATTCCACTCCCGCGGAATGTGGACAAAAGATACCACTTCCAAAGCAGAGCACCTCTGCAAAATTTGTCTAACCACCATCACAATCTGCCAATTAACACCAACCACCCTTTTCTCGAGCAACAAATTAACAATAATCTGGGAATCTGATTCACAGATAACCTTACGCCATCCTAAGGTACAAGCACACTTAGTAGCCCAAATAATCGCCAACCCTTCCATGAGGTTGTTAGAATTCCACCCCTTATGGATGGAGAAAAGAAAAATGACCGAACTCGAACAGTCTATACCAATTCCACTAATACTGGCAAGCCTAGGATTGCCTCTAGAGGAACCATTAGTATTAATTTTCAGAAAATCCGTTGGAGGAGGCATCCATCTTCCAACCGTTTGAACCTTCTTCTTCGCTCTCCTACCTCTTCTAACACAGGCAGAGACAAGAGTCAACCCCTGCACCCCCAATGTAATCATATATTATTATATATATTATATTATATTATTATATATATTGTATTGTATTATATATTATATTGTTATGGAAATAAATTATATTTTAATATGATTTGTTTCCATAATAATATTATTATATTGTATTCTAATATAATATAAATATTATATTATAGTATATTATAATATAATATAATATAATTATTATTGTGCAAAAGAGGGTTATGTATTAAAGTTTATTATTTTTGGATTCCATTTTGAAATCAGTTTTCAGCAAGCGCGAGCAAATCTGTCGACATTATATTATATAATAATATTATATTATATAATAATATTATATTATATAATTATTTTATTTTATTTTGCTATATAAATCGTTGCTAAGGGGCAACACCCAAAAAATACAAAAATAACATGACTGCTTCAGACCCACGAATGGGGAGCGAAAAAAATGTCAGAGGAACAAATCATACCCGAAACAATCGTAAAATGACCAAAACTTCTTGATAATTGTATGAAACTGAAAAAAAAATTTCTACAAAACAAAACCCAAACAAAAACCTACAACCCATGGACACATCTCAAGTGCCCTTGTTAACCTTCATTGCCACAATCAAGTGGCATTTTTGGCTTTCCCCTTTCTCATGCTCCCGGTGAGGAGGGCTTCCATTGTCCATTTTGTTCCCTCATCCACAACATCTTTTCCTTCAATACGAAGCTTCTCAGCTTCATTTTTACGCCCCTTTTTATTTTTGGCAGAAATGTTTGGTTTGGATATGGTACAAGTAGTTTGGGCAAGAGAATAGTTTTTAAGAGGAAAAAAATCATCCTCAAGATCCAAAAAATCATCAAAATCCTCATCCAAATCGTCCAAGAAGGGATAAGATCCCTCTAAATCAAAGACAGTGTCATCCTCCACAACTGGAAGTGGGAGGTCGACGGTGGGAGGAGGGGGAGGAGCCCCAAAGGAATCCCTAGTGGGAGTAGAGGATGGAGGCAACACGCTCCTAGAGGCCACAATCGGAGCATTTGGAGGTTGCGAGTATCGACTGTTCAAAAAACTTACTATGATTTCACTAGATGAAATCCGCATTTGGGTCATCCGACTTCTTGACCCACTTCTTGAGACTGAAATTATATGTAGTCGCAACCTTGGGGGAAGAGCAACCAACAATTTTGTGTCCCAATTTATTGCACCTAAAACACGTGGAGGGGGGGACTTCATAATTGAGGAATTGAGTCCAAATATTGAAGGTTGAATGAATCAAAATGGAGTGGTACACTAGTTTGGAGATGTCGATGGTGGCGTAGACCCTGGTGAATTTTCTATGGGGGGCCCCGGAGTCCAACATAAAAAAAGAACCAAACTACTCAACCATATCTTTGATAAGCCCAGGTGCCTGCATAACCAATGAAAGGTTGTACAACCTGATCCAGATGGGGACCGAGGTGATCTTAGCTACAACATGATCACAAAAGGGTGACCAATCTATCAGGAAGAGGCCACATTGATTGAAAAACCAAGGGCCATGATGTTTGACAAAATTGTAATCCTCCACAGAGGCGAAGTGGAGTAGGAAAAAACCAAAGTCCAAAATTTCAATGTCGAGATGCGACATGTTATTCCAGTTGGCCTTCATCCAATCAATGAATTGAGCAATCTTGGGCCTCTTGCATAAACAACAAAAAAACAGGGATCTATTTCCAATATCATTCGATTTTTTTTCGATTTGTAAATCAGGCAAATGAAATTCGGTAGGGACATCTATCAAGCTTACCATGGAATCACCCAGTGAGCAAACTTCAAGAGTTGGAGAGGTCGACGAAGGCAACATAGAGGTCTGCATGGGGCAATCTTGAGTGACTTGCGTTTTACAAAAATCTAAGCAGACGTGGTAAGGGTTTCGTCTATTCCTACAACCGTTAATGGAGAGAGGGCACCCTTCCTTGGAGAAACGGGAGGCAGATCAGACGAAGCCCTAGAATCCACACGTTTCTCCCCCGAATGCATCACCAGTTGCACCTTATTCTTCTGCACAGGCACAACACCAGCCACATACCCCCAACGCCACACTCCATTCACATCTCCTTTCGCGTGCTTCTCTGATTTGTGCGACACTACACCTTCGCACATCGCGCTTATTTTATATTATATAATAATTTTTTTTTTTGCTAGATAAACCATTGCTAAGGGGCAGCACCCTATATTGATTTCAAAACACATAAGTTTACATTACTATGGACATTAGAGATTGACTGAGAGGTGGCCTTGTCTGTCAAAATGGCCTTTACCAGTAACCCCTGATCCCTTCCTACTAACCAACCCTGCCTAAAGATCGGTTCTTTAGTCGAAATGCAAAAAGAGCCTAGAATTTTATTGAGGCATTATATTTTTAGACCCGAGACTGGCTGGTAAGATTAGACCCTAACAACATTCTAGAAAAGATGGGACCTCAGCACTGTCAAGCAACTTCTTCTTCCTCAGGGTCTTCATCTTCAAAGACTTCTGATTCCACCCGCTTCTTGTAGGATAGGAAATTTGCAATCATCAAGCAGTCTGCTCTACAGTTCTGATGAGCCGGCCCCTTCGCTTTTTCTTCGGGGTCTTTGTCATCGAGTGGTATCCATTCTTCACCGGAGCCAAAGTCCTAGTTGGTTTCATGTTCAGAAACTAGGTCCTCTGTGAGCCCTTCATTCTTCACATATCTCAAATCCCAGCCACGAGGTTGGTTGGTGGTTAGCTTGGCCACTCTGAGTAGAAAGGTGATTCTTCGGTCTCTCTCATCCCATAGTTTTTCAAACCCTTCTGGGTCAATTTTCCTAATTAGAGGGAACTTCATGACCTCCCATCCATGCATGCACAACATGCTGTAGTTTTGGGGCATTGGGATGAGATTATTTTCATCTACATTGTCCAAGGCCGCATCAATGTCTCCCAACCATGCATGCACGAAGACCATCTAGGTCAGTTTATTTGAAATTCCCTTCGACACTCCCATGTGGAGGATGACCACCAAAAACATAGCTGGTATTTTTGCATTGGTCTTAAACCTATGGTATGATTTCAGGAACTCAAGGCCTACCACCTTCTTGGTTGCCCAAAGCACTAGCGGGTGGGAGGAGGCCAATAGCTTATTGAGACTTTTGTCTGTCACTTCTCCACAAAATGCTTGTTGTTGCTTGTTAGTTTCCAGGGCCAACGGAGTCTCCATCTCTTGCCTTGGACTTTTGTTTCCAAGCACGTTCCACTAGTTTCTACAAAACCACACTCTTACGAATCTTGCAAAGACAATGATTAAATGACCCAGGTTGGCCTTTCTTAACGACGATGTCCATAAGCCTTCATGATTGATTTTCTATGGACATGGTGGTTGGAGCATGTAAGCTTGTTGTCGCTCCACTGGCAATACCCAACATGATTAATGCAAAGTAAAATGAGATCTACTCAATCTTCCCTTTGCCTTGGAACTTGTTCAGTTTATTTGCATCTTACCTTCAAATGATGGGCCCTGTCACATCTAATTAGACCCCTAGATTTTCCCTTTGATCCTCATGGGATTTAGTTGCCTTCTTTTGGGCATTACAGTGCCAAAATTTTTTCTAGCATCATCAGTTATTAAAGCCTACATGGAGATTTTAGATGCCAGCTTTGCCAACTCATCAACCATGTTGTTACCTTCTTTATAGACGTGGCTAATTTTGAAAGCTTCAAACTTGGCAGTCAAATGATTGATGTTCTACAATAGATGATTTAGTTTCAATTTGGGGTAGAGCCGCCTGATTGCATTGATTGTGATCATCGAATCCCCTTCCAGATGGATTTTTTGTACTCCCAAGTCGATACCCAATTGCAGGCCTAAGGCCTCTGCTCTGAACTCGGCTTCATTGTTCGTGCAAACACCCAGTGGCAAGGATTTTTCTGCTACGTGATTTCCCTGAGAGTCCCTTGCAATGCAGCCCATGCCTCGTCAAAATTTACCTTGACCCAGTTTGGTTCTGGAGCTTGCCAGGTTACATCCACTCTATTGATTTTTGTTGACTGGGTTGCCCCGTTCCCAGACAACAGTGGCAGTTTGAGGCCATTAAGATATTTTGTTAGGCAGTCATCCCAATTTGTGAAGGCTTTCTGCTTGGATGAGTTTACCCGTGGCATCCTCGTTTACTACTTCCACTATGGCCCTTTCAATTTTGTTCCATAGCCTATCTTTGTTTAGTTCCTTGTCTTGGAAGATTCTTTTGTTTCTTTCCTTCCAGATTTCCCATATCACAATGGATGGGATGATTTGCCAAATTCCTCCAAAGATAGATTTATTGTTTTTTGAGGCCACATTTTAAACCAAGAAGTTAGGTTTACTGGCAAGGGGCATTGCAAGTTTAGTTTATTAATTATTATGCTCCAACATTTATTGGATATAGGGCACTGAAGGAGGAGGTGGTTTGTTGATTCCTCACTAGCTTTGCATAGAATACATCTGCCCAGACCTTGGATACCAAAGGTGGCTAGCCTATCCGCTATGAGGATTCTTCCTTGGTTTTCCAGCCAAGCAAAGACCCCAGCCTTAGGGAGGCATTTTCGACCTTAGAATAGTTTGAATGGCCAGTATTTTCTTTCCAATACTAGTTCCTTAATCTTGTAGCCAAGCCTCACTTTGTAAGTGCCTGTTGGGGATCCGCACCAGTGAATTGTATCATGTTCATTGGATGGGATGAAAAATCTATCTTTGAGAAGTTTTGATAGTGTGTCTTTCTGAGCATGGGGAGCGCTGAGGGATTGGATTTTTTTCTAGCACCAGCTACAAGATCCTTGGTTGATAATCTTCCGACCATAATTTTCTACTTTGACCCCCCATAACCTTATGGTTTCCTCCTTTAGCATCTCTAGGACTGGGGTGTTTCTTAAGGGGGGTTTCCCACACCACAAGTCATTCCAGAAGGAGGCACTTTCACCATTTTTAATTTCCTAAGTCACATGCTCAACTATTATATCCCTATTGTCTAGAATGAAGTTCCAAATTGCTGAGCCTCTCGGAGGGTTGGGCATGGAAAGTATTCTAGTCGGGTTGTCTGAGTCTAGGTATTTTCTTTTCAAGATTTTGACCCATTTTTTCTCACCTTTTGTGTGGATGTCCCATACCAGCTTGGCTCCCATGGCCTGATTCATTATAGGCAGTTGTTTGAATCCTGCCCCACCAGCATCCTGGGGCTTGCATACCTTGTCCCAAGCTAGTAAGGGGAGCTTGTTGTGGTCAGCTATCCTGGACCAGAGGAATTTCCTAAAAATATGGGTGAGGTCTTCTTCCACTGCTTTAGGTAGTTTTAAGTAGGACATTGAATAGACTTGGATGGCTGACAAGACTGACTTTATCATTAGTAGTCTCCTTGCTGAAGACAACCATTTAACTTTCCAAGTCCCCATTCTGGTCTTGTAGTTGTTCACTAGGTTTCTCAGTAACATTTTTTATTGATCCCTGCAAACAGGGGCATCCCCAAGAATCACCCTGGCATTGAAGCTATTCTAAAATTCAAGATCCTAGCTAGGTCCCTTTGCAGGATCGGTTGAGTGTTCAGAAGGAAGATCTCCAATTTTCCCCGGTTGATGCTTTGCTCTGAAGCCCTGTAGTAATCATCTAGAAAAAAATTGATCACCCTTGCCTCTCCTCTATTTGACTCTTCCATTAGGATTGTGTCGTCTACAAATTGGAGGTGTGTCATAGGCTCCAAACCATTGGATACTTGGATGCCTTCCCATTTATCTTCCCTGCTCAAATTTTGAATTCCTCTCCCCAAAACGTTTTCCATGATTATAAACAAGAAAGGGGAGAGGGAGTCACCTTGCCTCAGACCTCTTGAGGATGGGAAAAAACCATGGGAAGACCCATTCTCTAATACTAAGAATTGAGCCGTGGAGATGCAGCTTTTGACCCAATTGATCCAATTTATTCCAAAGCCAAATTTCTTGAGGACTTCTAGAAGAAATTGCCTGTCAACCATGTCATATGCTTTCAGAATATCTAGTTTTATTATCATAGAGGCCTTTTTGGTTTTTCTTTCAGTATGGATGGTTTCATGGGCTGTGATTATTCCTTCCACTATAGACCTACCTGGAGTAAAGCCACTTTGTTCTCCTGAGATTACTTTGTTTAGAACTTCTTTGAGTCTGTTGGCTATTATTTTGGTGACCACTTCGTATATTGTGTTGCATAGGACGATTGGCCTAAAATCACTCATTGTTTGTGGGTCTTTTTTCTTGGGGATTAGGGCTAGAAAGGTGTGGTTCATTGCCCCCAACATTGTAATTTTTCTTCTTGATTCCTCTACTGCTGCTCCAAGATCCTCTCCCATAGTATTCCCTAATTTCTAAAAGAAGCCAGTAGGGAAGCCATTCGGGCCAAGAGCCTTGTCCGGGTTCATTTGAAAGACTGCTTTCTTGACTTCTTCCAAGGGGATCTTTTGGTATAAGTGCAAGTTTTGGTCCTCATTGATTATTGTGGGTATTGCACTCAAAAATTTGTCTCTTGTTGCATTGTTCTCAGGGCATTCCCTGTTTAGGATTTCCTTAAAGAAATTGGTCGCTTCCTTGTTGACCTCCTCGGTGGATTGTGCCACTTCACCATTGGCCTTTTTGATTTCTAATATTTTGTTCCTATTTCTGTTGACAATTGTCGATTTATGGAAGAATTTAGTATTCCTATCTCCTTCTTTCAACCATGTTTCCCTTGATTTTTGACGACAGTAGCATTCTTTTTTTTTTAATAGTTCTGACAATTCCTCCTTTAGAGAATTTTCATTTTCGAAGTCTTCTGCATCCATTCCATTTTCTATTACATGTTCATTCAGAGTTCTTATTTCCTGTTCCACTCTTTCCTTCTCCTGGAATATGTTTTTGAAGTGAAGTTTATTCCATTCTTTGAGCTTGGTTTTGATGTGACCCAATTTCTTACTTAATTTGAAGAGGTTGGTGTTGTCCCCAAACCTGATTTCTTTCCACCATTGATCAATTAGTTTTGGCAGGCGCTCATCTCTTAACCACATGTTTTCAAATTTGAAGGGGCTCCCCAAGGGTGGGTTACCATGGACAAAGATAAGTGAAATGGGGAAGTGGTATGAACCTATAAACGGTAGAATTTGAGCTTCATTGGTGGCTGCCAGATCACCCCAATCTCCCCATAGCAGGAATCTATCTAACCTCTCTACTATGTTGGTAAAGCCTTTCCGCCTATTGGACCATGTGAATATTCCATTTTTGGTATTCACTTCTTTTAGGAGATTGTTATTTATGAACTCCTGAAAATCCTTCTGGATTGTGGTTAGCCTTCCTAGCCCACCACACTTCTCTTCATTGTTCAAGGTGTCATTGAAGTCTCCAGCTATTATTCCCACCTCCCCACCCCTGGTTTCTAACACACTTGTCATTTTGTCCCAAACTTGTCTTTTTGTTGGTGTGGCTATTGGTCCATAAATATTGACACAAAAGAGTGAAGTATTCTTTCTCAGATCCTTGAACTTGATTAGTTTCAAGTTGTCATCTTCTTTCTCCACATCTCCTTCTAATGATAGGGGGTTCCACAGGAGTCCTAGACCACCTGAGGCTCCTACCGCGTCCTTGAATTGGCACAATGTCTGATTTTGATTGGTCAATTTGGTGCTTGACCATGCGCCATTTGTCAAGGGCATTTATGCCCCTGACATTCCATGATATAACCCTCATTCTGCTCTAGGAAGGAGGTTCTCCTTCCCAATTAGTAGATTTTTTTGTCCAGAGGCATTGCCTGCTATCATCAACTTGGCCTTGTTAGTCTTCCTACCTCTGTTGGATTTTTTCTTTATATTTGGTGCGTTTATCTTTGACTTTGATTGTTCCAGCTGCCTTATTTCTAGCAATTCCCCTGCCTCAGTTTCTTCCCAGGGATCATCTTCTCCCTCTAAGGAAAGGTAGCTCTCCTCACCTTTTGATTGATCAGTTTCATCTTCAACCTCTTGTGGAGCAACAACATTTTTCACTATGACAATTTTCTCCAACATTTTCACTTCTCCCCCTGTGTTTGGGACTCTGATTCTAATTTTCCTACTTCTTTGGTTAGTTTTCATAATTATGTTTTTATATCTTTTTGAAGTTCTTGAGCCCCTTCCATTAGTGCATTGAGTGCTACCTCTACCCTAAATGATCCCTTAACCTGGGCTTCCTTGGCCGGTGGGGCGAGATCATGGGGTTCCAGTTGCTCTTCTCTTGGGGTTTGTTGATCTGTTCTAATATTGCCTTCCCCAGATAGTTCTTCTATCGATTTGGAGCTTGGATCTTGGGGAATTAGAGTCTCACTTCTCTTCTCCTTTTGTACAAAACCCTTGCTTCCTCCAATTGAAGTTCCTTCCAGGCAAGAATCTCTAAAGAAGCATTTTCTAGATTCATCTCCTTCCCAAATTTCTATCTCTTGTTGCTAGCTCCCATACTTTGCCAAAATTTCTAAATTTTTATATATCCCTACTCCTTCATATATTTCCACCAGAATGCCTACTACAACTCCTTCTATTCCATTTATGAAATCCTCATTCACTCCTAAGCACACCCCTAGAGCATCACCTAGGCACAACATGGCATCTATATTCCAAAATTATGTGGGCAAATCTACTAGCTTGATCTAGATGGGAGTTTGGTTTATTTTGTAATTCCAGAGGTCAAAGTTAGCCCTCCAATTCAGGCAGTGAAAGCTATTCCCATTCATGAATAGGGGTTTTCTTTCTACTATTTCTAACTTTAGATCTTGATCACTACATTCTATGAGGAAAAAGGAGTTTGGTAGTTAATTTATGCATACCTGATCTTTGAATTTGTTTTTCACCAAGCTTTGATATTCTCACTTGGGCATCCCTGACCAATCCACTTGGAAAACATGGCTTTCTCCATCAATCAATTTACTCTTCGTTCAATCATCTCTGATGGCATTTGGAAGAGTTTGCTCCCTCGTGGACGAAGCCCATAACCTCCATTTGATTTGTTTTGAAAGTTCCTCCTGTTTGCTTTTCGATTGAGAAGGTCTCGATCTCTCTAGTTCATTCTTCTTCTATGGTCTACTTCTTCCCCCAATTGCTGGTTCCATTTTCTGTTTTTTACCAAATTAGGGTTTTCAAATCTCTTGACCTTCCAATTTTTGTTGGACTGCGTTGGGTTGCCATTTTGTTTGTTGCGCCAATTTTGGTCCGATGGCTTTCCTTGATGAACATTTTCTTGGAACCACCCACGCCTTTTCTCATTCATGCACCACCCTTACCTGATCCTTTGATGTGTTACTGGTTTTTGGCTTCTGATCTAATTGAAGTTTTCAGAAGACGGATTTCCTGGCTGGTTATATAGCGGGTTGCACTTGTCCACCCATTCGCCATTTTCAAATACCCATTGTGGGATGTGATCCGTGTTCTAGTGGAGGGCTTCATCCACTATCTTCTTCCTTGCTTCTTCCTCCATCACCAAGTCGCTCCATAGTTTTTTCTCCCTGCCTGCATTTTTTCGCTCCTACTCTTGCTCGCTCGTTCGCTCAATTTTTTGTTAGATTTTGAAAATCACATTATATAATAATATAATATAATATAGTATTTTAATAATATTATATTATATTATTATATAATATTAAATACATTATAATATAAGTATAATATTATAATAATAATAATAATAATAATAATAATATATAATAATATAATATAATATAATATATTGTAATGTAATATAATATATTATTATTATATTATATTATATTATAATACAACCCACTCCCCCAATTCAATTTTTTTTAAATTATTCACTTTAATATCATACTGTCTAGTTTTTGTTTGGGTGACTAATTATTTAGTTATGTTTGTTTACCCTGTGATCATATTAGTCATTTATAGTTGTGTTGCGAAAAATGAGTAGAATTTAGTTATCTTTAGTTGTTGTGACTAAATTTTTTAGTCACGCAGTCATTTATTTGCCAAATTCTACTATTTTGACTAAAGGTTTTAGTCACCAGCCACATTAATGGTAGACTAGTTCACACGAGTTGGGTCAATTTATAATCAGATTCCTCGCCCGAGTTAGGTCATAATTGCATAGTGTTATTGCAAATTTGAGCTATGAGGATCTCTTGGAGTATTTTGAGCATTTTGGAGTTGTGTGATTGATTGCTTGTTGGTTTCTTCACCCTTGTCACGTTTCGAGGTTGGTTTCACATTGTTTTTACTTTTTCCTTTTTCTTTACTTCGTCATTTGCTTGCTTTGTGTTTTGTTTGCTCTTTTTCCTTTCCTCATTTTTTGTGCATGTGTTTTTCTTCCCGTTTGGGATTTTCATTTTTTCCCTCACTTGAGGGTGTCCATTTTTGGGTTGTGGATTGGAGTTCCCGCTCATTTTCTAGTCGAGATTCGTGTTACTGATGTGCCCTTTTTCCTGTGGGATTTCCCTTTCTTGTCGTTCCCTAGGGTTCACCTAAGGTTTCCGTACAATTAGTTTAGCCTAAATGGACTTAGGGTTTTATTTAATGAAAATATCCTCATGGGGTTCACAACTCTGCACTGACTTTTTTTTAATGATGATCTAAATCCAAGATTGCTCCTCGATCTTGAAACCTGAAGCTTGACTTAACTAAATTCATTAGTTATCAAAAGTACCCTTTGGTCTGATCGAGGCCTTGCATTCCAATCATACCCTCTGTCGGTTGGTCTTAATTTGGGATTTGTTCTTGATCCTGAAACCCGCACAAATCCTTTTGGAAATATTCTTTATCATCCTCGTAGGATCCGACATTCCGAGGAGCCCCTTTGCTAAAGGTCTAGGTCCAAATTTTGAACCTGCTTGTGACTTTCGACTAGCTTAATGATGAGTCCTTCGAGTTTCCATGAACCCGAAGGAATTTCTTATCATTGGTCTGCTTAGGACTCCCAGTCCCGATTGGACCTAGGGTAAAAGGTCTAGATCCAAGGTTTGCTTCTAACCCTAATATCCACACAATATAATTCCTATTGAGACCTTGAGTCCTGACCACATTTCAATGAAAGAGGTCTAGATCCTAGATCCATTTCTATCTCTGATCCCTACCAATTTAATGCTTAGTCTCATCAGACCTTTGAGATTCGATTGGAATCTTTGATGTATTGTCCAAATCCTAGGTTTGTTCCTAAACCTGATTCTCGACAAAGCCAAAGGATTTTCTTGAAGTTTAATGATGTCCTTTCGGGGTTTTAGGACCTGACTGGACACAGTGGAAAACTCATTTTATGGCCAGTTTTATGAACATTAATCTTTGCAAAATTCTGACAAACTTTTGATTATTTTCTTTAGGTACACTAAATTTATGATTCAAGTGAAGAATCCGATGCCGAGAAAGTGAAAAAGGAGAAAAAATCCAAGAGGACTAAGGCAGAGAAATAACCTCTTACAATGAAGAACAAGTTCTAGGGGGCGTGTGGCATCCAATTTCACTTCCGAGGTGATGAATATTAAAGATACTAAATTGGGACACATACATATGGCAACCTTTAAGTCAAATGATTTTGTAGAGGATGCCTCTTTGAGGGAAAAGAGGATAGTTTCCTTAGGTCTAGCCCATGTTGCATTGTTTCTTGTGGCGGCTCAATGTCTAGAATTCATACTAGCATCAACAAATTCCTACAACCCAGTGCAAATAAAATGCATTGATCCCTAGGGGAATGAAATCATTGACTTAACCCTGACAATGATAAGGCTAATTTTTTATTTGCGTCCACACCCTAACCTTAGAACTATAACTGAAGCCCAGGAAATTCATAAATATGAGATAGATGTTAGCACCCATCAAAGGTATCTAAATAAGAAGTGGCTTAAAACAGAGAGGAACTCCATTGCTAAACATCCTGCTAAATTCAAAAGGTCAAAATTTTACTCTGAGGTAGGAGATATCATCACATTATTATGCAAGGTGTTTGGTAAGGAATATTTTCATATGTATGATGTATAGATGTTCCATTTCATTGATGTTATATTGAAAGGATAATTTTTCTTAGATAGAGGGTAGATTGTTTCAAACACCATTGATAATCAAATTACTAAAGTAAATGATTCCAAAGAATTCTTTATGTCCTCATATGTTGTCTACTATGTAGTAAGAATGGGAAACTTCCCAGGGTTGAACACTATGGGTGTTAGGGGAGAAGGACCCGAGAAAAGTAAATTTTGGGAGTATTATGATCAATTGGAACACAAGAAAGCAAAAAAATATTTCAAGAGGGTAAAAGATTCTTTCTTATATGCAGTAATCAATCAATTGACTGGTGACATTGGATTCAGGCTATCAAAGGAGGCAATGAATTTAGTTGGTGAGTGGGGAAACTGGTTCATACAATATCCTGTCTATGTACATTTGGCTCTTTGGATATGACAAGGCTCCATTCTTGCTACCTAGGTGTTGTGGTGATAAGCTTATTTTGATTGAATTTTCTAGACACTTGATGGAGATAAATTCAAAGTTTGGCAACAAGCATACGACAGGGAGTATGGAATATCCCATTGAGCTTGGTTTTTACTCATGTTCCTCAGTTATAGCTACCAAAATAGCCATGGAGGAGTTGAAGGTAGTAAGCATGAAGCAATATGTTGCTAGAAAAGAATTTTACCCAAAAGGTAAAATGAATAATTTGTATGCTTCTCTCTTCCCACACCACAAGCCAAACATTGAAGACTTCTTGGCTAACTTGCAATATGATTTTGAGGTGTGAAAGAGAAGATATGAAAGATTGAAAATCCCTCAATTGCAAGATTTCAATTTATCAAAGAGGATATATCTAAGGAACTATTGGATTATGGGCTCACTTTATCCTTTATATGATGTAGAGGGGGTTAGAACTAGAGCATTGGACCCCATCAATTGGATGAAAAAGGAGGAATGTTCTATTTATATAGTCTCTACAATGGTATTAGACAAGAGCCTCAAGTGGACAGAGAATTGTATCAATAATTATCAAGGAAGGGCTACAAGGAAAAGAAAACATTCAAAGATAGGAACTTATTCTTCTAATCCCCCAAAGGAATACAAAAGATTGAAAAAGAAGATTCCACAATAGACAGCTAAAGAGGAAGAACTGGCACTAGAAAAGGTGGCAGAGGCATTCCAAAAGGCCTTTGTGACATACATGGCTACATCTGTGGGAGTTGTTTCCAGGCTTGGAGTGCAACCCATAACAAGTGTGTAACCTTCTAAGGAAACTACTATAGAAGAACCCACCACCACTATGATTCTCAAACAACAAAACAAGCAATAGAGGGGGAAAAGGAAACACCAATGATTGATGTCACAAAATCCCCTCTACCCTTAGATACTGAAGAGATTCCTCTAGAAGGAGAAATGGAGAAAGTTGATGAAGAGTATGAGGTAACTAAATTCCCCAAGGGAGTATGATCAGAGGAATTAAAAATGGTCGAGGACATTATTTTTGGGCAGGTAAATGGTGGAGGAGAGAATCCTGAGCATGTTCTCCCCAAGGATGAATAATGTGGGAAATCATGGAGAGTGTTGAGAGGCAGGTTACCTTGGAGAAAGCTGAGAATGAAAAGGTTGAGAAATAAGAGGCTCAAAGGAAACAAATTGAGCAAGATAAATCTCAACAACAATAGGTTGACTAGGAAAAGAAAGAGAAAGAGAATTCCAACAGGGAGAGGGAAATGTTGGAGTACAATACCACTGAGAGGGGGGTGAATCAGTGGTATACCAATTTAAAATGACCTTGAATTAATCTTTCAAAAAATTTAACATATAAAATGAATTTTTCAAAATAGTTCAACTGTCATGTGTTGCATCATGCATGTAATGCTATCAAGCTTGATTTATCATAAAGAACATAAGCAGGTCATAAAAGTTGAAGACACCATAGAAAATCAAATGTTGAAAGATACACAAGACTAAATGTTTGAACATGTAGACCAAATAGACCAAAAATAATGAGAAACCATAACATAGTGATTTATGAGTGGAAAAACCTCATAGGGATGAAAAACCACTCGAGAAAAATTGCCTCACTAGCTTAATAGAATCCCACTGATTATAGAGCCTCACTAGCTACTTTTGTGCCTCACTGGCTACACAATATGCCTCACTGGAAAATCCTCATTGGCTACACAACATGCCTCATTGACAAAGGAACCTCACTAGTTACAAGTATGCCTCACTGACAAAGGAACCTCACTGGTTACACGTATGCCTCAATGGAAAATACAACTTTCAAATCAATATGGTTCTATGAATAAAAGGAAAAAGTATAATCTTTGTTTCATTACAAATCATTTCTTGATTGTCTCATTTTTATTGGAGACTCAAGAACCTATTGTCTATGTATCCACATACAACCAACACTTAAAGTGCTTTCTCAAATTTTCAAAATATATTGTTCATCAATGCTTTCAGCATAAACATACTAATGAATCTTTTCAGATTATAAGTCTCATCTTCATCAAACCTTTTCATAGTGATCAAGTCACTTCCATATATTGATCAATACCTTGATAGTTTTCCATAAAACAATTGTGTACAAAAACTATCCTCATAACTGGTAAACCATCATTCAAAAGTATGGTTTGATAACTGTCAAGATGTGCCATCTAGACTAGCATTGAATCGACAAATGCAAACATTAGACTTAGGCTATATCAAACTTCCATGAGATAATAAAGCAATAAAACACACAATGTATATTTGTCATGTCGGTATGCCCTAGGAACAAGGTCAACAAACAATGTCATTTAGATCATTTGAAATTGAAACCCCAAACACAATAAACCCTTGAATCATTATGCAACAAACTCCAATAAACCGTTATGCAATGAATAAATATAAGTTTCAAAACCCAAAACCCCAATCAACAAAAAAACTCAAAGACCAAGCAATGTTTATGCTGATTTTCATACCTTAGTAACTCGACATGAAGTACAATAAACTAGGATTCAAGAATGTGTTACCAATATGTGCTCATTTTCCATAGAAGTAGTTGATAACACCTAGAGTAGTCACTACCAAACAACCATTACCTAGAAACCATGCCTTGCAACCGCCATACCAAATTCATCATGATGCGGCCACAACCTTCATAAGAGTTTGTGCCCTAATCATTTTCACAATGACACCAACTTTGTGTGTACCCTTAACAAAATGATAATCCTTTGTCTCAATCATCCTTTAAAATAATAAGTAGGATATAATTCCCTTGAAAATACTGAACAAACCATTATTTCCTTTTCATTTCAATAATGAACAAGACATTATTCCTTTTGTTCCCATTTACACCTTGAAAATCTTGAAGTAGAAAAATCATCAACAACACCAAATGAACAAATACCAATAAGAAATTCACCATACCTTGGAGAGTAACATCAATCTTATCAAAGCAACAACATGAACTATTGAAACATGAATTGTCTTGATGCATCATTAAAATTGTGGCATCATGCATCAACCTTGTGACACCATGCATCAACCTCTATTTGACATCTATTTCCATCAACTACAAACATGAACCTAACACCTTTGAAATCAATGAAAAACCACATGCCAATAGGCAGAACAAGAAAAGTCTTCTTCATCAAAAAGGGTTGACATTGAGAAACAACTAGAGAAGCTACCAAAGGAGACCCCTCAGAAAGAGCAGAAAGTGGAAGCATCTACAAGGGCTCCAATGTGGTTGAAGTTGAATTTGGAGGAGAGATAACAGGTTTTAGCTCAACCCCTCAGTTGGTGGGAAATGATGAAGGAATTTGAGAAGATGAAGCAAAGGAAGAATTCAAGAACCATATACTCGACTTGAATGAATGATGATGGGGAGCTGGTAGATGAAATTGCTACACCATTAATTGACAAAGATGACTGGGAGATCCAATTGTCAGATTATCAATTGACAATGGTCAATTTGGGTAAGAATACTCACAACCAACAAATGTCACATAGAATTATCCACCAATTCAATGAAGGCAAGGATGGAAAAGGAAAAAACAAACAAAGGATGAATTAAAAGCTTAGATTGAGAAACTGAAGAAATTCTTGAAGGACCTTGCTTCCTTTTTTTTGAAACAACCTTCTTCATCTGAAGTTCCAATGTTAATGAGAAAAAGGAGGTTGATGACCTCGCTGAGTAGAAGAAGAAGGCTCGTCTCTTTGACAAATGGAATAAGAAATTCAAGGGCGAAATGGAAAAAATTCTGACCACAAGATAAAAACACTACATAGAATTTTTCGCATTGGGAGAGCAGCTGGAAAAACATATAGAAAAATTGTGCAAAGAGGAGAAATACTAAGAATATCTAAGACAACTCAAGGAGCTAAATAAAATGAGTGTAGAGGAATTGGAGAAGTCTAGAATATTGGGAGATGAGGACTCCAACTATCCAAACAAATGTACTAAGGTGATATTATTCCGTATGGAATTAATAAGTGATAACAAAATAATAATGCTCAAATTACAAAGGGATTTGTGTGAAGATACATCATTGTATGAGAGTTTCATCATAACTATTGTAAATCAAGACCTCATATTGCCAAGCCATAATTTGGATATATTGTAGGCTATTGAGGACACATGGAAGAATAAATTGGAAGGTTTAATAAATTTCAAGAGTGGGGATGATGATACCATTTTGGACAAATTGATGAATATCAAGCTTGACACAAAGTGGGTCAAAAACAACATCCATCAACTGAAGAAAACTGTTGCAATGGATGTTTCTCAGTTTGAAAAGATGAAGTTTAAGATTGATTGGGTAGATGGACCTGATGAAGAATGCTAACACAGGTGTTATCTAACTTTGAAGAATACAAACAATAGAAGACATGTTGAGTTTTGAATTTTGAATTTTGAATATGTTGTTTTGACCATAATATAGTCAAATATGCCACTTTTTGGACAATTCCTATAAAATAGGAGGGCACATCAGTTAATTGAGGATAATCTACAACATACATGTAAATAGGTGCCACTTTCCTCAACAACTAGGTTTTTTCCAAGTGTTACTCCAGTTCTACTTGGTCATGCCTATTATTTTGGATATGCATGTTGGGCGCCCTAAATTGCATTTTCCATTTTGGTCAAAAATGTGTTTGTAATGACAATATATATTGTAATATTTTCCTCATTATAAGGGTCAGAGAATTGAAGTCTGATTTGTATTCCAAGGTTAAGACATTTCCTTCTTTTCTACACTTAGTTATTTTCTAGGTTATCTAGTTAGAAAGTGAGTCTAAAGACAGGTTTTTCCGTACACCAGTGATACTAGTTGATTATTTATTTCAATAATAATAGAAGAATTTGGATTTGAATCCACCTTTGGATCATCACAGTAAATGGTATTTTATTTATTTTCGTTGTTCTACATTTCAGCTTGGAATAGAAAAATAAAAATAAAAATGATGCAATAGGTTTAAATCTGTCGAATGGAATGTTATCTATTATTAAATACTGCACTATGAATTAATGTGATTGTGTAAACATTGCAAGTTATTTCATTCATTATTTTATTTAAAAGTTTCCTTAATGAATTACATGTCCATATTTTAGAATAAATATTCATTTGCATTTTTTTTGAGATAAACTCTGCACTGGATTTTTCTCTTCATTTAATTTTTTTTGCTATTTTAGATTTTGAAATGAAAATACCCCCATTTTTTATAAAAAACAAGCACGCCCCTTGAAAATTATAACCACATTGACCACTCAATAAAAATAGCATAGTTTTGAACCAACTCCCTAGACCTTGGAAGGTGATCAGTCTCACGATTGGTTGTCTTTTCAAGAGAGGTAAGGTTGTTAGAATTATTGATTATGTTGTTGTGTCAATTTGGCCAACAATAGGGTTATTTCCCCTCCTTCTTTCAACTAGATGCATAAGTTGGTGCATTTGTTTGGGAAGTATTTCAAGATACATTCTTGGTCCTGGACTAATGTTGAAGGCTACCTCTTAGGGGGAGTAGGTAGTAGTATTTTTTATAGGTGTAGTTAGGTGGAACATATCTTGTGTCCCTAAGGGGAGTGTGTAGAATAGAGAAAGCAATAGAGGGAGCAATAAAGAATGAGTAGTGCAAAATGTACAGTAGTGAGATTTGTATGGAGAAGAAAAGTGGAGAGAGAGCAGTTGCTTATTGGTGCTACCTAAAGAGAAGTGAGCAAGTGGTGTTAAAGTGATTTATGTTGATGCCAAAGATGGAGAGTATAAAAGAAAAAAACTATGCAAGTGTTGTCAAAGGGAAAGATGTTTCCCTTTGTCATTGATGTCAAAGGGGGAGAGTATTGCCTAAAAAATAAAGGAACAAAGGGAGAGAGTGGGAGTGATGTATGAAAAACTCCTCAAGATAGGGGGATTGAATAAAAAGGGGAGAGAATAATGTCTAAAAGACACAAAGGAAAGAAATGCAAGAGATGCCCTAGTAAGGGGTAGTGTTTTTTGATACCGAGTTACTTTTGTTGTTGATGGTTTTTTAGAGTTGGTGTTGCCATCAAAGACAAAGGGGGAGATTGTTGCAAGTATACTACTAGTGTTGTCATTGATGTCAATAGTTGGTCATTTATGTCAACCTCTAGTATGGTCAAGAATATTGTTGTCATGCTGCCATTGATGTTAGCAGTGAGCGTATTGCACTATGTTGTCTTTAGTGTTGTCACTGATTTCAACCTCTAGGGTGGTGTTGATCAGATGGGGAGATTGTTGGTGTTGAAAATGTTGTAGATATGTTGTAGTTCTATGTTAGTGTTGTTGATGTAGCTAGTTCATTTGGTTTCCAATTTCTTTTGAGAAATTTTTAATAAAAGAGTGTGCAGTGTGACAAAGGTGTGTTCAGTGATGTGCTTTGTATTTCTTCATGGCTGAAAATATGTTTGTGTGGTTTGATTATGATGATCAGAGGTGCTCAAAGGTTCTATATCCAGAGTTTCAGGTTTTGGATTGTGCACCAGTGGAAGATTTGTTTGACAATGTGTTTTCCTGTGAAGGTTGTTTGGGAGAAATGAGATTGCTCCACATTTCTCCATAGTGAGGTTGTTACACCCCAATTGTGTAGTCACTATTTACTATTAATATGTAGGGTAAAAAGTGAATGTAATTTGAATTCAGTGGATGAATAAATTGTGTGTGCACTTTTTTATCACTTCCTTATGAATGAATGCCATCTCATTTAATGTTATATGAAGGAATTCACTTATGTGAATGAATGAATGAATATTGTGATATTCTAACCTTGGAGATAAAATGTGTATATTTCATATTTTATGAACAATTGACTGCCATGTACATGTGTTAGTGTTTGTAGGTAAATGTTCAATTCCTCCAGGTGGAGGGGAAGTATCACTTAGGAGAAGGTCTTGGTCAGGTAACTAGTAATGAAACCTATATGAGATTACACACACCACAAGTAGAATAATTGAGTCGGGATAATAAGTGGGCTATAGGTAAGTCATCCATAGATGTTATGTCTACATTAGTAAGAGTTTTAAGTTTACTAGTGATTGCATGCATGAATGATGTTATCTATTTGAGCTTATGATTTCCTTCTTGTTACCATGTCTGAATTGATTTATGGAATATACGAAGATTATGTATGCGTACACACATGCATGGTGATGATAGAATATACACACACTCATGCATTAGCTGCTTATGTTCATAGAACTATCTGATGGAACCACCAACATGCATATGTATATGTATAGACATTTTTCTCATAGTCTCATATCAAACATCATGGTAATTGTGTGTTAGCTTGGCGAGTGAATTGAATGTGTGTATATACACATATACATACATATATATATATATAAGAATAAAATCAATATAAAAATATGAAAATGTGATTGCTAAGTTGATATACTCTTTTGTATATCGATTATATTTACATGCTTTATTTCTTTTTGATACTGTAATATAGATGTTAACATATATATATATATATATATATATAATTATATGTATATAATTATAGATATATATATGTGTGTGTGTGTGTGTGTGTGTTTGTGTTTATATATATATATATATATATATATTTATATATGTGGTGATTTCATATAAACATCATTTACATTGAAATCAACTATTTCAAACAATCAATGTAAGCTGATTTTTATGCTTAATACGTTGGCTTTATAGTCGATAATCTTGGGCGACTAAATAGTTGTAACTTGGAAATGAATATGACTATATTCATAAGCCGATTTATATGTCTTTGGTGTCATTCTTTAGTCCACAATCTTATTTATCATTTAAGTCGATATTTGAAGAATTTGATGTCTTAATTCTTCTTGGACTTGGTCAAACAACAAACCACGAATTGTTGTGACTATTAAACAACTGTTGAATACTCCAACCAATCGATGACTTTGTAAAAACAAATGATTTTATGAGTCTACACTCAACATGGAATAATTTGTTGCAAGTTGGGGTGGAAAGTTTGGTTATTGACTATTTCTCTTCATTGTTAAAATGCACCACCTTTCTGTATGTTTATCATAGAAGTCTGCATTTATATTCTATCACATGGAAGTTGATTTATTCTTCAAATTGATGTCATGAATTGGGTCAATCTGTTGGTAATCAGGTTGAGTATTTTCTTACTCATTCGCGACCTTTCTAAACTGTGATAGTGGTGTTGCTTTGCATGCCTACAATTGCCATTTTCATGCCTAGAATATAGGCAGAACAATTGCTTGCTTGCTGTATAAATAGCAACAAGGAGTTCATTTTTTGGGATGCCTTATTCTTACTCTTTTATGCATATTTTTTTATACAACTAATCTACAAATCAGTGTTCTATATTATCAGCAATATTCTATCCAAATAGTGAAAAAGAGTCTTGAGATTTAAGAGAGTTATAGTTATCTTTTGAGAAGGGACAATTACCAACTTGAGAGATAAGGAGTTGTGATTCTTTACTGAAAAGAGTTGTTGTTTTGAAGTTTTGTGACTACAAATATTCAAATTAGGAAGCTATTAAACAAGCATGAGAATATTGTACTTTAATTATTCTATTTCTGAATGAGTTGTGATTTGATTGAATAATCTGGTCTTGTTGATACTTGCATTTAGTGAAAAGTATACTTTGAAAGAAAGGTAGAATAAATTTACTTGTTTGTGCATTGTTTGTAAGTACTCCATGATAGGAGAGATTGTTTGTCTTGGGTATTAATATACTAGACATATGTAGTCAAGGGAAAGAGGTTATGTTTTCCATAGTTATTGTTATTATACCAGATATGATTAAACATAGACAAGATTAGGGTATGCTCAATACTAGATAGTTATTTATGCTAGATGGCTAGTAGGTTACTCATGGGAATGTTGTCCAATGAAGGGAGGGAACTTGTACTTTTCTTATTGATTTGTGTTACCTTAGGTTGTGTTTGAAAGTTATGTTATCCTAGGGAGTAGCTTTCCCATGGAGAGGGATTGCCTAGGCAAAGATATAATGGCCTTAAGTCAAAATGAGATTTCCATAGCGTAGGTGAATGGTAGACCATCACTTGATTATACTAAGTGAGAACACTTTGTTCAAAGTAGTGGGGGTGTTTGATGACTCCACTATCAGTTCACTGTGTCTACTTAAATGCATGAGGGTTACCTAGTGTAGGTTATAAACCCTATTCATGTTCGATACAACACTAAGCTCAGAGTGGTATGTCGTACAAGGTTACCCAACCAATACCTTCATTGAAGGGAAGGGCCATCTATCATTGATATATGTTTGGAGGAACACATTTGAGTTTTTGGTCGGTGGAAAAGTGCTTGAGTGATTCTTCTCCTCCTCAACAGGTGATAGAGGACCAAGGTTTTGAAAGGTGTATTCCTAGACCATCTATATCTTATGTCATGAAGCTCGTTGGAGCTATGTATGTAGTTTTGTACTTACTTGGAAAACTATACTTAGAAAATTATTTTAATGGAATGGAAATCCTTATTAGATTTTTTATAGCATCGTTGTTCATATATTTTCAATAAAGAAAATGAACAAATTTATCGCAATGGCTTCTTACATAGTTTTTATTTACTTGCCTAGTAAAACTTAGGAAATTTACTACAATGAATGATTGGCATGTTATAGAGGTTTCTTATCTTGTAGATTTGGAAACATGCTTATATTTATCTTCCCTTGGAGTTTTTGGTGTTGATTTTATCTACAAGTTCAATTCTTATGTTGGAAGTTTAGTGGTAGTGCATCCTGATGTGTAGGATGAATGTATTCTTCAATTTCAGGTGGTTGTAAAAATGTTGTTGGATATTATTATGATGTGGAATATTCATGTATGTCATGTGGTGTTTTTGTATGGTTCCCATGGTTTTTCCAGACCTAGAGAGGTGTGTATGTGGTCGCTTGTTAGTGTTAGTGCAGGTTTGGATGATGTGGCATGCTAGCGCTAATTGTGGAGGTTGTTAGTTATTTGTGGAAGCATGGAAATGTGTTTTGGTGTAGATTTGGGTCCTAGCTAACCCTTTGTGTGGTCTACCTTCACTTATTTCCACCAAAAAAGTGTTTGGTGCCTACCTATTTTTGGTGTTGCACATTTGAGGTGTGCATACATTTCATTAAGGTCGACCTAATTGAGATTGTTTAGGTCACATATGGTATAAATGCAAGATGAAGTTTGTGTTGAGGGTTTGGCAAGTGTGATATGTGAATTTGATCAAGTGTGGTGATCTAAGTGCAAGCTTAAATTCCTAATACTCCAGATGTAGTGAGTAGAAGGTGTCTACATTTTTAGTATGCTTGAAGTTGCTGGAGGCAGTGAGCCAAAGGTTGCAGATGGCATAGAATTGCAGTGATGGAATCTTCCTATTTCTTTGAGATAGTGAATCTCTCTATAATATTTTCTTCTATTCTTCTCTCTTCTAGGTAGCGATACCTTGGAAGTGAGCCACTCGATAGTGAGCCTTTCTTCTATTTTAGGCAGTGATCCCTTTGATAGTGAGCCTATTGTAATTTGGTATTGCTATTGATATATATGTGAGCTAATCATCACTGTGGTTTTTCCCTACTTAGGGTTTTCCATGTAAATCTGGTGTTCTCTTGTTTATGGTTGTGTTTATATTTCTATTTTACATGTCTACATTCTGCTAATGCTTAATGAGGGTTTAAAGTTTGATAAGGGTTTGGAAGTTAATGAGGGATTGAATTTTTCAATGTATAATTGATTCACCCCCCTCTCAGTTGTCTTGTGCATCTAACAATTGTGACTCTCTTTCTTTTTTGAATCAAGCTTGAGGCTTAGTGATCTTCACCTTTGGTTGAAAGTACCTTGTATTGGTAGCTTTTTGAAATCCTCATTTATCTAATTCACATGAGGCTTCATATTTCATATTCTATAGGAATGGTCTCTCATTATGTAAAAGCCTTGCGAGTTACACTAGTAAGAAACCAAATGGAAAATCTACTACATTTAGGGTACTCACAATTTTAGGATTCACTAGGTGATACATATTGATATTGATTGGGCAGGGTATACAAATTTAGATTGGGTAGGTGATTCTCAAGATTGTAAGCCCAATTTCAAATACAACTTGTCACTTGTTTTAGGTCTTATATGTTGGTTGTGTAAGAATTATTTTTTTATTACTTTGTGTTTCATTGAGGTTGAGAATTGAAGACCTATTAATGTCATCGTTGAGGCTATTTAGCTTTTGCACATTGTCGTTGATTTTGGTATCGAACTTATATGACCATTTGTTATATTTTAGGATAAATAGAGTACCATATATATTTAACAGAAGTTAATCCACCATCAGTGGACCAAGCACATCAAGTTTCACATGCACTACATATGAGAGCTTATAAATAAACAAGTAATTGATCTTTGGTATTAATTGACTTCAAAGTATATTTATAAAATCTTCACCAAACCCTTTTAGAAAGAAAGTTTCATCATTTATGGGCTTTGTTAGGGGTACAAGAGGATCTTTTTTTGGGGGTTTTTAGTCCTTCATTTCTCTCTCTATTGGGCGTATTTTCTCTCTTTATTTGAGGGGCTTATATCTCTCTTTTTGGGTGTTATTCTATTTGGAAGGGCCTCTTTGTACATGGGTACCCCATCATGGTTCATTTATTGGGACCCATATTTTGATCCACCTAAGTTGTGTTTAAGGATTATGTATTTTCATACACTTTTAATTTAGCTTTCCTACTTGTAGTGAGTGGGCCATTATAAAGGTAGATGACATATTTCATGAGTGTAACTATTACATATTTTTGGGTAGTTGGAGTTACTTTTCTCATTGAATACTTTTGTTTCCTCTCTTTCCTATATATGTATCAACTACCATATCATGTTTTCATTCATGTTATTGTGAGTTTTCTTTATGTTATTTTTCTTATTTTATATATTGTCTATTAAGCATTTTTTTTTCATATCTCTCATATTTTAGAAACTAAATATATTATGCTACTTCGATTTTATGATCATATGTATTCATAATTTTACTATCTTTATTCTTTTCATTCATTTTTTAGTGTTCTCTATTTTACATATTCTAGTAGCTAGAAATAAAATATTGTTATAATTTCTTAAAATTAAATCATTAACACTAATATCTAGAGTACACATATCCTTTTATTTTTATTGTAAGTTTTATAAATTATTTTTAATTGAGAACAAACATTAATTTGGGAAAATGTTTCTTCATAACACAATTCTTTTTGTATTATCTAAATTAGTTTTTTAAAGGACATTAGTACGAATGAGGGATTTTATTAAATTATTTTTTATTATTTACTATTTTTTCATGTGTGTCAAGAAATGGTTGTTTTTTATAAGGAAAAGAAGGTTTGAAGGGGCCCCAAAATATTGTAGAAGGAAAGGAAGCTGCTAAAGAGAAAGAAGCATAAGCACTGACAACCCAAAAAGGTCAAAAATGCTGACAAAAGAAAACACTAGATAAATCGTCAACAAACCAAATAGCAAAACATCAACGTAGAAGGCTAAATAACTAGAAACTACAAAAAATTATCAAGAACCTTTGTTGAGTCCATATTACTAGAGATGGCTTTGTCATGCATCTCTACCACTTCCTCAAGTTCCTAGAATGAAATGGTCACCCTTTTCTTAGTCTTGCTCCTCATATGCATGCAAGGGCCAACATCCACATTATTCTCCACGCATAGGCCATCATCCACATCCTTCTTTGCTAGGTTCATATGGTTAATCTTAGTTATAGCCTCCTCATGTTTGCCCAGGTCCAAGTTCTCACCAGTCCAATTGATGACTTTGTCATTCAATAAAGACAAGCCCTGTGCACTACATTTCAGGCACTGATTTCTTATTCTAACCATAGCTTGCAACTCATTACTAGTCTTGTTCATTCTATCCTCCATAGCCACTAACCGCTCCTCATTAACCTTGTGAACTAATTTTTCCAAAGTAGTCATCCTCTCCTCATGATTTTTTCCAAGTTTGTCAACATCCACAACTAACTTATCGAGGATCACATTCATAGTTTTGACCTTATCTCTCAACAACCACTCCCTTTGATTATAGTTCACCAAAGCCACACAAACATCCTGCCAATATTTTAGCCTAGTATTAAGATCCTTAACCTCCGAAAAGAGCCATTTCACAAGAGATAAAATGTTTCTAGTGTTGTCCTCTGCCATTCTACAAAAAATATCCATATTGATCTACTCCCAATTGATCAACACTACAGTAGGAAATTCAAAATTCTCATGGAGGTCCTTACGATCCCCACCCTTTCCCTCCAAATCCTCCTCAATAGGAGAGTCTTCAATATCAATTACCTCAACTTTAACCCTATGTTTCTCAGAGATTTCGACCAAATTTTCCAACATATCAAGCCACCCAACCTTGTCTTCAACCTGCTTAACCTACTCATTGCTCTTGAAAATAGGGTTCTCCAAACCACCATGGCTAGGAAGAGCCACCCCATAATTCACAAAACCCTCACCTTCCAAAATATTATCTGCCATAGCCTACTCATTTCCCTCCTGAACATTCCCCTGAAACCCCTTGACACAAGGAACATGGGTATCCTCTACACCTTTCATCCCAGCTTCCCTCGACTTAAGAGCACACTTCTCCTTCTTAGGGCCCCCTTTCTTCCCCTTCAAACTCTTTTTAACAATAGGAGTTGCAATCTCCTTCATTTCAATATCCATCTCACAGCCCTTCAACCAGGACATAGAGGCCTTTGAATCATCCTTAGACTTCCCCTCAACCTCTGATAACTCCTCATCTTCAGAATTTTCCTCCTCATAGTCATCATCCCACTCCTCCACTGACTCATCAATATCATAACCATACATAATGCCCTTCTTTTTACAAGTAGAAGAGAGCTTAGAAATCTCAGGTAACAACTTCAATTTAATGTGGTCAATTATAAGTTTCATAAGGCCTTCATGAAGAATTTCCTTACTGGGGTTCTTTCTATGATCATCAATAATGATTTCCATAGAAAAAAGCAAGTAATAGGGGAAAAAAACTATATTTTTGTGATGGAAATAATTAAGCAACATAAAATGATAGCCATAAATCACAGAGTAACTTCTGTCCAGCCTGAAGAATTTCATAATCATGAGGGAAACATTTCTCTAGAGTGATTCATTGATTTATGATCATACCCTCTAGTACCAATGCACCTAAGCCTCTGTCGCTCCTTTCCTTTGAAAAAATTAGCTAAGGTAGTCTTAGATGCAACCCTATCCCTATAAAACTTATTTCCCTTAGTTGGTAAACCAGTAATCACAATAATGAACTCCTTGGTGATATTGACCTCCGCACCTTGGTAGCATAGAACTCTGTTGTTCCAACCATTTACAAAGGCCTCTATCACCTCTGAATCAGAACCATGAAGACTGAGCATATAGGGAAACACACCACCCTTCTCTAGGTATTCCCAAAAGATCTCATTCCCACTGAATTCTTTGCATGAAAGTGGCTTGACTCTACAACAATACCCTCCCATCACCACCTGAAACAAACTACTCACAACCTTTGCCTTGTTCCTCTGCATAGAAGGGGTTAAACGAATAATCCATAAGCAAAACCAAATAAAACCCACAATCCATGTAAACCTGACACCCCGAGTACAACCAACAATAAAATCCCAAACCATGATCTCGTAATAAGAAGATATGCAATAATTAAACGAGCAAGCTTTGAACTCAAATTTCAAAAACTAAAGGAAGATAAAATAAAATAACTTATCTCCCCATGTATCCACTACCATTACATGAAATTTGGTCATTATTAGAAATAATCTAAAGATTAAACGAAATGGCATCATAAGAGTACCAATAATTATGAGCCATTACTCCTAAATTGGCGAACCCATCAAAAAGAGAGTTAGCCTCCCAAAAAATATGAGTAATTTTAACCTCAAAAAAGGATTCAATAATGGAAAGGGAATCTTCAATTAAATGAGCAATGGACCATGACAATGAACTTAGCTTAAGGAGACAATTTATGATGTTGAGGGAGTCTCCTTCTAACCAAAGCCTAGTCACCCCAACTTCTTTAGCGAGTAAAAGGACATGATAGGCTGTTGTTGCCTCTGCATAGTGGTTTATCTGGGTTCCCAAAGGGAGCACCACTGTAGAGACAAACCTACCATTCTCAACACGTAAAATTCACCCACAACCAATAGGTCCCAGATTCCCCGTATAAGCAGCACCATCAAAATTAACTTTGAACCAACCCTAAGAGAGGGATTTCCATTGAACCTCCTCCCTAGAAGCCTTAATATTCTTCATCGGGATAGAAAGATCACAAGAGAGGTTCCATTGATTCCCCACCATCAAATCATAATTAGAGACCACAATCTTAAGGGTCAAGGTAAGAAGCACCGAGCATTTAGATAGAAAATTTTCTTTTATTGCCTCACAAATTTTGAAAGAAAGCCTTGAGGGAGGAAGCTCTAGCTGATGAAACACATGGTTATTTCATTCCTTCTAAACTCCCCAAGCCACATGTGGAAAAATAAGAGATCATAACATTAAGAGAGTTGGGTTTTGAGAAGTCACCACCCACTGAAACCAAAGATCTGAGATAGAAGTAGGAAAAACCCAAGATAAGCTCCACTTTTGAAAAATGTGAGCCCAAACATCCCAAGTGAAACTACGACCAACCAGAAGATGACAAAAATCCTCAAAAACCTCTTTGCACAAAAAACATATATTAGGTAAAGAAATACCCCTTCTCGAGAGATTGCTAAGGGTCAAGATTTTATCTTGACAAAGAAGCCAGAAGAAGATATTGATTTTAGGAAAAAGCTTCAAGTTCTACAAACACCCCTAAAAGGGAGAAGGACCCCATATTTGAGTCTGAAAAGAAAAGGATGAAGACCCTAAAAACCATCCATTATAAGCAAACCTCCACACCATAAAGTCAGCAGGGGAAGAAGTCGAGATGTGAATAAGGGATAAGAACCGATACAAAGGTTCAAGAGCCCTATTAACTAAATCAATTCTAATCCAATTACCCTATGATATATATCCCCATTCCCTAATAGATAGATCTTTGAAAGGGTCCAACCAAGGTTCATCCTTCAAGGGACGATGTCAAATCCACCAATCATCCCAGAAAAAGATCTTCCTACCATTCCCAAACACCCAACGCATACCAACAACAACAATAGGACATGGTTTCAACATGAAATTCCAAAGGTCCAAACTTGAAGGAGGAACAAAATCCTCCCTCAAAAGGTCTCTAAACTTATCTAGTCCCCTCAAATACTTCAAAGAAAAGATAGAATTACATTCCTTACCATCCAAAAGTAGAGTCCACAACTATTTAGTAATAAGGGCAGAGTTGAAGTCTTTCAATTTATGAAGACCTAACCCCCCTGAACTTTGGGCCTGCAAACCTCCTCCCAAGAAAGCCACTACAACTGCTTCTTCTCCTCCACTCCAGACCAAATAAATATTTTTTGGATACTCGCAATCTTCTCCAA
Source organism: Sequoiadendron giganteum (assembly GCA_007115665.2). Classification (NCBI taxonomy): domain Eukaryota; kingdom Viridiplantae; phylum Streptophyta; class Pinopsida; order Cupressales; family Cupressaceae; genus Sequoiadendron; species Sequoiadendron giganteum. The sequence goes on from CM021103.1 coordinate 472,938,162, forward strand.
GAATCTCCTAGGTATCTGGAAAAGGCTTAAAGCATAGACCGAAAGATTATGCAAGGTAGACTTGATTAACTAATTTTCCCAGCTTGACTAAGAAGAGAACCCTTCCAACCAACAAGTTTTGAATTAAACCTGTCAATAAAACCATTCCAAAAGGATTCTAGAACCACATTAGAACAAAGAGGAATCCCTAAATAGGTAGAAGGGAGATCCCCTATGCCACATTCTAGAATTCTAGCAATCCTCAGTTGGCGATGCTCCAAAGTATTAAGAAATAAGACAATGCTCTTAGGAAAACTCACCTTTTGACCAGAAGCCGCCTCATACTACTGAAGAATAAGGCGGATAGAATTGGTTACATTAACCAAAGCTTCAACAAGAATAATAGTATCATCCACAAATTGTTGATGCGAACAATAATGTTGAAGTGAAGAAGGATAAAGACCTCTGAAAGCACCATTAAAGACTGCTTGAAGACGAAATATGCCCAAAGACTCCACCATAATGATAAAAAGGAAGGGATAAATAGGATCTCCTTGTCACAACCCACGAGAACTTCTAAAGAATTTAGAAGGAAACCCATTCACCAAGATCGAAAAATTATGGAGAAGAGATTAATTGACCAACCAGTTGTTGAACCCGATTTGAGAAACCAAATGCCTTCAATATATTACATAAAAAATTCCAATTAACTCAATCGTAGGCTTTCACCAAATCCAACTTCAAAATGAGACTAGGATTCTTATTAACCTTGAGAGGGTGGATGTTCTCATGCACTATAAGCACTGAATCTGAAATATGCCTCACAGGAACAAAACCATTTTTTTGAGGAGAGATAATACGAGGAAGGATCCTTTGCAGTCTAGAAGCCAAAACTTTAGAGAAAATAAATTATAAACAAAATTACACAAGCTGATGGGCCTGAAATCACCAAGGAGCAAAGCCCCAGTCTTCTTAGGAATGAGCACAATAAAAGTAGAGTTCAACTCCTTGAGAAGCTACCTATTACCAAAAAACTCTTTAGTGGCATTGATAACATCCTTAGCAATAATATCCTAGTAGATTTGAAAGAAAAGCATAGGAAAACCATCCAGCCTAGGGGACTTATTTCCTTCAAAGGAGAACACTTCTTTCGTAACTTCCTCATCAAAAGGAATACCCGAAAAACCCCTATTCTCCTCTTCTGTCACCAAGTTAGGAATAACATTAAGAAAACTCTACTGGAAAATAGGATCAAGAGGGCAATCCATAGATAGCAAGTCCTTGAAGAACAAGTAGGCAACATATCTAATTTCATCATACCCTCCAAAGAATGGTTGTCAATAATAATTTTGGAAATCCTATTAGAGGATCTATGCTTCAAATTCATGAGATGAAAAAAGTGGGTGTTTTTATCCCCATTCTGAAGCTAGATAACTCTAGACCTTTGCTTCCAAAACTCCTCCTCCTTAGCCACAACATTGTGCAAGCTAGCTAAAAGGTTACTTTCCTCCTGGAGAGTAGATTGATCATTACCAATGGTCTGAATTCTCTATTGCAAGATATCCAACTTGGCCTTAATCTCATATTTATCCATAAAGATATTACCAAAAGAGGATTTATTCCATTGGATTAAATTATGCTTAACAAAAGCAAGCTTCTTAGCAACTTTATACATCACAAATCCATCAACATTAATATTCCACCAATCAACAATTTTGGGTTGTAACTCCAAGTGGCTGGTCCATATCTTTTCAAATATAAATGAGAACAACTTCTTTTGAGCCAAAAGTTCAGAGTAAGGGCCAAAAGACAATAAGCAAAGGAATGCAACCAATCAGGTGAAATAAGAGCCTAATCCAACTTAACCTAGATGAGAGCATCCCCCACATGCCTGTTGGACTAGGTATAGGACGCCCCACACAAATCCAAATCCAACAAAGTATTATCATTGATAAAATTCATAAGATCGAATCGGCTATCCTCCACAACCTAGGAACCCCCAAACTTATCTAAATCATTGAGCGAGGTGTTGAAGTCCCCCATAACCAATAGATTTTGAAAAGAGAAATGAGATTTAAAATTGTGCAAGCCACCCCAAAAATGCTTCCGAACACATTTTGAGTTAGGAGCATACATATTAGAAATCATCCACGAGAACTTATCTGAGGGACTCAAAAAAGAGGTAGCAACATGATTATCAAAACCAAGAAAAGCAGAACCATAAACCACTTAATTAGGATTCCAAAAAGTAGTCGTACCACCTAAAGCCCCATAAGAGTCAAATGGCTGAAACCCACAATCCTTAAACAACCTATTATTATTTTTTTCCACTTTCTCCACCCCCATCTTAGTCTCCTAAATCAAGAGGATATCAGGACGATATATCTCTTACAATATTAGCAAGAAGATCCTATTTGTGAGTATTATTTAATCCTCGGATGTTCTAGGAAAGCATCCTCATAAAGAAGTCTTTGAGGAGCCCTTAAGGCCCATCTCAAGTAGAGTCGTCTACGAACCATCAAAAATATCGAGTTTTCTCTCCTTCTCTCAAAGTTTCTATAGTGAGGGTCTCCCTCTACCTCTTGGCTCAAAACCACAATCCATCTTCAAATGGTTTCTCATAGCCATACTCACCAAAGGAGAAGAAGGTTTCTTCCTATTCCAAGTTTTAAAAGTTGAGCGAAAAGGATCCCCAACCTCCACCACCAGAGAACTGAAAGAACTACAAACTTTGATAGAAGAGGTGAGCACCATCTCTTTCTCCATCACTATTGAGACTACTCCTTCAACCACCTTCAAATCCCCAGAGGCAAGTACCCTCAAAGCCACAAATGACTCCTCCACAAGAGAACCAGTCATATTAGTTACCTCCTTGAAGGGATAAGAAATAACATTCAAGACCATCTTTAAAGGAGTCACCTTCTCAAGTTCAACCACCACAAGAGCCAAAGATTTATCAACCACATCCCCAACCATACCCACATAGGATCCTCTTCCACCACAACAGAGGCATTGAAGTTAGCCTCCACAGAGAACCCATCAACTGCCACACCAGGGCTGATCCCAACCTTCTTAGGTTTTTCCAACACAAGAGCCAAAGATTTTTCAACCACATCCTCAGCTATACCCAACACAGGCTCCCCTTCCACTGCAATAGAGGCATTCAACTCAGTCTCCGTAGAGAGACCATCAACTACCACAACAAGGTTGACCCTAAAAATCTCTAAAGCAGAGTAGACGTCACCAGAAAAACCAATAATAGCCTCATACTTATCACCAGGACCCAACCTGATTTTGAACATAGCAATAGTCGAAGGCTCAACAACACTCAACAAAGCCCCAGAATCAAAAAACCTTTTGATCTCCTTCCAAACTTTTGCAGGCGGAACGGTATCCAACTTAGGGGCTGAGACCTTTTGGGGAGGCTTCATGGGCTTCAACGAGCATTTTTTTGCCCAATGACCTACTTTCTTATAGTGAAAACAAGCAAAAGGAATAGACTCAAACTCAATCGCTTGTTCCTAGACTCCCAACTTTGAATTAATCTTGATAGCATCCGATAAATTAGTAGATTGATCCATAATCACACAGAGCTGAGCATAAACCAACTGACGCCTCGAAGAATTCAAATGGTCAATGGATTACAAGTGCCCAAAGGTACTAGCAATACCTTTAAAGACTTTCTCATTGCAAAATTTGAGAGGGAGCCCAGGAAAACACACCCACACATGCATCGAATTGAAAGAGAAGGATTTCAGATTAAAGCCTTTCTCCCATTTTTGTAGCACCAAAGTAGACTTGCCAATAAGCCATGGCCCCCCCACCAAGACCTTCAAAAGGTTTTCCTCACAAGAGAATGAAAAAAAGAATAAGCCCTTAGCAAGGGCAACCACCTCATCCCGCCCCTTCAGATGCCAATGATTCTTTGAAAGGATACAAACTAGGTCGATATTAGGATAGGGCCCCAAAAACTTTCCCAACAATGATTGCTCCATAGATAGGATGCCCTTCTCAATAATACAGTCTGACACCGAGACAAAATACTCACCAGATGAAGGGTCAGGGAAGAAATCCATTAGAGGAGAGGAGCTCTTTTCGTTAAGCTTCAACCCAAACAACTTTGACCAACTCCTCCCCTCCAAAGAAATGTCAACAAATTTTTTACCGACTCCAGAATCATTAGAAACAAGAGCCTCGGGAGCCACAGAAAGAGACCCCACCTTGCCAAGGAAAGTATCATAAGGAACTAGACTGTTAGAGATAGGAGGCACTTTTGAATTATCCAACAAAAAGGACCTGCAAGTATTCCCATCCGTCAAACAACCATCTGACACCCCCTTTACATCAGCCAGACCTCCATAATTAATGCTAGCCTCAAGAACAAGACTTCCCGCCTTCAACAAATTTGAAAAAACCTTACTTGCAACACCACCCGCAGCTCCACCCGACGACAACTCTATGCTCTTTATTGAAATTTGATGAGGTCGGATTTGTTGGGATTCAAGTAATGGTTGTTGTTATTTTTTGCAATAAACCTATTTTTATTAGAAAGTAAAAGATAAATATAATAATAAAATAACTATATTAATCTATATCTTTTAGAAAGATTGCTTTAAGGGATACATTCATGCAAAATTTCATGTAGCAATGAATTTGTTTGATTTTACAAATGTGACCTAAATCAACAATTTGTGTCTAATGAAATCCTTCCAAGTGGCTTGAAGGGAAAATGGTACCATATATAATGCCATTGGATGCACATATAGATGTTGAGAATACTATCTAAAAGCATCTAATCTATTTTTCTTTGTGCTTGAAGATTGGAGTATAGTCTTTTTCATGAATTATTAAATCAACATGTGACCCATGCTTCGACCTAGTGATAATAAGTTTAAAGGGGTTTAGGACGAAGTTTTAATTAGAGCACCAAATAAATTAGATTGAGGATAATAACTACGTGTCTCCAACATCTATGTAAATAAGCATAAAATGAAGGTTCAAAAGAACAAGATATGTATACTTCTATCCTCTATAGGTACAATTTTTATTATTAAGACTTTGTATTTATAAAACTTATCTAATACTATTTTCACTCCTATTATTAATTTACATAACATCAACAAACCAAAATCATTCTTTAACATTCAAAACATATCTAAGATTTTATAATGTTTCAAATTAATCTTTATAAACACAATTTCAGCAAGACAATTTTTCTAACGTACATTATTTATTTTTTCTGTTGTTCTCACCATGAACTAATGCTTACGCATGCTATGTTTTCTTAAAGCTATGGATTTCCTCCATTGACACTTCATGAGTTTGGGCTTGTATAAAACAAAATGAGTTTGGTCATATCATGAATATTTAAATCGTATATATATTATCGTGTGTTTCCTTTTTGACAAAGCAAAGGATGATAACAACATTATGGGGGTGACATCCATCACAAAAGCACAAAACGAATCTCTCACATTTTATATGGTGGAATGTTTAATTGAAATCCAAACATGGGCCCATAAACTCTCCAATTTTGTATTTTATTAAATTCTTTTGCTTTCATAGCCTATATGATTTGATAGGATTTATAAGGTGAAACGATTCATAATTTTTGTTTTAACAATAAAAACAAATAAATGATTCCTTTCTAAATATTTATGGCAAATCAAAATTAAATAATAGTATTTATTTAAAATTTTGATAAAAATATATTACGGTAAATGTTGTTAATTGAGTTGTCAATTTGATTAAAAAAATTTGTGATGTTAAATGAATATTTTTGAATTACGATTTTTTTTAATCTATCATTTTAATTCATTTTCATGAGTGCAATTTTGAACCTACTTGTAGATTTGAACATTAAAGATTTAAATGCCAAGAAATTGCTTGCTTGGGATTTGTGATCTATTATAGCTAATTAGTGGTGTTTATGAACACCTTTGAGGACTTTACCAAGTAGGAGAATTGTCCCTTTGTTAAAACCCTAGACAAACCAATTAAATAGTTGTAAAATAAGGATTGAAGACACCAACCAACCATGCATTTTGATTCTTAAGATATGTAAATAAAAGATGCAACGATCACAATTTATTTACTCTATTTGTGATGATGTAATGTGGGTAAGATCTCTTGATGACAATTCTCAAAATATGACAATGAATGAGAGTTTCCTAATATACAACACCCTAAAAAACATATTAATGATTTTCATGGTTTAGTTGGTTCATAATACCTAGTTGGAGGGAGATAGAATGGGTCAATCTTGTATTTGAAATTTGAAATTCTCGGGGTTGCTTCCACATTGATCTAACTTGGATTAGTTCCGCAACTATAAAAATGACCCTAGGATAGGGAATGAATGGACTAAAGGTCAAGACTAGTGTTTAAGGATGTTTACAAAATAGACTAGTTTAGGTTTATCTTATTTGGCAACTTTCACACTAGAATACACCACTTGTACACTAGTCATTGTATAAAGGACAAACGATCAAATTGTGTCAAAAAATGAATGAGAAAAGTGTGGGTTATGCGATTTTCACCATTACAAACACACATGATGTAATTAACATAAAGTACTTGTAAAACATCACTAGTAAACTTTTACTTGTCAATAGAGAGGAAAAATTAAAAAATAAACATTTATTTCTATGTACCCATTTAAAATAATGTGAATATGAGAGAAATAGGTCGAGAATCAAGAAAGCGTACATGCTTATATGTGAAAATCTCAAAGACAATGGGCAATGCCTATTTGACTATTAATATGTATCAATGGTCATCCCCAAATGACGGGTGTAGTAATCCTTGACAAGTATGAGATAAGAGATGAGGAGATGAGGAATGGATTAGTATTGGCTATCCAGTAGGTTCACTATGAATCTCTTGTATTAGTTACAATAAGGAATGATTGACCAACAACAAACCATAAGTTGATGTTAATACGTAATACAATCTCAACTAAAGATGTACAATCAACAATATATGGTCAATCATAAATGGTGGATATCTAGTGCTTCTGGGGATGGGCATAATTGCATCTTCATGGTTTTATAGATGTAGGTAAACCAAACTAATTATATTGAATACATACTTATGTAAGAAGATAAAGGATAAACCGAATTTATAAAAAAGGATATAATGCAACTAAGAATAACTTATATAGAAAACATTGATTACAGGAGTTGTAATACCTAGTTTCCAATGATTTTTTTTGTGTAGGTGTGTGAATAGTGGGGAGTTAGGAGGTTTTTGGCACCTCACTTTGTATTAATGACATGTACAATCTACTAGTAACAAAATGGTCCATGAAATAAATATTGATTGAATTTTTATTGATATTTTTTAATCTTTATTATTTCTCCTATTGATATATAATATTTTTATTTTAGATTCAATGATGTTCCTCTTACTTTGGGAGTATAAGCCATTATACCAATGGATTTATAAAATGATTTGCAATCCTATAAACTAAAATTTTGAGTTTAGTGATTTTTTATAAGATAATCTCCAAGGCTTGTGAGAAAATTAGAGACATTTTTAGTCTCTGGATTTGAATCACTTAGTCACTTCCCTAAGGATTAAATATCTTGTTGAATCCAATCAACAATATATATATGTACATACTCATTCCTGTTCATGAACTTTGAGTTCTTTCTCAAGTATACACCCCTTATCTTAAAATACAACAATTGCTAAAAGCTCTAATACGACTTATTGTGTTACTAAAAAAATCACTATAAATAAATGAAGATAAGTATTGAATAATGAATTAGTATGAAAATATGGAAGACATCTTCTAATTTGAGATGAACTACACCTATAAATATCATTGTAATATAATTTTATTTTAGGTTTTTCTTTTGGCCTGTGTGCCTCCTTTAGGATTTAAGTGTTTGTCTTGGCCTTTGTGCCAATTTTTATGGTTGGTCTATCATTTGTTTCTAGTTTTTTTGTTATGTTTTTGTGACTCTCAAGATTAGGGCCCTTTCCCTACTTTTTTAATAAAAAACATAATGGCAACTCTTTGAATTACATTGAAAAACTATGTTCGATAGAGATAAGACACACATTTTATAATACTTTTAGAGAAGGACAAATTTGTAGATAGGAAAATAATCTAAAGGAAGATACTCGACTTAGACAAAGTAAAGGTTTTACACAAATATGAATAGAAAGAGAAGCATCATTTACCAGTCTAATGATATTCAACTTTTAAAATATTTATAAAAAATAAACATCTTTGTAGAAGTTAGCTAGGAGACTAAGAAAAATGGAAACAACAAAGAAAATACAATTTTTTTGGCTAAAATAGAAATAAGAGAAATTTTATAGGACTTTTATAGAAGGACAACTTTGTAGAAAAGAAAAGAACATAATGGCACATACTTGACTTAGACAAAGTAAAGGTTTTACACAAATATGAATAGATAGAGAAGCATCATTTACCTGTCTAATGATAATCAACTTTAAAAATCTTCATATAAATTACACATCTTTGTAGAAATTATCTAGGAAACTTAGGGAAATGGAAATTGTTGGTGAAAATAGAATATGATTATAAATTAATATTTGAGGTACATATATAGGGAAATATGGACAACCAAATTCCCAATTTGGAGGGGAAAGTTGTTAGAGATTCTTAACAATCTACCTACCTCTCTAACTAAAAATTGTTACTAAATTTCCACATAAAAAAGCTTACACCTAACCATGATTATACACCGACACCACCCCTCATGCATAGCTTAGGCGAGAAAAAATAGTGGGTCCTGGCATCAAAGCCTAATAAGGTACCCAAGCACAATGCAACCTCATAGAGAAAAGGAGAAAACCATATGGGAAAAACTCCCTCCAAATGAGGAAAATGAATATGCTCTCTAGAAGATGAGAAGTAAAAAATCCTTCCCATAAGAGAGAAGAATAAGTGAGACCACGTAGCCCCCCGTCAATGTAGAATCTCATGTAGTTATGACAGATGCCCGACAATGAATGATGAAGATGATCCAAGATCGTTGAACGACTTTCCTTCCCTTAGAAAGAAATAGAACCACAAAAGTATGTAAGTTATCTTCCTAATCCTAAAAGGAATATGAGAAAATAGAACTGAAGATGTATGATGCATCCTTTGAAGATGTCTCCAAATTTGGCTCAAGGATATCTAATCCAATGTCGAAATGTGATAAATGTTGACATGGATTAGGTATCATATAAGATTTAGGTATAGTAACCATGGATGTATGGTCCTCACCTCTGGAGATAAAATTGAACTAATAGGAATCAGGTACTTAATAAGTGGGAGGTATTTTCCACAACATGTAAAATTGTGATATTGCTATTAGGATTCAATTATGTAGTTTTACGAGTCAAACTCATTGACCCATGTTTCATGAGTACTGTGTTGTGCCTTTTGCACACATGCCCCATGAAACAAGGACCCCCTCTTTTTGCTTTCACTTGCGTTAGTTTGGTTTTTCTTTCGATTTCTCTTTTTGACCTCTTTGCTTAGAGTGCTTTTGACATTTTGAAGTCCCCTTGAAAATATTAAAAATTTGGTTGTTTCCTTTTGCGGGTTTTTCATTGTGGGTTTCCCTTAGGTGGGATTTGTAGTGCGGGTTTTCTTTAGGCAAGTTTCAGTGCCTAGTCTACTATTTGTGAAAGTTTTAATGCAAGTTTCCCAATGCAGAATTCCCTTTGTAAGATTCTAGTGGCACCATCTCTTCTAGATTCCACATTTGAAATCCCTACAAGGTCCCCTACCCCACATGCACGCTATCCTTGCACTCTCCTAACTTCCACACGATGACTTTTCCCATAGCGATTTCCACATTTTTTGAGGTCGTGGGTTTATGCAGAAGTACATTTTAAGGATTTTTAGTGTGTACCACGATGTAATATGTGCATTAATTGCACCATTAATGCCCATGGGTTATAAATAGAGGGGTTTCTAGATCATTCCTACCCTTTGGCATTCAATTTGGTGAGCTCTCGATGTTATGGCTGCTTCATCTTGATCCTTTCGTGAGTCTAAATTCCCAGTTACTAATTAGGTATACCCTCATTCGTTAAATTCATGATATATGCAACTAAGTGATGATTCTTTAATGCATTTATGAATTTTTTTTCTATCATTCACGAGAATCTTTGAGTTTGAACATTTTCATGTCGTGGGTTTTCACTACACATATTTTGAACCCTGTGTAGATTGTTCACATAGATATTTCGATATGGGATTCCGCTACTGCACTACCATTTTATTTAGCTTCTGAAACCTCTATCCTCACTTGGTGTGAAGTCCTGCAAATCTTTAGCCTATAGGACTTCAACCATGGGTTGCCACCATGTGACTATCCATTGCAGTAAACACTTTACATTTAAACTTGCAAATATTTTGACTTTGAACAATTTAAGCCCTAAAACCTTCCTTGTAGAAGTTTTCCATGGGAATTCCTATGTAGAATTCCTAATGTGGAACTCCATAACCCCAATGCCAAAATTTTCCTTCACACCATTTGGCTTTCATAATATCATTTTTCGCATGACCAAGGAAAACTAGCAATAAAATGGTTGTTTTTTGCCATTGCAAGAATCTCTTTGTGGGATTCCACTCCATGGGTATCCACTTGCGGAATACCATCATATTGACACCACTTCTCTTAGCATCAACATTGTTCATCCCCACAAGCAAACGACTTTCACACCTTAATTCCCCACATTGCTCTAGCTTCCGCACCTCAATTCCTTGCAAAGCTACAAAACCCGCATTTGGTCAAAAATTCTTGCAAACTGATGGTTTTAATGATTTTGATCATGCATTTGATAATTTTGAGGTTAATATTTTATTATTTAGGTCTGATTATCCATAGTTAATGGGAGAATTGATTTCATCTTCTCCCCATAGTCAAAATTTCTTATTACATGTCATTTTGTAGATTTTATGGAAAAAGTGGAGAAAGCGAAAAAGACAGAGAAGGGATTCAAGATGAAGTTTGAAGTCCATGGTGTCAAGGTAACCTTGAAGATCTCATCCACTTGGGAATGTTTTTATGATATCGACCTTGGCCACATTAACATTGATGAGTTCCGAGAGCGGACCCTCAATGCTCCAAAGAGTGATTTGTCTAGGAAGATTAAGCAGAGTGGGATTGCACAAGCATTAGGATTTCTACTTGTTGGTGTGAATAAAGTCTTGTACCTAGTTAATTCATTACTAGGGGACTTATTTACATGTGTGCTAAGTTTACGTAGGTCATAGGAACGAATCTTTCTAGAAGGTGTTAGTTGTCATTAGTTGTTATCTTATCTTTTGACTTGTAACACATGTGAACCTAGGTAGTTGTGATGAGTTGTCTCATGTCATGTGATTAAGACACTTGTCATAATCCTATGACATCTTGTATCTCACCTTAGCTATATAACTAAGGGGTCTCTACTACATTGTACATCACAATCATATCATTGAATCATATTGATAAGAATACATTTTATTCTTGTCACATTCTTTTCTCTCTTTTTGTGCTTTCCATTTGGTCTCAAGATCTTGGCAGTCATACCCAATTCTAACATGGTATTAGAGCAGGTTGGGTGCCATTGGATAGTCTTTTTCTAAAGAGAGAAGGTTCATATTGGAGCTTTCTGGTACAAATCGAAGCTCGTCATTGCGTCTAGAAGGTTCGATGAAGTCAAATTTTCCTTTAGTTTCATCCAAATTGGACATACGAGGCCAAATCTATGAGGGTTTAAAGCTAAAGAGTGGTTGCCAAATCCATAAGGTAGTTGCATTTTTAGAGAATTATGGGTCAAATTTGACCCTGCCATCATGTCTAAAAGGGCCAAAGACCCTAAGATCAATTGTCAATTTGTCCAAATCGGAGCAAGTTGTCCGGTGAGGCAAAAAAAAATTCCCAAGGAGTTGTATGGCCCCCTAGTTCATCATCATTAAGTTGGTACAATTTTTCAAAAAAATAGTCATATTCTGCAAAATATTTTTTCTCCAAAGTTTTTAAGAAAAAAAGAATCGCATTTCTATTATTGTCAAAAAAAATTTGTTTGAAAATAAAAAAAAAAGAAAAAAAAAGAGTGGTTTTAATTTCTGCAGAGTACGTAGGACATGGTACTCAATGTACCCTATACCTATAGTACCCGCAAGTAGCCTTGTGAGCGCCATGTAGCTCGCAGCCTGGCCATCATGCCCCACTCAATCTGGCCAGTCTTTATACAAACCAACGCATAAAAAGCAATAAAATATTCTAGATTCTGGAAAATATTCCATCTGCTGCTGACCAGTCAAAAGATTCTAACGACAAAAGTATATTCTGAGAAAAAGAGGAATATTCTAGCTCAGGTGAAAATTTCAGGTAAAGGGGTGAATTTTCTCTTGATGGGCTTGAAGACATCAAATTTAATCGAATGACTTGTTGAAGTCAACTTGCATCAGCACCACGTCAACAGGGTCTTAAGAATTTTTTTAACCCCCTTTCATTTGCATTTTCATTTTGGAAGGTGATTTTCAAATATAAATATCTCAGTCATTTTAACTCCTTTTTCAGAGTTTTTTTTAATTTGGGATAGAATTTTGTGCTCTTTGTGGTGGTGCAACCAATTTTTGGTTTTGGTGTCAGGTTTTTCCAAAATTTGCAGATTCTCATAGGTGTTGCTGCTTCGTCCTCATTTTGGGAACTTCAGGAGCTGATATCTTGCTCCTACGACATTTTTTTTTTAGTGCAGTTTTTTTTTTAAGTACATAATTTTTTATGTACTTCTCAGTGGTATGATCAGATTGATCTCATTTTGTATCAAAAAATTTACTTGATTCTATGGCCTAGTTTTGGCATTTGCATGTACTAAGATCAAGTCCACTTCGTTGTTTTTGGCAAGTGGCAACTATAAGCACACTAAGTATAAAGTGCCAAATCAAATATTTCTTAGGGTGGTTTCATGATTGAGTAATTTAGGGGGGGGGGGGTAATCTTGCAGTGGTTGGTTGCATTATTTTGTTTGGTTTGTGTTCTCGCAATGGGGAAATCTCAAATTGAACTCCTAACTCCACATAATTATGCTACATGGAAAAAATAAGTATGGAACTATCTCATGATGAAAGGTCTAATAGGTCATCTAAAAGAAACCATTCATCAACCTACTGATGCTAAAGAATTGGCAAAATGGGAGCTTGATCGTGAGAAAACACTTGGATGCATATGTTCATTAGTCTCATTTGATTTACAAGTTTATATTGAATCATGCAAAACACCTAAAGAGACTTGGGAGACTTTTGAATTTTTTTTATGGTAAAACAGATAAGATTAGGGGATATCAGATTGATAATGATTTGATGAATCTTGATCCTAAAAGTTTTGACCACATCCAAGACTACATCTCCAAAATCAAGCAACTAAGAACACAGTTGAAAGAATGCAACATTGATAAAGAGGATTTATAGTTGATTATGAATGTGTTATCTAAGCTTGGTCATGAGTATTCAATGTTTGTTTTTGGCTTTCATACCCATCGAATTTCTATGGGAGCATCATATGTTGATCCTAAGTTTGATGACTTTGCAAATCTCATAATCCAAGAGGAAGCTAAGTTAATGAACATGGGTCTAGTCATGTCTTCCAAGTCACATGCATTGGTGGCTAGTGATTCAAAGGTACTATGGATTAAATAATCTATGAAGCTCCCTTCAGGTTGGGTTTTGTTCGGCTTTGCATAAGCCTTGGTCGCACGTGATAGATCTCTAGACTCTTTGGGATCCTTCTTTGGTCGTGCCTTCATCCTCTTGCACCACGTGTCCACAACGTGTGCCTTTGGAAATCTTCTCTCCATTGTTTCATCTCCAAGCCCTAACTGTGTGCCACATTGCATAAACCCTCAGGCGCCTTTTGGGTGAGCCCCACTAATAAAATCTCAAGCGAACACCACTTATCCATGTGTCACCTCTGCGGAAGATTTGGTTGCAAAGGATGGAAGAATGAAAGAGAGGCTTCATTTATTCACCACATGTCCTAACCAACTTTTCAAATGATTAGAAACACATCTTCATGAGGTTGTCACTACTTCCCTTTTAGGACCATAGTCATCATTTGTTGCAGGGCACACTTTATTTGAGGAAACCAAAGATCTTTCTGTTGTGATTGTCTTTGAATCATCCAAGAGCAGGACAACACATGTCTGGGAATCTTTCTGGCTATTGGCTTTCAGGCAGTCGAAAAGTCTATATATACTACTTTAACTCTCTAAGAACGAGTTCAAAAATTATAGAAAAAAAGACTGAAAATCTCAATGCCTTTGTATTATTTTCTGATTATTGTATTAAGACTTACAAAATGTGCCAATTGTTTGGCCTCTCTATTTATTAGTTAATATAAGACATTATACTATGCTATCTATTGTACTAAGTAGTTTATCTGCATGAATTTTATAATTTCAATAGAAATTTGCTACTCGGACCATGTCTTGAACTCTTCTTGTTCAGTGAATGTATACGGAAGCTATACTATGTTATTTGATTAACTACTTAGGATTTTCATCTATGTTTTATATTATTCTCAAACATGCAGATTGATGAATGGGCCCTCAAACTTCATCCTAAAGGAAGTTTTCCTGTGCCTACATACTTACATCTTGGCGCATCACCTTAGAGATTAGAATTTATTTTTTATATCTAATTCCTTTTTCCATTCTAAATCCCAATTACATGAAGATCCAACTTCTTTAAAATCTGGAGGTTACTCAATTTAGCGCAATTAGTCCCCCATTAATTAAGTTTCCCATAAGGCTATTTGCCTAGCAATTTTAGGCATCAATAGTTATTTTTATGGCACACCCGGTGGTACCATGTTTGAATGTATCTAAATTTAAAGAGCCATAGACCTATTACCAGATCCCAAACAATGAATAACCCTAGTTTTCTAATACCACCACTGGTAACATTACAAGCAAGATCATGTCAAGCAAATGTTCTAACCCCTCCACCGATCCCATTACCTATGGCTAACAAAAAATATGTAGCTTGGGATGCCAAAATTCCTCTTATAGCACCAATAGCACCAGCCATATGGGCTCATATCCAAACCTATGCTCTAAAAGCTTTACCTAAGTTCATTGGGGAAGGCTCAAAAATGCCATCTGAACATTTACAATATGTGGCAGATGTATGCTTGGTACATGGTGTCACTGATGAAAATATAGCACTAAGGCTACCTATAGCCTCTTTCAAATGCAAAGCGCTAGATGGGTACCACACTCTGGGATCCAATACCATCGGTACCTAGGATCAACTCGGGAGATCCTTTTTATGAGTGGTTTTCAAACAATAGAGATGGATCCTCACTATTCCAGTAGTTGGTGACCATTAAGTGGGCCCCTCAAGAGGCCATGACCGACTTCAATACCAAGTTCCACATGACTTGGCAAAGGATCCAGACCACATTCCACCCGCCTCCTAATTTAACATTCATGTTCTACCTAAAATCTATTAATACCGACATCTCAATGATGATTTAGCATCTTGGTGGGAATTCCTTGTCAGAAGCGTATAACATTGTTATTACAATAGAGAATAATTTGATTGATGCCATAAAGTTACCACCTTGGCTTGCGATGCCTATATTTGTATAATTGTCAGCTCATGCCCTAGAGATAGCTTCAACAAGTGCACCTGCTCCTCCCCAATCTATGTATACATATCCAAGCACACCATAGAGTGTTGCTTCTACCTCCAACTCTTTAGCAACTGAGATTAGCAACATCAAGGAATTGTTGTAGTCCATCTCAAATGAAATAATGAGTATCAAGCGGAAACAATCCGTGCCTCTGAAGCCATCTTACCAAAAGTATCAAGGAAGAAGACCTTCTTACTAGCAAAAATAGTTCCAAGGAGGTACACACACAAATACATAGACTCAATTGAACCATCAGATTGTTCCAGTGTCTACTCCACTACTAAATGTCACATTGAGTTCAAATAGAGATTTGGTGGTGGGGTAGGATAATCTTGCTAATGATACTAACTCTTGGTGTTTCCCTTACAACGAGGAACATATGCCAAGAAATTTTCTGTGTGGTAATTTACAACAGAGGGTAGCGGAAAAACACAGTCAAGGTGTTGTGCCAGACTCAAGAGGGTATGCGTATGCCTCTTTGCAAATAGAAAGTGTGGTACTTACCACTCAAATGCAAGGAATGTCTTTGGAATGAGAAGTAGACATAACTCCTGATCATGTACTATTCTCATGGATGGAAGGAGAAGAGGTGGCGCTTGTGAATGATGTTTCCACATCAAAGGCCTTGTAAGTCCAATCAGACTACAACACTCACTCAAAGAGGAGGTTCACAGGTGAACCGATCGCTCAACAGTCCAAAAGTGTTCCCGACCAAGCCCCTAACACCTCCGCAACTATTCAACAATCTTAGCCAGGCAAGGAGATTGTTATAACAAAGTCTAAGGATCAAAAGTCTCTAATTTTTTTGCCATTTAATGCGGTGGAATAGTTGAAGAAAGCCTCTACTAATGTATCTCTTTGGAATATCTTAGCAATTCTAGAATAGATTCATTGTTGCAGAAGGCCCTACTGGAAGGTGCAAGCATAGGACCAGCAGAGCAACCATCCAGGGAAAAACCCATTGATCTATCGCCTTAGGCCAAATTACTCATTAACAATGGAGATGGAGCCTCACCTAAAGGTGGGGGTAAGCTGAAACCAAAACCTTTTTTTCTAACTCTCATTGTTGATAAAAAAATATTGCATAATTTTTTGATTGAATCTGGTGCTAGCACCATAGTCATGCCCAAGAAAATAGCTGAAGCCTTAGGACTTAGCTATGAACCTTTAAAAAAGGGGGTTATGCAACTGGATGAAAATAAGGTTGAAACTATAGGTGTCATAAGAGACCTTCCATTGAATTTGTTCTCCTGCCCTAGTATCACAGTCCCATAGGATATCATGATCATTGACGTTTCTCCCATGTTTGGCCTTTTCTTGTCCCAAGAATTCACTACCAAGATAGGTGGGTATCTTTCTTTAGATTAGTCACTCTTAATTCTCAGGACCAAGCATGGAGCTAAAATGAAGATAGTATCCAAACCTTTACATTTAGAACATGTAGCAGATGAAGCCATGATAAATTTTGAGGCTACCCATACCTCTATTTCCAAAGAGGAAAAGTATTGCATTGAGTTACTTGAAGATGAGAAGATAACCAAAGAACGAATTGATCAAGAGGAGGTCCTCTTGAGTGAATTCATAGAAATTGATCCCTTTGACAATTATCATGCCACTGAATTGGGAAGTTATGTAATTTACGATGAAGATCAAGTAATTTCGAAGGTGATGAAGAAATTAGAAGATGATCAAGCCTTAGAGCTATGGACGCTGCACTTTGATGGAGCCTGGTGTAAGGTTGGTGCAGGAGCTGAGATATCTTTGACGTACCCATCCAACAAAAATATGCTCAGATATTTTCACTTTCAATTTTCCTGTTCAAACTATGAAGCCGAGTATGAAGGCCTTGTGCAAGGTCTAAGCCTTGCAGAGTGGATGTGCATTAAAAAATCATGGTGTTTGAAGATTCTAAGTTAATAGTTAATCAAGTATGAGGTATCTCTATGACAAAGAATGTCTACATGTGATCTTAAAGACGTAGGGTTT
>CM021103.1:472955885-473202322 GCA_007115665.2 Sequoiadendron giganteum
AAAAAGGATTCAATAATGGAAAGGGAATCTTCAATTAAA
Source organism: Sequoiadendron giganteum (assembly GCA_007115665.2). NCBI lineage: Eukaryota > Viridiplantae > Streptophyta > Pinopsida > Cupressales > Cupressaceae > Sequoiadendron > Sequoiadendron giganteum. The sequence goes on from CM021103.1 coordinate 472,955,925, forward strand.
TGAGCAATGGACCATGACAATGAACTTAGCTTAAGGAGACAATTTATGATGTTGAGGGAGTCTCCTTCTAACCAAAGCCTAGTCACCCCAACTTCTTTAGCGAGTAAAAGGACATGATAGGCTGTTGTTGCCTCTGCATAGTGGTTTATCTGGGTTCCCAAAGGGAGCACCACTGTAGAGACAAACCTACCATTCTCAACACGTAAAATTCACCCACAACCAATAGGTCCCAGATTCCCCGTATAAGCAGCACCATCAAAATTAACTTTGAACCAACCCTAAGAGAGGGATTTCCATTGAACCTCCTCCCTAGAAGCCTTAATATTCTTCATCGGGATAGAAAGATCACAAGAGAGGTTCCATTGATTCCCCACCATCAAATCATAATTAGAGACCACAATCTTAAGGGTCAAGGTAAGAAGCACCGAGCATTTAGATAGAAAATTTTCTTTTATTGCCTCACAAATTTTGAAAGAAAGCCTTGAGGGAGGAAGCTCTAGCTGATGAAACACATGGTTATTTCATTCCTTCTAAACTCCCCAAGCCACATGTGGAAAAATAAGAGATCATAACATTAAGAGAGTTGGGTTTTGAGAAGTCACCACCCACTGAAACCAAAGATCTGAGATAGAAGTAGGAAAAACCCAAGATAAGCTCCACTTTTGAAAAATGTGAGCCCAAACATCCCAAGTGAAACTACGACCAACCAGAAGATGACAAAAATCCTCAAAAACCTCTTTGCACAAAAAACATATATTAGGTAAAGAAATACCCCTTCTCGAGAGATTGCTAAGGGTCAAGATTTTATCTTGACAAAGAAGCCAGAAGAAGATATTGATTTTAGGAAAAAGCTTCAAGTTCTACAAACACCCCTAAAAGGGAGAAGGACCCCATATTTGAGTCTGAAAAGAAAAGGATGAAGACCCTAAAAACCATCCATTATAAGCAAACCTCCACACCATAAAGTCAGCAGGGGAAGAAGTCGAGATGTGAATAAGGGATAAGAACCGATACAAAGGTTCAAGAGCCCTATTAACTAAATCAATTCTAATCCAATTACCCTATGATATATATCCCCATTCCCTAATAGATAGATCTTTGAAAGGGTCCAACCAAGGTTCATCCTTCAAGGGACGATGTCAAATCCACCAATCATCCCAGAAAAAGATCTTCCTACCATTCCCAAACACCCAACGCATACCAACAACAACAATAGGACATGGTTTCAACATGAAATTCCAAAGGTCCAAACTTGAAGGAGGAACAAAATCCTCCCTCAAAAGGTCTCTAAACTTATCTAGTCCCCTCAAATACTTCAAAGAAAAGATAGAATTACATTCCTTACCATCCAAAAGTAGAGTCCACAACTATTTAGTAATAAGGGCAGAGTTGAAGTCTTTCAATTTATGAAGACCTAACCCCCCTGAACTTTGGGCCTGCAAACCTCCTCCCAAGAAAGCCACTACAACTGCTTCTTCTCCTCCACTCCAGACCAAATAAATATTTTTTGGATACTCGCAATCTTCTCCAAGAATCTCCTAGGTATCTGGAAAAGGCTTAAAGCATAGACCGAAAGATTATGCAAGGTAGACTTGATTAACTAATTTTCCCAGCTTGACTAAGAAGAGAACCCTTCCAACCAACAAGTTTTGAATTAAACCTGTCAATAAAACCATTCCAAAAGGATTCTAGAACCACATTAGAACAAAGAGGAATCCCTAAATAGGTAGAAGGGAGATCCCCTATGCCACATTCTAGAATTCTAGCAATCCTCAGTTGGCGATGCTCCAAAGTATTAAGAAATAAGACAATGCTCTTAGGAAAACTCACCTTTTGACCAGAAGCCGCCTCATACTACTGAAGAATAAGGCGGATAGAATTGGTTACATTAACCAAAGCTTCAACAAGAATAATAGTATCATCCACAAATTGTTGATGCGAACAATAATGTTGAAGTGAAGAAGGATAAAGACCTCTGAAAGCACCATTAAAGACTGCTTGAAGACGAAATATGCCCAAAGACTCCACCATAATGATAAAAAGGAAGGGATAAATAGGATCTCCTTGTCACAACCCACGAGAACTTCTAAAGAATTTAGAAGGAAACCCATTCACCAAGATCGAAAAATTATGGAGAAGAGATTAATTGACCAACCAGTTGTTGAACCCGATTTGAGAAACCAAATGCCTTCAATATATTACATAAAAAATTCCAATTAACTCAATCGTAGGCTTTCACCAAATCCAACTTCAAAATGAGACTAGGATTCTTATTAACCTTGAGAGGGTGGATGTTCTCATGCACTATAAGCACTGAATCTGAAATATGCCTCACAGGAACAAAACCATTTTTTTGAGGAGAGATAATACGAGGAAGGATCCTTTGCAGTCTAGAAGCCAAAACTTTAGAGAAAATAAATTATAAACAAAATTACACAAGCTGATGGGCCTGAAATCACCAAGGAGCAAAGCCCCAGTCTTCTTAGGAATGAGCACAATAAAAGTAGAGTTCAACTCCTTGAGAAGCTACCTATTACCAAAAAACTCTTTAGTGGCATTGATAACATCCTTAGCAATAATATCCTAGTAGATTTGAAAGAAAAGCATAGGAAAACCATCCAGCCTAGGGGACTTATTTCCTTCAAAGGAGAACACTTCTTTCGTAACTTCCTCATCAAAAGGAATACCCGAAAAACCCCTATTCTCCTCTTCTGTCACCAAGTTAGGAATAACATTAAGAAAACTCTACTGGAAAATAGGATCAAGAGGGCAATCCATAGATAGCAAGTCCTTGAAGAACAAGTAGGCAACATATCTAATTTCATCATACCCTCCAAAGAATGGTTGTCAATAATAATTTTGGAAATCCTATTAGAGGATCTATGCTTCAAATTCATGAGATGAAAAAAGTGGGTGTTTTTATCCCCATTCTGAAGCTAGATAACTCTAGACCTTTGCTTCCAAAACTCCTCCTCCTTAGCCACAACATTGTGCAAGCTAGCTAAAAGGTTACTTTCCTCCTGGAGAGTAGATTGATCATTACCAATGGTCTGAATTCTCTATTGCAAGATATCCAACTTGGCCTTAATCTCATATTTATCCATAAAGATATTACCAAAAGAGGATTTATTCCATTGGATTAAATTATGCTTAACAAAAGCAAGCTTCTTAGCAACTTTATACATCACAAATCCATCAACATTAATATTCCACCAATCAACAATTTTGGGTTGTAACTCCAAGTGGCTGGTCCATATCTTTTCAAATATAAATGAGAACAACTTCTTTTGAGCCAAAAGTTCAGAGTAAGGGCCAAAAGACAATAAGCAAAGGAATGCAACCAATCAGGTGAAATAAGAGCCTAATCCAACTTAACCTAGATGAGAGCATCCCCCACATGCCTGTTGGACTAGGTATAGGACGCCCCACACAAATCCAAATCCAACAAAGTATTATCATTGATAAAATTCATAAGATCGAATCGGCTATCCTCCACAACCTAGGAACCCCCAAACTTATCTAAATCATTGAGCGAGGTGTTGAAGTCCCCCATAACCAATAGATTTTGAAAAGAGAAATGAGATTTAAAATTGTGCAAGCCACCCCAAAAATGCTTCCGAACACATTTTGAGTTAGGAGCATACATATTAGAAATCATCCACGAGAACTTATCTGAGGGACTCAAAAAAGAGGTAGCAACATGATTATCAAAACCAAGAAAAGCAGAACCATAAACCACTTAATTAGGATTCCAAAAAGTAGTCGTACCACCTAAAGCCCCATAAGAGTCAAATGGCTGAAACCCACAATCCTTAAACAACCTATTATTATTTTTTTCCACTTTCTCCACCCCCATCTTAGTCTCCTAAATCAAGAGGATATCAGGACGATATATCTCTTACAATATTAGCAAGAAGATCCTATTTGTGAGTATTATTTAATCCTCGGATGTTCTAGGAAAGCATCCTCATAAAGAAGTCTTTGAGGAGCCCTTAAGGCCCATCTCAAGTAGAGTCGTCTACGAACCATCAAAAATATCGAGTTTTCTCTCCTTCTCTCAAAGTTTCTATAGTGAGGGTCTCCCTCTACCTCTTGGCTCAAAACCACAATCCATCTTCAAATGGTTTCTCATAGCCATACTCACCAAAGGAGAAGAAGGTTTCTTCCTATTCCAAGTTTTAAAAGTTGAGCGAAAAGGATCCCCAACCTCCACCACCAGAGAACTGAAAGAACTACAAACTTTGATAGAAGAGGTGAGCACCATCTCTTTCTCCATCACTATTGAGACTACTCCTTCAACCACCTTCAAATCCCCAGAGGCAAGTACCCTCAAAGCCACAAATGACTCCTCCACAAGAGAACCAGTCATATTAGTTACCTCCTTGAAGGGATAAGAAATAACATTCAAGACCATCTTTAAAGGAGTCACCTTCTCAAGTTCAACCACCACAAGAGCCAAAGATTTATCAACCACATCCCCAACCATACCCACATAGGATCCTCTTCCACCACAACAGAGGCATTGAAGTTAGCCTCCACAGAGAACCCATCAACTGCCACACCAGGGCTGATCCCAACCTTCTTAGGTTTTTCCAACACAAGAGCCAAAGATTTTTCAACCACATCCTCAGCTATACCCAACACAGGCTCCCCTTCCACTGCAATAGAGGCATTCAACTCAGTCTCCGTAGAGAGACCATCAACTACCACAACAAGGTTGACCCTAAAAATCTCTAAAGCAGAGTAGACGTCACCAGAAAAACCAATAATAGCCTCATACTTATCACCAGGACCCAACCTGATTTTGAACATAGCAATAGTCGAAGGCTCAACAACACTCAACAAAGCCCCAGAATCAAAAAACCTTTTGATCTCCTTCCAAACTTTTGCAGGCGGAACGGTATCCAACTTAGGGGCTGAGACCTTTTGGGGAGGCTTCATGGGCTTCAACGAGCATTTTTTTGCCCAATGACCTACTTTCTTATAGTGAAAACAAGCAAAAGGAATAGACTCAAACTCAATCGCTTGTTCCTAGACTCCCAACTTTGAATTAATCTTGATAGCATCCGATAAATTAGTAGATTGATCCATAATCACACAGAGCTGAGCATAAACCAACTGACGCCTCGAAGAATTCAAATGGTCAATGGATTACAAGTGCCCAAAGGTACTAGCAATACCTTTAAAGACTTTCTCATTGCAAAATTTGAGAGGGAGCCCAGGAAAACACACCCACACATGCATCGAATTGAAAGAGAAGGATTTCAGATTAAAGCCTTTCTCCCATTTTTGTAGCACCAAAGTAGACTTGCCAATAAGCCATGGCCCCCCCACCAAGACCTTCAAAAGGTTTTCCTCACAAGAGAATGAAAAAAAGAATAAGCCCTTAGCAAGGGCAACCACCTCATCCCGCCCCTTCAGATGCCAATGATTCTTTGAAAGGATACAAACTAGGTCGATATTAGGATAGGGCCCCAAAAACTTTCCCAACAATGATTGCTCCATAGATAGGATGCCCTTCTCAATAATACAGTCTGACACCGAGACAAAATACTCACCAGATGAAGGGTCAGGGAAGAAATCCATTAGAGGAGAGGAGCTCTTTTCGTTAAGCTTCAACCCAAACAACTTTGACCAACTCCTCCCCTCCAAAGAAATGTCAACAAATTTTTTACCGACTCCAGAATCATTAGAAACAAGAGCCTCGGGAGCCACAGAAAGAGACCCCACCTTGCCAAGGAAAGTATCATAAGGAACTAGACTGTTAGAGATAGGAGGCACTTTTGAATTATCCAACAAAAAGGACCTGCAAGTATTCCCATCCGTCAAACAACCATCTGACACCCCCTTTACATCAGCCAGACCTCCATAATTAATGCTAGCCTCAAGAACAAGACTTCCCGCCTTCAACAAATTTGAAAAAACCTTACTTGCAACACCACCCGCAGCTCCACCCGACGACAACTCTATGCTCTTTATTGAAATTTGATGAGGTCGGATTTGTTGGGATTCAAGTAATGGTTGTTGTTATTTTTTGCAATAAACCTATTTTTATTAGAAAGTAAAAGATAAATATAATAATAAAATAACTATATTAATCTATATCTTTTAGAAAGATTGCTTTAAGGGATACATTCATGCAAAATTTCATGTAGCAATGAATTTGTTTGATTTTACAAATGTGACCTAAATCAACAATTTGTGTCTAATGAAATCCTTCCAAGTGGCTTGAAGGGAAAATGGTACCATATATAATGCCATTGGATGCACATATAGATGTTGAGAATACTATCTAAAAGCATCTAATCTATTTTTCTTTGTGCTTGAAGATTGGAGTATAGTCTTTTTCATGAATTATTAAATCAACATGTGACCCATGCTTCGACCTAGTGATAATAAGTTTAAAGGGGTTTAGGACGAAGTTTTAATTAGAGCACCAAATAAATTAGATTGAGGATAATAACTACGTGTCTCCAACATCTATGTAAATAAGCATAAAATGAAGGTTCAAAAGAACAAGATATGTATACTTCTATCCTCTATAGGTACAATTTTTATTATTAAGACTTTGTATTTATAAAACTTATCTAATACTATTTTCACTCCTATTATTAATTTACATAACATCAACAAACCAAAATCATTCTTTAACATTCAAAACATATCTAAGATTTTATAATGTTTCAAATTAATCTTTATAAACACAATTTCAGCAAGACAATTTTTCTAACGTACATTATTTATTTTTTCTGTTGTTCTCACCATGAACTAATGCTTACGCATGCTATGTTTTCTTAAAGCTATGGATTTCCTCCATTGACACTTCATGAGTTTGGGCTTGTATAAAACAAAATGAGTTTGGTCATATCATGAATATTTAAATCGTATATATATTATCGTGTGTTTCCTTTTTGACAAAGCAAAGGATGATAACAACATTATGGGGGTGACATCCATCACAAAAGCACAAAACGAATCTCTCACATTTTATATGGTGGAATGTTTAATTGAAATCCAAACATGGGCCCATAAACTCTCCAATTTTGTATTTTATTAAATTCTTTTGCTTTCATAGCCTATATGATTTGATAGGATTTATAAGGTGAAACGATTCATAATTTTTGTTTTAACAATAAAAACAAATAAATGATTCCTTTCTAAATATTTATGGCAAATCAAAATTAAATAATAGTATTTATTTAAAATTTTGATAAAAATATATTACGGTAAATGTTGTTAATTGAGTTGTCAATTTGATTAAAAAAATTTGTGATGTTAAATGAATATTTTTGAATTACGATTTTTTTTAATCTATCATTTTAATTCATTTTCATGAGTGCAATTTTGAACCTACTTGTAGATTTGAACATTAAAGATTTAAATGCCAAGAAATTGCTTGCTTGGGATTTGTGATCTATTATAGCTAATTAGTGGTGTTTATGAACACCTTTGAGGACTTTACCAAGTAGGAGAATTGTCCCTTTGTTAAAACCCTAGACAAACCAATTAAATAGTTGTAAAATAAGGATTGAAGACACCAACCAACCATGCATTTTGATTCTTAAGATATGTAAATAAAAGATGCAACGATCACAATTTATTTACTCTATTTGTGATGATGTAATGTGGGTAAGATCTCTTGATGACAATTCTCAAAATATGACAATGAATGAGAGTTTCCTAATATACAACACCCTAAAAAACATATTAATGATTTTCATGGTTTAGTTGGTTCATAATACCTAGTTGGAGGGAGATAGAATGGGTCAATCTTGTATTTGAAATTTGAAATTCTCGGGGTTGCTTCCACATTGATCTAACTTGGATTAGTTCCGCAACTATAAAAATGACCCTAGGATAGGGAATGAATGGACTAAAGGTCAAGACTAGTGTTTAAGGATGTTTACAAAATAGACTAGTTTAGGTTTATCTTATTTGGCAACTTTCACACTAGAATACACCACTTGTACACTAGTCATTGTATAAAGGACAAACGATCAAATTGTGTCAAAAAATGAATGAGAAAAGTGTGGGTTATGCGATTTTCACCATTACAAACACACATGATGTAATTAACATAAAGTACTTGTAAAACATCACTAGTAAACTTTTACTTGTCAATAGAGAGGAAAAATTAAAAAATAAACATTTATTTCTATGTACCCATTTAAAATAATGTGAATATGAGAGAAATAGGTCGAGAATCAAGAAAGCGTACATGCTTATATGTGAAAATCTCAAAGACAATGGGCAATGCCTATTTGACTATTAATATGTATCAATGGTCATCCCCAAATGACGGGTGTAGTAATCCTTGACAAGTATGAGATAAGAGATGAGGAGATGAGGAATGGATTAGTATTGGCTATCCAGTAGGTTCACTATGAATCTCTTGTATTAGTTACAATAAGGAATGATTGACCAACAACAAACCATAAGTTGATGTTAATACGTAATACAATCTCAACTAAAGATGTACAATCAACAATATATGGTCAATCATAAATGGTGGATATCTAGTGCTTCTGGGGATGGGCATAATTGCATCTTCATGGTTTTATAGATGTAGGTAAACCAAACTAATTATATTGAATACATACTTATGTAAGAAGATAAAGGATAAACCGAATTTATAAAAAAGGATATAATGCAACTAAGAATAACTTATATAGAAAACATTGATTACAGGAGTTGTAATACCTAGTTTCCAATGATTTTTTTTGTGTAGGTGTGTGAATAGTGGGGAGTTAGGAGGTTTTTGGCACCTCACTTTGTATTAATGACATGTACAATCTACTAGTAACAAAATGGTCCATGAAATAAATATTGATTGAATTTTTATTGATATTTTTTAATCTTTATTATTTCTCCTATTGATATATAATATTTTTATTTTAGATTCAATGATGTTCCTCTTACTTTGGGAGTATAAGCCATTATACCAATGGATTTATAAAATGATTTGCAATCCTATAAACTAAAATTTTGAGTTTAGTGATTTTTTATAAGATAATCTCCAAGGCTTGTGAGAAAATTAGAGACATTTTTAGTCTCTGGATTTGAATCACTTAGTCACTTCCCTAAGGATTAAATATCTTGTTGAATCCAATCAACAATATATATATGTACATACTCATTCCTGTTCATGAACTTTGAGTTCTTTCTCAAGTATACACCCCTTATCTTAAAATACAACAATTGCTAAAAGCTCTAATACGACTTATTGTGTTACTAAAAAAATCACTATAAATAAATGAAGATAAGTATTGAATAATGAATTAGTATGAAAATATGGAAGACATCTTCTAATTTGAGATGAACTACACCTATAAATATCATTGTAATATAATTTTATTTTAGGTTTTTCTTTTGGCCTGTGTGCCTCCTTTAGGATTTAAGTGTTTGTCTTGGCCTTTGTGCCAATTTTTATGGTTGGTCTATCATTTGTTTCTAGTTTTTTTGTTATGTTTTTGTGACTCTCAAGATTAGGGCCCTTTCCCTACTTTTTTAATAAAAAACATAATGGCAACTCTTTGAATTACATTGAAAAACTATGTTCGATAGAGATAAGACACACATTTTATAATACTTTTAGAGAAGGACAAATTTGTAGATAGGAAAATAATCTAAAGGAAGATACTCGACTTAGACAAAGTAAAGGTTTTACACAAATATGAATAGAAAGAGAAGCATCATTTACCAGTCTAATGATATTCAACTTTTAAAATATTTATAAAAAATAAACATCTTTGTAGAAGTTAGCTAGGAGACTAAGAAAAATGGAAACAACAAAGAAAATACAATTTTTTTGGCTAAAATAGAAATAAGAGAAATTTTATAGGACTTTTATAGAAGGACAACTTTGTAGAAAAGAAAAGAACATAATGGCACATACTTGACTTAGACAAAGTAAAGGTTTTACACAAATATGAATAGATAGAGAAGCATCATTTACCTGTCTAATGATAATCAACTTTAAAAATCTTCATATAAATTACACATCTTTGTAGAAATTATCTAGGAAACTTAGGGAAATGGAAATTGTTGGTGAAAATAGAATATGATTATAAATTAATATTTGAGGTACATATATAGGGAAATATGGACAACCAAATTCCCAATTTGGAGGGGAAAGTTGTTAGAGATTCTTAACAATCTACCTACCTCTCTAACTAAAAATTGTTACTAAATTTCCACATAAAAAAGCTTACACCTAACCATGATTATACACCGACACCACCCCTCATGCATAGCTTAGGCGAGAAAAAATAGTGGGTCCTGGCATCAAAGCCTAATAAGGTACCCAAGCACAATGCAACCTCATAGAGAAAAGGAGAAAACCATATGGGAAAAACTCCCTCCAAATGAGGAAAATGAATATGCTCTCTAGAAGATGAGAAGTAAAAAATCCTTCCCATAAGAGAGAAGAATAAGTGAGACCACGTAGCCCCCCGTCAATGTAGAATCTCATGTAGTTATGACAGATGCCCGACAATGAATGATGAAGATGATCCAAGATCGTTGAACGACTTTCCTTCCCTTAGAAAGAAATAGAACCACAAAAGTATGTAAGTTATCTTCCTAATCCTAAAAGGAATATGAGAAAATAGAACTGAAGATGTATGATGCATCCTTTGAAGATGTCTCCAAATTTGGCTCAAGGATATCTAATCCAATGTCGAAATGTGATAAATGTTGACATGGATTAGGTATCATATAAGATTTAGGTATAGTAACCATGGATGTATGGTCCTCACCTCTGGAGATAAAATTGAACTAATAGGAATCAGGTACTTAATAAGTGGGAGGTATTTTCCACAACATGTAAAATTGTGATATTGCTATTAGGATTCAATTATGTAGTTTTACGAGTCAAACTCATTGACCCATGTTTCATGAGTACTGTGTTGTGCCTTTTGCACACATGCCCCATGAAACAAGGACCCCCTCTTTTTGCTTTCACTTGCGTTAGTTTGGTTTTTCTTTCGATTTCTCTTTTTGACCTCTTTGCTTAGAGTGCTTTTGACATTTTGAAGTCCCCTTGAAAATATTAAAAATTTGGTTGTTTCCTTTTGCGGGTTTTTCATTGTGGGTTTCCCTTAGGTGGGATTTGTAGTGCGGGTTTTCTTTAGGCAAGTTTCAGTGCCTAGTCTACTATTTGTGAAAGTTTTAATGCAAGTTTCCCAATGCAGAATTCCCTTTGTAAGATTCTAGTGGCACCATCTCTTCTAGATTCCACATTTGAAATCCCTACAAGGTCCCCTACCCCACATGCACGCTATCCTTGCACTCTCCTAACTTCCACACGATGACTTTTCCCATAGCGATTTCCACATTTTTTGAGGTCGTGGGTTTATGCAGAAGTACATTTTAAGGATTTTTAGTGTGTACCACGATGTAATATGTGCATTAATTGCACCATTAATGCCCATGGGTTATAAATAGAGGGGTTTCTAGATCATTCCTACCCTTTGGCATTCAATTTGGTGAGCTCTCGATGTTATGGCTGCTTCATCTTGATCCTTTCGTGAGTCTAAATTCCCAGTTACTAATTAGGTATACCCTCATTCGTTAAATTCATGATATATGCAACTAAGTGATGATTCTTTAATGCATTTATGAATTTTTTTTCTATCATTCACGAGAATCTTTGAGTTTGAACATTTTCATGTCGTGGGTTTTCACTACACATATTTTGAACCCTGTGTAGATTGTTCACATAGATATTTCGATATGGGATTCCGCTACTGCACTACCATTTTATTTAGCTTCTGAAACCTCTATCCTCACTTGGTGTGAAGTCCTGCAAATCTTTAGCCTATAGGACTTCAACCATGGGTTGCCACCATGTGACTATCCATTGCAGTAAACACTTTACATTTAAACTTGCAAATATTTTGACTTTGAACAATTTAAGCCCTAAAACCTTCCTTGTAGAAGTTTTCCATGGGAATTCCTATGTAGAATTCCTAATGTGGAACTCCATAACCCCAATGCCAAAATTTTCCTTCACACCATTTGGCTTTCATAATATCATTTTTCGCATGACCAAGGAAAACTAGCAATAAAATGGTTGTTTTTTGCCATTGCAAGAATCTCTTTGTGGGATTCCACTCCATGGGTATCCACTTGCGGAATACCATCATATTGACACCACTTCTCTTAGCATCAACATTGTTCATCCCCACAAGCAAACGACTTTCACACCTTAATTCCCCACATTGCTCTAGCTTCCGCACCTCAATTCCTTGCAAAGCTACAAAACCCGCATTTGGTCAAAAATTCTTGCAAACTGATGGTTTTAATGATTTTGATCATGCATTTGATAATTTTGAGGTTAATATTTTATTATTTAGGTCTGATTATCCATAGTTAATGGGAGAATTGATTTCATCTTCTCCCCATAGTCAAAATTTCTTATTACATGTCATTTTGTAGATTTTATGGAAAAAGTGGAGAAAGCGAAAAAGACAGAGAAGGGATTCAAGATGAAGTTTGAAGTCCATGGTGTCAAGGTAACCTTGAAGATCTCATCCACTTGGGAATGTTTTTATGATATCGACCTTGGCCACATTAACATTGATGAGTTCCGAGAGCGGACCCTCAATGCTCCAAAGAGTGATTTGTCTAGGAAGATTAAGCAGAGTGGGATTGCACAAGCATTAGGATTTCTACTTGTTGGTGTGAATAAAGTCTTGTACCTAGTTAATTCATTACTAGGGGACTTATTTACATGTGTGCTAAGTTTACGTAGGTCATAGGAACGAATCTTTCTAGAAGGTGTTAGTTGTCATTAGTTGTTATCTTATCTTTTGACTTGTAACACATGTGAACCTAGGTAGTTGTGATGAGTTGTCTCATGTCATGTGATTAAGACACTTGTCATAATCCTATGACATCTTGTATCTCACCTTAGCTATATAACTAAGGGGTCTCTACTACATTGTACATCACAATCATATCATTGAATCATATTGATAAGAATACATTTTATTCTTGTCACATTCTTTTCTCTCTTTTTGTGCTTTCCATTTGGTCTCAAGATCTTGGCAGTCATACCCAATTCTAACATGGTATTAGAGCAGGTTGGGTGCCATTGGATAGTCTTTTTCTAAAGAGAGAAGGTTCATATTGGAGCTTTCTGGTACAAATCGAAGCTCGTCATTGCGTCTAGAAGGTTCGATGAAGTCAAATTTTCCTTTAGTTTCATCCAAATTGGACATACGAGGCCAAATCTATGAGGGTTTAAAGCTAAAGAGTGGTTGCCAAATCCATAAGGTAGTTGCATTTTTAGAGAATTATGGGTCAAATTTGACCCTGCCATCATGTCTAAAAGGGCCAAAGACCCTAAGATCAATTGTCAATTTGTCCAAATCGGAGCAAGTTGTCCGGTGAGGCAAAAAAAAATTCCCAAGGAGTTGTATGGCCCCCTAGTTCATCATCATTAAGTTGGTACAATTTTTCAAAAAAATAGTCATATTCTGCAAAATATTTTTTCTCCAAAGTTTTTAAGAAAAAAAGAATCGCATTTCTATTATTGTCAAAAAAAATTTGTTTGAAAATAAAAAAAAAAGAAAAAAAAAGAGTGGTTTTAATTTCTGCAGAGTACGTAGGACATGGTACTCAATGTACCCTATACCTATAGTACCCGCAAGTAGCCTTGTGAGCGCCATGTAGCTCGCAGCCTGGCCATCATGCCCCACTCAATCTGGCCAGTCTTTATACAAACCAACGCATAAAAAGCAATAAAATATTCTAGATTCTGGAAAATATTCCATCTGCTGCTGACCAGTCAAAAGATTCTAACGACAAAAGTATATTCTGAGAAAAAGAGGAATATTCTAGCTCAGGTGAAAATTTCAGGTAAAGGGGTGAATTTTCTCTTGATGGGCTTGAAGACATCAAATTTAATCGAATGACTTGTTGAAGTCAACTTGCATCAGCACCACGTCAACAGGGTCTTAAGAATTTTTTTAACCCCCTTTCATTTGCATTTTCATTTTGGAAGGTGATTTTCAAATATAAATATCTCAGTCATTTTAACTCCTTTTTCAGAGTTTTTTTTAATTTGGGATAGAATTTTGTGCTCTTTGTGGTGGTGCAACCAATTTTTGGTTTTGGTGTCAGGTTTTTCCAAAATTTGCAGATTCTCATAGGTGTTGCTGCTTCGTCCTCATTTTGGGAACTTCAGGAGCTGATATCTTGCTCCTACGACATTTTTTTTTTAGTGCAGTTTTTTTTTTAAGTACATAATTTTTTATGTACTTCTCAGTGGTATGATCAGATTGATCTCATTTTGTATCAAAAAATTTACTTGATTCTATGGCCTAGTTTTGGCATTTGCATGTACTAAGATCAAGTCCACTTCGTTGTTTTTGGCAAGTGGCAACTATAAGCACACTAAGTATAAAGTGCCAAATCAAATATTTCTTAGGGTGGTTTCATGATTGAGTAATTTAGGGGGGGGGGGGTAATCTTGCAGTGGTTGGTTGCATTATTTTGTTTGGTTTGTGTTCTCGCAATGGGGAAATCTCAAATTGAACTCCTAACTCCACATAATTATGCTACATGGAAAAAATAAGTATGGAACTATCTCATGATGAAAGGTCTAATAGGTCATCTAAAAGAAACCATTCATCAACCTACTGATGCTAAAGAATTGGCAAAATGGGAGCTTGATCGTGAGAAAACACTTGGATGCATATGTTCATTAGTCTCATTTGATTTACAAGTTTATATTGAATCATGCAAAACACCTAAAGAGACTTGGGAGACTTTTGAATTTTTTTTATGGTAAAACAGATAAGATTAGGGGATATCAGATTGATAATGATTTGATGAATCTTGATCCTAAAAGTTTTGACCACATCCAAGACTACATCTCCAAAATCAAGCAACTAAGAACACAGTTGAAAGAATGCAACATTGATAAAGAGGATTTATAGTTGATTATGAATGTGTTATCTAAGCTTGGTCATGAGTATTCAATGTTTGTTTTTGGCTTTCATACCCATCGAATTTCTATGGGAGCATCATATGTTGATCCTAAGTTTGATGACTTTGCAAATCTCATAATCCAAGAGGAAGCTAAGTTAATGAACATGGGTCTAGTCATGTCTTCCAAGTCACATGCATTGGTGGCTAGTGATTCAAAGGTACTATGGATTAAATAATCTATGAAGCTCCCTTCAGGTTGGGTTTTGTTCGGCTTTGCATAAGCCTTGGTCGCACGTGATAGATCTCTAGACTCTTTGGGATCCTTCTTTGGTCGTGCCTTCATCCTCTTGCACCACGTGTCCACAACGTGTGCCTTTGGAAATCTTCTCTCCATTGTTTCATCTCCAAGCCCTAACTGTGTGCCACATTGCATAAACCCTCAGGCGCCTTTTGGGTGAGCCCCACTAATAAAATCTCAAGCGAACACCACTTATCCATGTGTCACCTCTGCGGAAGATTTGGTTGCAAAGGATGGAAGAATGAAAGAGAGGCTTCATTTATTCACCACATGTCCTAACCAACTTTTCAAATGATTAGAAACACATCTTCATGAGGTTGTCACTACTTCCCTTTTAGGACCATAGTCATCATTTGTTGCAGGGCACACTTTATTTGAGGAAACCAAAGATCTTTCTGTTGTGATTGTCTTTGAATCATCCAAGAGCAGGACAACACATGTCTGGGAATCTTTCTGGCTATTGGCTTTCAGGCAGTCGAAAAGTCTATATATACTACTTTAACTCTCTAAGAACGAGTTCAAAAATTATAGAAAAAAAGACTGAAAATCTCAATGCCTTTGTATTATTTTCTGATTATTGTATTAAGACTTACAAAATGTGCCAATTGTTTGGCCTCTCTATTTATTAGTTAATATAAGACATTATACTATGCTATCTATTGTACTAAGTAGTTTATCTGCATGAATTTTATAATTTCAATAGAAATTTGCTACTCGGACCATGTCTTGAACTCTTCTTGTTCAGTGAATGTATACGGAAGCTATACTATGTTATTTGATTAACTACTTAGGATTTTCATCTATGTTTTATATTATTCTCAAACATGCAGATTGATGAATGGGCCCTCAAACTTCATCCTAAAGGAAGTTTTCCTGTGCCTACATACTTACATCTTGGCGCATCACCTTAGAGATTAGAATTTATTTTTTATATCTAATTCCTTTTTCCATTCTAAATCCCAATTACATGAAGATCCAACTTCTTTAAAATCTGGAGGTTACTCAATTTAGCGCAATTAGTCCCCCATTAATTAAGTTTCCCATAAGGCTATTTGCCTAGCAATTTTAGGCATCAATAGTTATTTTTATGGCACACCCGGTGGTACCATGTTTGAATGTATCTAAATTTAAAGAGCCATAGACCTATTACCAGATCCCAAACAATGAATAACCCTAGTTTTCTAATACCACCACTGGTAACATTACAAGCAAGATCATGTCAAGCAAATGTTCTAACCCCTCCACCGATCCCATTACCTATGGCTAACAAAAAATATGTAGCTTGGGATGCCAAAATTCCTCTTATAGCACCAATAGCACCAGCCATATGGGCTCATATCCAAACCTATGCTCTAAAAGCTTTACCTAAGTTCATTGGGGAAGGCTCAAAAATGCCATCTGAACATTTACAATATGTGGCAGATGTATGCTTGGTACATGGTGTCACTGATGAAAATATAGCACTAAGGCTACCTATAGCCTCTTTCAAATGCAAAGCGCTAGATGGGTACCACACTCTGGGATCCAATACCATCGGTACCTAGGATCAACTCGGGAGATCCTTTTTATGAGTGGTTTTCAAACAATAGAGATGGATCCTCACTATTCCAGTAGTTGGTGACCATTAAGTGGGCCCCTCAAGAGGCCATGACCGACTTCAATACCAAGTTCCACATGACTTGGCAAAGGATCCAGACCACATTCCACCCGCCTCCTAATTTAACATTCATGTTCTACCTAAAATCTATTAATACCGACATCTCAATGATGATTTAGCATCTTGGTGGGAATTCCTTGTCAGAAGCGTATAACATTGTTATTACAATAGAGAATAATTTGATTGATGCCATAAAGTTACCACCTTGGCTTGCGATGCCTATATTTGTATAATTGTCAGCTCATGCCCTAGAGATAGCTTCAACAAGTGCACCTGCTCCTCCCCAATCTATGTATACATATCCAAGCACACCATAGAGTGTTGCTTCTACCTCCAACTCTTTAGCAACTGAGATTAGCAACATCAAGGAATTGTTGTAGTCCATCTCAAATGAAATAATGAGTATCAAGCGGAAACAATCCGTGCCTCTGAAGCCATCTTACCAAAAGTATCAAGGAAGAAGACCTTCTTACTAGCAAAAATAGTTCCAAGGAGGTACACACACAAATACATAGACTCAATTGAACCATCAGATTGTTCCAGTGTCTACTCCACTACTAAATGTCACATTGAGTTCAAATAGAGATTTGGTGGTGGGGTAGGATAATCTTGCTAATGATACTAACTCTTGGTGTTTCCCTTACAACGAGGAACATATGCCAAGAAATTTTCTGTGTGGTAATTTACAACAGAGGGTAGCGGAAAAACACAGTCAAGGTGTTGTGCCAGACTCAAGAGGGTATGCGTATGCCTCTTTGCAAATAGAAAGTGTGGTACTTACCACTCAAATGCAAGGAATGTCTTTGGAATGAGAAGTAGACATAACTCCTGATCATGTACTATTCTCATGGATGGAAGGAGAAGAGGTGGCGCTTGTGAATGATGTTTCCACATCAAAGGCCTTGTAAGTCCAATCAGACTACAACACTCACTCAAAGAGGAGGTTCACAGGTGAACCGATCGCTCAACAGTCCAAAAGTGTTCCCGACCAAGCCCCTAACACCTCCGCAACTATTCAACAATCTTAGCCAGGCAAGGAGATTGTTATAACAAAGTCTAAGGATCAAAAGTCTCTAATTTTTTTGCCATTTAATGCGGTGGAATAGTTGAAGAAAGCCTCTACTAATGTATCTCTTTGGAATATCTTAGCAATTCTAGAATAGATTCATTGTTGCAGAAGGCCCTACTGGAAGGTGCAAGCATAGGACCAGCAGAGCAACCATCCAGGGAAAAACCCATTGATCTATCGCCTTAGGCCAAATTACTCATTAACAATGGAGATGGAGCCTCACCTAAAGGTGGGGGTAAGCTGAAACCAAAACCTTTTTTTCTAACTCTCATTGTTGATAAAAAAATATTGCATAATTTTTTGATTGAATCTGGTGCTAGCACCATAGTCATGCCCAAGAAAATAGCTGAAGCCTTAGGACTTAGCTATGAACCTTTAAAAAAGGGGGTTATGCAACTGGATGAAAATAAGGTTGAAACTATAGGTGTCATAAGAGACCTTCCATTGAATTTGTTCTCCTGCCCTAGTATCACAGTCCCATAGGATATCATGATCATTGACGTTTCTCCCATGTTTGGCCTTTTCTTGTCCCAAGAATTCACTACCAAGATAGGTGGGTATCTTTCTTTAGATTAGTCACTCTTAATTCTCAGGACCAAGCATGGAGCTAAAATGAAGATAGTATCCAAACCTTTACATTTAGAACATGTAGCAGATGAAGCCATGATAAATTTTGAGGCTACCCATACCTCTATTTCCAAAGAGGAAAAGTATTGCATTGAGTTACTTGAAGATGAGAAGATAACCAAAGAACGAATTGATCAAGAGGAGGTCCTCTTGAGTGAATTCATAGAAATTGATCCCTTTGACAATTATCATGCCACTGAATTGGGAAGTTATGTAATTTACGATGAAGATCAAGTAATTTCGAAGGTGATGAAGAAATTAGAAGATGATCAAGCCTTAGAGCTATGGACGCTGCACTTTGATGGAGCCTGGTGTAAGGTTGGTGCAGGAGCTGAGATATCTTTGACGTACCCATCCAACAAAAATATGCTCAGATATTTTCACTTTCAATTTTCCTGTTCAAACTATGAAGCCGAGTATGAAGGCCTTGTGCAAGGTCTAAGCCTTGCAGAGTGGATGTGCATTAAAAAATCATGGTGTTTGAAGATTCTAAGTTAATAGTTAATCAAGTATGAGGTATCTCTATGACAAAGAATGTCTACATGTGATCTTAAAGACGTAGGGTTTGGGTCCTAATTGAAGGTTTTGAAGCTTTCAATATTCAGGCGGTGCCCAAATAGTAGAATACAATTGCGGATCGCATGGCGACAATAGGATCCCAATTTGACCCTGCTTTAGATTTGATTTAGAACATACACTTTGTGCGAGTGATTGCTCGACCCTCAATTGCAAACAATGATTGGAATTGAAAAGTGTTTGAAAGTGACAAAAAAATTGCCTATTCATTCAACATTCAGGAGATTTTTCTGATTAGATCCAACCAAAAATTGAAGAAGCGTATGAAGGGAAAATCATTTAGCTAGGGTACAACAAGCCTCCAAAAGGACTAGTCACTCATGAGAATCTATTCGATTGTGATAATGCAAGGAAGGACAAGAGGAAGTGTGTATTAGACAAGGGGACTATGCCGACTTCACGTTGGAGATGGAAGGAAAATTAAAGTCAGGAAAGAGGTCCTGCAACATGACAAAGACATGCTTACACATTTTTGTGAAAAGTATAAAGGAGTAGTGGCCTGGTCATATGACGATCTCAAGGGATATGATCCTAAAATCTTCTAGCATACTATAGGATTGGCGGAAGGCACAAAACCTATCCACTAGAAACAAAGACCAATAAACCCAAAGATTGAGGCACTAATGGTACAAGAGTTGACAAAGCTAATCCGCTCTTAGATTTTTTTCTCACTCAAGCATAGTACATGGATATCCAATCTGGTCCTAGTCCGAAAGAAGAATAGGGACATCCACCTCTGTGTTGATTTCTAGGATTTGAATAAGGTGTGACTAAAAGATCTAGGTCAAAGAGGAAGATCGACACAAAACCATGTTCACTACTAAGTGGGGAACATTTGCTTATGCTAAAATTCCTTTCGACCTCTCAAATGCTAGAGCCACCTTCCAATGAGCAATGGACATCGCCTTTAGAGAATTAATCAATAATATCATTTGATCTACTTGGATGATCTTACAACATTCTCTAAATCAAAAGATGATCATTTTGATCATCTTGAAATGGTTTTTCAAAAATTCCAGGAGTTTGGAGTATCCCTAAACCCAAAAAAAATGTCTTCGGAGTGCCTCAAGGCAAATTATTGGGGCATGTAGTGTCCAAGGATGGTGTTGCTATCGATCTAGATCGGGTGAAGGCGATCAAGGAACTGCCCCTACTAGTCAACAAAAAAGGAGTTCAGTCCTTCCTGGGAAAGGTAAATTTTGTAAGAAAATTCATTTTGGATTTTGTAGGTTTAATTAGACCAATCACCCTAATGCTCAAGACAGATCAATTATTCAAATGGACAAAAGAGGTTAGAGAAGCCTTTGAGAAAGTCAAGGAGGCTATTGTTTCAGCCCCTATTCTAGGAAACCTAGACTTATCAAAGGATTTCACAATGTATGTGTTCATTAGCAGATCTAGCATCACTACTATTTTAACCTAGAAGGATGATGAAGGAAAAGGAGAACACCCGATAGCCTTCCACTCCCAAACCTTAAAGGATTATCAAATGAAGTACAAATTTGTCAAGAGACATGTGTTTTCCATCATCAAAGGCCTTAATTTTTTTCGACACCTTATATCTTGCAACAAGGTGGTCCTATTTGTAGTGCATTCCAGTGTGAGTGAGTACATAATGGAGGGAGAAATCACATAAAAAGGGCCAACTAGATAACAAAGATCCTTGAATATGGCATTGACATCAGGCCCACAAATACCATGTGAGCTAGAGGGTTATGTGAATATCTAGCACAAGACAATGAAGTGCCAAGGGAAGAGGAACAACCCAAACTAGTTTTGCTAAATCAACCTGAGTCTGAAGGTTGCTTTGTAGTAGACAAAATGAGATTCATGCAGACTGGGAAATATATAGCGGAACTTCCTTCTCAAAAGAAGGGATTTTATATATTTTCAAAACAACGATTATGTGATTATTGAAGTATTTCTCTTCAAAAGGAATTTCAATGGTATTCTTCTACAGTGTGTAAATCAAGAACAGTCACAAAAAGTCTGAGTGAATTCCATAGCAGTCCAGTAGGTGGACACTTGTTTGCAAAAACCACTGCTATTAAAATCATGTGTTTAGGATATTTTTGGCCCACGTTGTTCAATGATTCATATGCCTTGGTCAAATCCTGCAAAGAATTCCAATTCTTTGTAGGAAGGAGGAAGAACTCGGCCATGCCGCTGAACCCAATAGTGGTTGAAGAGCCCTTTGCACAATGGGGGTTGGATTTTATCATAATGATTAATCCCACTTCTAGTGCCAGACATAAATGGATCCTCATAGCCACAAATTATTTTACTAGATGGATTGAGGCCATGCCTTTGAAGAATGCAATTGAAGAAAATATTGGAAA
Organism: Sequoiadendron giganteum; assembly: GCA_007115665.2. Classification (NCBI taxonomy): domain Eukaryota; kingdom Viridiplantae; phylum Streptophyta; class Pinopsida; order Cupressales; family Cupressaceae; genus Sequoiadendron; species Sequoiadendron giganteum. The sequence goes on from CM021103.1 coordinate 472,977,428, forward strand.
TGTCTTAGAAGAGCTAGTAACGAGGTTCGGCCCACCCAAGACCATCATCTCCAACAACACAAAAGCCTTCTTGGGTTCGAAGGTATGTCAGTTCACACTTAAGAAGGGAATATTCTTGAAAACATCTTTGAATTATTACCCATAGGGGAATGGCCTGGTTGAGTCGACTAATAAAAAATTAGTTTCCCATCAAAAGGATAGAGTCAGATCATTAAAGAGAATGGAATTTGAATCTCAAAGTAGCTATGGGTGGACCATAACCCCCAAGCAAGTCTTGAAGACTTCATCATATGAGTTGGTATATGGGAAGGAAGCATTATTGCCAGTATCTATGGAAATTACTATGCTACAGTTGTTGAAGTCTCTAGAAGTAGAATTAAATGGAGCCATGGAGGTTTGGTTAGCTGAGCTATTGGAAGTACAAGAAAAAATGGAAAATTCCCTGATGGCCATGTGTAACCATCAATAAGTGGTTCGATAAGAATACCTCTGACCAAGGTCTTAAGGGAGGGGATTTGGTACTCAAATTCAACGAGAGAGTTGCAAAACCTGGCCAACATGGCAAGTTCAATAGTTTCTAGGAAGGTCCTCTCCACATCATTAAATGTAAGCAACATAATGCATTCAAATTAGAGAATATGGAAAAAGAGGCATTGGGAATTCCTATCAATAGAATTGACCTAAAATTGTTTAGTTAGCTTTGTTAACCCTTTGGCATGCGTAAATATGTAATTACTATTTTTACGCGTTGTTTTTGGATGAGTTTTTAAGTGGAACCCATGAAAGCATGAAGAAAGAGAAAAACAATGGAAATAGAAGCTTAACAAAGAGCTATATATTCATTATATATGGTATTATGTACTCCAAAATTTACAATTCAAAATGGATTTTAAGCTAGGATTTTCGAGTATATATATTAAAATGTTTTGAGATATATACAAAAAGAGAGGAGGAAAAGGTTCATTCATTCAGTTGGAACTTTATCATCAGTCACAGTAGCAGCACCAATAGGAGCAAAAAAATCCACAACATTGGCAAGAGTGTCAACAACAACAACAAGTGGTGGAGGGTACACCAGGTTCCTAAGGTCGGTATACCACTCCACGTCATAGAAGAGCTCTATATTGTAGCACCTCATTAGGAAGTGGCATGCATGCGATGCCTTCTAGTGGTGTTCTTCAAGTCATCCTGCGAAATCCACTCAGAAATGGTACCCAAGGCACCACTGCATCCTCTTCAATGTGATGGTGGAGGTCACTTGCTATTGGAAGCCCAAGGCCATACACAACATTTGTTACAATTTCCCCAAGGCCTCTGAGATAGCGCTTGGGAAATATCTCCTTGGTAAGCCACAATATCATCCACTTTGATGTATGAATATCAAGCAAAGATGCAACAAAATGGGAGAAAATATTAGTATTAACTTTATACTTGTCCTCATACTCTATGTAGTCCCTACCCAACACCCACTTCATTGCAATTATGGAAAGAGAATGTTTATTATTCGTCATTCATTTCAAATTGCTACTAGAAATCTCTCCTATAAAATCATCCTGAGACCTATTTCTAGTAAGCCTAATTGGATTATGCATTGCCTCTACTGAAAATCCCAATTACCAAGTATGAATTTTGTGCTTATCCTTAGGTTTATTTATAGTGGTAGCTAGGGTGGAATGTGTGTGATAAGCAGGATGATTGATCAAGTTGCAGACTCAAAATTCTTGGCAGGTTGTGTTTGATGTGTGCGATAAGCATGATGTTGATCGAGGTTACTCGAAATTCCCACCCAAATGTTTGCTATGTGTGAATTAAGATGCAGTAATTAATCGACTAAAAGTTACAGCAGGTCCAGGTGGTAGTCCGCATGGTCAATTACCAAGTGTCCAGCTATAAACAGCTCTCAGCCTCCAATGATCAACTCAAATATTTTTGTGTAATTATTACGCCTTTTAGCCGAATCATTTGGCTAAGGTTATTAAGTGTAAAAGCATGCGAAAAATTTCATATTTCTATTATTCTCAACTTAATTTCAGAAGGGATGTCATTGTAGGACATAATGGCTAATCATCGTAATGAATTAATGTCTTTTCAAGAGAGTGGGAATTCATTTCGTATGAACAGATGAGTTGGCAGTACATGCTAAATTAATTGCTAAAACAATTGTTGCTTCCATCTTAAGTTTTAGAAAGGCTAATATTACATGCAAAGGAAGAAAGTTGAGAAGAGAATTGAAGATATAGGTTACTGCAAAAAATTCAAGTGCAAATAGCATAGAGGACAAGTGTTACCTAAAGCTTTCAAAAAATCTTTCAAATTGCACAAAACCCTAGGACAAAGTAGAATCTTGGAATTATGGCACGAGAAGGTCCGGTTATAAGCTTATCAGACGCCATGAGGATGATGCCAGGGGTAAATTTTTTTAGTGACGTATCTTACGCCACACTAGGGATTTCGGTGAAGCCGAAATGGCCCCATACAAGAGTCGTGGACAAGATAATCTATAGAAAAAAAAATCTAGATAGCAGAGCAATGGGATAATATTTATGACCTCGAGCTCAAAACTAACCCTAAGAGTCTTAGGGAAGCAACCTATGACAAAATGAAAAAGGCTAAGGTCAAGAACAAGAACAAGGACTCTTTGGCATACAGGATATGGTTCTGTGGTCTCCCACAACATATGGTCTCCTTGGTGCATCATTGCCCGAAGTTGATTCATGAATGCGAGTGAAATTTTGATCCAGATACCAGTGTCATAAGGGGTTGAAACCTGAGGGTAGTGATTAGTGTTGGAATTATAGGGATATGTTGTGTATCCTTACGAAGCAAGCGGTAGAATTTTACAAGAAATTCACTATAGAAATCATGGAGAAATTTTGGAAAACCAGGACCCAAGCCCTATCATTTTTCAATATAGAAACAAAAAGGCCCAAAGAAGATAAGCACTCATGATAGTTTCCAGTTGGGCACAATCCCTTCAACCTAGACTTGCAGGATGTCTTCTTTATGTTGGATTTTTTTATGGCATGGATAATGACAAGGAGGTATAGGAGCTTCAAGCGGGTCTGGGTTTCAAGTTAAGAAGACAAAACTCCCTATTCTAGCATGACTTCACGGAGGTCATTTTTCTAGAGATTCTAAACCAATTCAAGGAATATCAAACATAGTATAGGTTCAAGTTTTCTTCTTTCCTTGATCACATGTTTTTGCACCAAAACCCTGATTTCTTCCAAAAATATATGGGTTTGTCTATTTTTGATGAAAATGGACTTAGGAGGCCGATTTCTATATGGAACCATCTCCTTTCCATAACCCAGGATTATTATGCATTTTTTGAGTCCTTCCCGACTCTAATATTTCAAGATTTAGATAAGGAAGGTGAGGTTGGATGTTATCATTTTTTCGCTGAGCAAGTAGGATGGATATGAGGTTTTCGCTCTCCCTGTGATTGGTTCCTCAGAGAGGATTTTTAATTTGTTAGGTTGCATGGTTTTGTTAAGGAGCCTTTCCGGCTACCATTCTCTGTCACTGACAGGGTGTTGGGCCTTGAGGTGTTTAGGCAGTTGTCGATTATTGACGACATGTTTTGTGGGGGAAAGAATAAGAAAGGATTCTTCAAATGCCCCTTACACTTTGGCATGATTATAATGCAAAGGAAGTAGACACATGGTCTGCTATTAGCAAAGCTTGATCATCTAGGGCTAGTGTTGATTTGTGATAAATGGGATTATAATCCTGAAAAATGACTTGGTGGACCTAAATGTTAGAGTGACTCATAACCTCCTGCCCTACTAGGAAACATGTTGAAGTCCGCAGTCAAAAAATTGGAAGGTCCTTGTAGGCTTGGCCTATATTCCCAATGATGATCGGAGGTTGCCATGAGTTTATTTTTACTTCCCTTTGGGTAAGGCCAACGAAAAGTGGAGAATTGGGACCACCCTTTTTAATGAATTTGCCAAAAAATACCAATGGAGTCAAGAGAATATTTCCACCTTTTGGATTTATCATCAGGAGACCAAATGTCTTGATGCCCTATTCCGGGAGTCCGACATGGATGAAAAATTTGATGATCTTTGGAATAGAGGGAACGATGATAGTGATGATGAAGTGGGAGAGGAAGAAGAAACTGAGGAAGGTGAATTTTAATGAGACCCAAATGCGGGAAGGTGAAAAAGCAACGAAACAACATGTTGAAGGTCCTTTGAGAACACAAGAAACTACATCCCATGCAATGGTCACACTACCACGTACATGGGTTGTTAAGAGACCCAAAGTGTCTCAACAGTCTAAGGAGATCATAGACTTAGAAAATTCTCCACTATAGAAGAGGCTAAACGTTGATGCCCATCTAGGAGAGATCTCACAAGTGACTAGGACAATGAGCCACGTGTCAGAGTCTTCGGCAACTCAAGTAATTTTATCCCCTTCTCTTCTCTCATCACAGTATTTGGTCCACATTGCTGCGTCCACGTCTCCAATCACCTCAAGTGTTGGCCTTGAATTTTTTGATTCCGCATTCGCAGGGGGTCCCCACCAAGCTTCCTTCTCTACAATGGGATGGGTAGATTTTACTCCATCGTAGTCTTTACCATCATTTGTTCGGGCCCAATCTATACCCGCTATTGCAAATCCTTTTGCTTCCATCGCATCGACCCCTACTCAGCTTGCTCAATAAATGGTAACCTTTGTGTCTCCACTACCACCACCATCCCCTTCGAGCCCTTCCATTAGAACTTGGCATTGCATCCCCCCTTTCTCCCCATTGACGGTAACTCTGCCAAAGAAAACATCATTCAAGTCCTCAATGGTTTCATTTCCTTTTTCTCTTCCTCCAGGTGCACCCTTTGCCGACGAGTTGATTAGATTGCCAACAATTATTTTTGCACAAAATACCATGACTAAGGCAACATGGGCTAGAAGAGCCCAGAAAAGGAAAGAAAAAGTTGCTACAAGGCTTGTTGAGCCATGTGTATATACCCTCTTCAATGAGGTGTAGGGATCAATAACGTTTGCATCTATGAAACCCAACACCATCAAGCCTGAAGGGGAGATGCAACCTGAGGATTATGCAATCCATATTGTAGGGATCGATTTGAACTCAACCCGACCACAGGACAAGGTTGAGCTGATGGAGGAGACTCAGAGGGTGTTGACGATCGACTTTTTGAAGCATAGTCATTAATTAAAGAAGAGAGAAGAGGAGCTCAAAAATGTGAAGGAAATAATGTAGATCCTACAAAAGAAGTAAAATAAGGAAAAGGTTCAGCTTTGCATAAGCCTTGGCCGTGTGTGATATATCTTTAAACTATTCGAGCTCCTTCTTTGGTCATGCCTTCATCCTCTTGCACCACGTGTCCACAACACGTGCCTTTGGAAATATTCTCCCCATTGTTTCATCTCCAAGCCCCATCTATGTGCCACATTGCATAGATCCTCAGATGCCTTTTGGGTGGGCCCCACTGATAGAAGCTCAAGCCAATGCTGCTGCTCCACTTGTCACCTCCACGAAAGCTTTGGCCACAAAGGATGGAAGAATGAAAGAGAGGCTTCGTTTCTTCGCCATGTGTCCTAACAGACTATTCAAATGGTTAAACACACATCTTCATGAGGTTGTCATAGCTTCCCTTTTAGGACCACAATCATCATTTGTTGCAGGACACACTTTGTTTGAGGAAACCGAAGATATTTCTATTGCGATTGTCTTTGAATCATCCAAGGGGAGGATGACGCATGCTTGGGAATATTTTGGGTTGTTGCCTTCTAGGCAGTGGAAAAGTCTATATATACTACTTTAACTCTCTAAGAATGGGTTCGGAAATTATAGAAAAAAATACTGAAAAGCTCTAAGCCTTTGTATTGTTTTCTGATTATTATATTAAGACTTATAGATTGTTTCAATTGTTCGGCCTCTTTGTTTCTTAGTTAATATAAGACATTATACTGTGCTACTGGTTGTACTAAGTAGTTTATCTATTTGAATTTTATAATTTCAATAGAATTTTTTTGTTCGAACCATATCTCGAACTCTTCTTGTTTAGTGAATGTATACAAAAGTTATACTATGTTATTTGATAAACTGCTTAGGATTTTCATCTATGTTTTTTTGTTATTCTTAGATATGTAGATTGTTGAACGGGCCCTCAAACCTCATTTGAAAGGAAGGTTTCCCATGCCTACATACATAAATATTGGTGCATCACCTTAGAGATTAGATTTTATTTTTTTATATCTACTTCATTTTCCCATTCTAAATCCCATTTACATGAAGAGCCGATTCATTAAAATCTGAAGGTTACTCAAGTTAGTGCAATTGGTCCCCCATTAACCGAGTTTCCCATAAGGCTATTTTCCTAGCAATTTTAGGCATCAACAAGTACAAAAACAATCAGGGAATCTTGATAAGAAGCAAAAGAAGAAAGAGAACAAGCCACGTAAAGAATCAAAACCTTCAAAAGGAGAATCATCTAAGAATGAGAGGCCTTTTTGTGCATATTGCAATAAGGATGGACATGAAGAAAACTATTGTTATAAGAAGGGTATTGATGAGTTGAAAAATATTCTCAAAAGGAATCACATTGATTTGCCTTCTACAATGTTTGAATCTTCTTCTCCTTCTTCTTCAAAATGGTCTAAAAAGGACAAAGGTCAAGCATCTACATCAAAATATAAAGGACATGCTCTTTGTTCTCTTTCAAGTCATGGATCAGGGAGATGACTTCTAGATTCAGGAGCATCTCATCATATGGCATCTTTGTAGTCTATATTCTCTTCATTTCAGCCTTATACTATGTCTCATATCTTGATGGGAAATAATAGATACATAGTGTAATTGGGAAGGGATCTATTAGGTTTGGGGACAACACTTTCCAAGATGTTTTTTGAGTTCCTCATTTGATGAACAGTCTTCTTTCCATATATCATATTACACATGGTGGAGATGGGAGAACTATGGAGTTCACACCTAATTTAGTCATCATTTGAGACTTGGATAGTAGAGAGATCATTGCTACAGGGGTGGTTAATCATTCATCTCAGTTGTATACCTTTACAGGATTTTCTTTTGATGGTGACATTGTTCCTTCGGTTGTTGATCACACTTCTAGCATGAACCATGATTCAAAGGAGACATTTGGCTTCTTGAGCTTGGGAGTTCTCACATTAGATCCAGTTCTTGAGCCATGCATTTCATCTCCTCCACCTACTATTGTAGTTGATGATGCTTGTGATTGCACAGTTTGGGTTCCTTGTGATTCAGTAGCAGGACATACATAGTCTTCCAAATATGGCTACTTTGGATGACTTCTTGACAGGTATTTTAGACTTTTTTTGGAGTCTCATCTTGCAGATTTGGGGGGCATCATCGATAGAATTCATCTTCTCTTTGATAAAGATGATCCTTCTTCAATTATTGTGAGGGAACATCTTGACCCTCTTGCTCATTCTCTACATGATCATTCTTTGCATTTTGATGTGATTGTGGATAATTTTGGACAGTATTTGGAGGAGGCTTCTTTGTCTTTAGAGGGGATATCCTTGTCTTTGGATCATGTTCGACATTCATCTCTACTAGATCCTAGATTGTCCTCTTCAACAGTGTGGCCTAGAACACCTATTTGGAGTGTGTCAACTTTTGGCATTGACATGGAGACACTTGAGCATGCTTCAGAGACATTATACACCATCCATATTCTTGATATCCTGCATACATCCATAGTTTTGTTTCTTCCTAAGGGGAGGAATGTTGTTCGGTGAAATTGGATCACCTTCAACATTCAATGTTGAGCTTCTACCATCATTGCAAGAGGCTCAACATTGAGGGGGGGTTTCCTTGTCTGTCTTCTACTTCTCTTTTATGGGGAGGTATTTTTCCTCACATGGGGTTTTGGCATTCTCATGCATCATTAAGAGAATTTCATTTTTTATATCTTTCATCTCTCTTTTGGGGAGGAGTTTTGTCCCTCTAGGTTTTCTCCTTTTCTCCATTTGTGAGAGATTGCATTGCATATGTACATGGGTACCTAACATGGCCTAGTAGCCATGACCCATCCTTGCATCTTTGTGTCATTTGCATAATAATCAACTACTCCCTAAGTTGCACTTAATGGGGGGTGTTGGTGTAAATAAAGTCTTGTACCTAGTTAATTCATTACTAGGGACTTATTTACATGTGTGTTAAGTTTACTTAGGTCATAGGAAGGAATCTTCTAGAAGGTGTTAGCTATCATTAGTTGTTATCTTATCTTTTGACTTGTAACACATGTGAACCTAGGTAGTTGTGATGAGTTGTCTCATGTCATATGATTAAGACACTTGTCATAATCCTATGAAATCTTGTATCTCACCTTGGCTATATAACTAAGGGGTCTCTACTACATTGTACATCACAATCATATTGATAAGAATATAGTTTGTTCTTGTTACATTCTTTTCTCTCTTTTTGTGCTTTCCATTTGGTCTCAAGATCTTGGAAGCCATAGACAATTCTAACACTACCCTAATTGATTAGCCCTAAATTAATCCATTCATGCAAATAATTCTACCATAAGGATTCCTAGAGAATCATCACAACTGATGGGAGAGTGGTGGCAGATTTGTCGACTCCTTCCATAGCTAGAGTATTTGGTATTCCGTCATTTTTAGAAATTAAGGTAATAAGAAAGGCCTATATAGATAAAGTATTTGAGGAAGGTACTAATAGGTACCTGCAAGTGATCAATAAGAAATGGATGAAAAATCCCAAGGAAAGTGCAAAAAAATTACCAAAGAATCTATATGTAAGAGTGACTTAAACGAGGAAGTTAATGACTTGATTACCCTTTTGAGCAGGATTGCAGGTTTTCCCATTTCCTCTACATTCGAGGATTGGATGTATTTGTTTATTGAGGAAATTTTGAGAGGATAAATCAAGTTCGACTGGGCCAAAATGATCAGTGATAACATAAATGGATAGTTCTCTGTGGTGAAGAAACCTCTGAGTTTTATATGACATAATATGTCATCTACTTCTTGGCAGCTAAATTTCCATATAGAGGTCTGACTTGCAAAGGTACTATTGGGACGTGCCCCGATGATTACATAGTTTGTGAATGTTACTCACAGTTGCAGTACAATAACTTCAAGCACCACTACAAAAGAGTGAACGATGTATTCACTATGCACATTATTAGAACATTTTATGGAGGTATTGGTACATAGATGTCTTATTTTGGAAAATAAATGATAAAGAGGTTTGGGTATTGGTTCATCCAGTTCCCAAAGTTTACCTACTTAGGATTGAGGGATCCTCTGGTGCTCCTTACAGGCCATCGAGGTGTCCAACGGATAAGATTGTATTGCTAGAAATAACTAGACAATTATGTACCTCACATCAGTTGTTACATGCTAAGCATAGAGCTGGGGTCTTGTACCCCATGAATTAGGGAAGAGGATTATATGCTTATCTTCAACCTTGTCCACAAAGAATTTAGATAAGGAGATTCAAGAGTATGGTTTCTTGACTCATAGTGGGTGAGGTTTTGTCAACCCACTTGGTAAAATGTAGAAGTAGGTTGGGAAGAAACACACTCAAAAACCGCACATTCAAGACTTTTGGGTGAATTGCAAGAATGATCAAGAGGTGAAGAAGATAATGTTCATGAGAGTATCCTAGCTTGAATTCATTCGAACTCTCAATTTATATATAGTGCTCGACCAAATGAAAGAAGATAAAAACATCTCGATGAGGAGGCATACAATAAGGTGGCTAATTTACCTCTTCCATTGCTAGATTGGACCGAAGAAGAAGAGGTCAATATTGATGTAATTACTTATCTAGTGTTAAGGAGAACGAAGAAGTGGATTGAGGCACAAGTTACCTTCTTGAAGAACAAAAGCTTGAACTCACATATGGTGAGAGAGAAAGGGAAGAGGCACATGATAGTGAGGATGAGAAGAAAGATGACGAGGGTGCATCAAGCACAAGCTCCACTGAAAAGGGTGCCTTGTCTCCTCCAAAAACAAGGGGTAGAAAGAGAAAGGAAGTGTAGGAAAGACATCCAACTGAGAAGACCAAGATCTATAAGAGGAAAAGTATAGAAGAAAAAAACCCACATCTAAAAAGGCCAAGAAGACAAGAAAAATAGTCATGGAGATGATATAGGAAGAGCCATCACCACCAGAGGATTATGAGGTTCCCCCTTCTCCACCTTTATTTTTTGCTCCACTTTCTTTTGTTTTTGCTCTGCCTCTGCTCATCCTTTCCTCTCCACCCGCTCTTGACATTTTAGTCCATCTCACATCCTCTACTCTCACTACTTCTGCCATTTTCATAGAATGCTCTCCCTCTTCCTCTGCCACTTCCTCTCCTTCCTCTTCCACTCTTTCCACACCCTAATTCAATGTATATAGTCTACCACCTACCATTTATTCCATTCCGCCTGTTATTTCATCCCTTTTCCTTACCTAAATCTTTCTTGGCTTATTTGAAGAACTTACCAAAGCAAGTATTTGAGATATTGTTGTCCCCAAAAAATAAACCTCTGATGGGTCAGTTTTCCTCCACCTTTCCCATCACTCCTTCTCAACTAATGCTTGATCATTTGAAGCTTGAGGGAATAAAAAGGGTTTGGGAGGAGATGCAACAAAAAGAGAGGTGGAACCTTGAAGAGATGGTTGCATCATAAGAAGTATCCACCACTCCTGAGCATGATGAGTATGCTATGGAGTTGGGCGAGGGAATCAAGTTCATCGAGCCCAAAGAGGATAATGTAGATGAAGAAATCCTATGAGAAGGGGGAAATAGAGGAAGTTCATAAGGAGGACTTGCATGAAGATGAAAAGGTAGGAGAAAAAACAATGGGAGAGAAGATTGAGGAGGAAATGATTGAAATATTAAAGACTAAGGAGAAGGCTAATAAGACAACCAAAGAAGAAGAAAATCCTCAAGAAGAAAAATATGACAAAAGAAAATATGAGGCAGTCAGAGAAGAGGAGAATAAGAAAGATAGTTCAGTGCAATCAACAAATAGTAAGAAGTCTATACTAAGTTCTTCTTCTTCTCAAACGACAACACCATCATGGTTGGAAGAAAAACTAAAAGATAAGTCTCCTCTAGTTAGGGACCCAAGAGATAGTTTCAAGGAAATTTTGGCTTGTGCAAGGCAGCAAAATGAAAAGAAGAAGGCCGCGGTCCGTTCCCACATAACCAAAGATGCCTCAGGGTCAATAATGATGCACATGGCTATACTGACAATGGACAATATGTTGCCACCATTTTTCCCTTTGACTACAACATTACTTCAATTGACATTGCACCAAAAAGAGGGCATAGGAGATCGATGGGTTCTAAGGTTTGGTGGAAAATATTTTGAAGAGATTGGACAAGGATCAAGCCACCAAGGAGGAGCTCAAAGCAAAGGTGGTGGATTTAACAAAATTCATTCAACAATTGGCTACACCAAAGTAGAGCATTCTTGGTGACGTCGCTACCCTCGTTCTTTTGTCCAAGGAAGACGTCAACAAAATAAAGAAAATGAAATCATGGGCTCAAGTAACTATGGAATGGCTTGATAACATTTCTGCTACTGGAGATAAAGAAATAAGTGTAACAACATAAATGCATAATAATTTCTTGATTTTGAAGAGGGAGATCAATAAGGAGATTGAGGATAGTGCTTCCTTTTTGAAATATTATGAGCTAACATGTCCCAAGTTGTGGGTCATCAGAACGTTGTTTCTAAAAAAATTGGAGAGGGAGAATATTTTGACGAAGGACAAGGTTAAGGAACCCATTTTTTGGGCTACATGCACTTTATTTTTGTAAGGAAATCATTACATAGATTTTTCCAGATCTTAGGGAAATTGTTGGCATAATTAATGATCTATTGTTTGATTGTGACCAATTCCTTGGCGACATGGCTAGATTTTTTGTCCCTTCGAACAAGTTTAATGATGTGGTCCTTCAACAAAATTGTTAGAAGAAAGTACAAAATAAGCACATTGACAACTTGGATAAAGAATTTTTTGATGTTTCTACTAAATTTTTGACGAGATCAAAAGAAGTGATCAGACAATGGAGAGCCTATGTGGACCTACATAGAGAAATAATGGAGTATGAGACTCTAGGCTACAAAATTTATGCTACTTTGTTGTCACCTGGTGAGAAATTGACTACAGTTCTCATTAGTTTTGTTAAGTTTGTTGTGAAGGAAAAAGATGTTGGAAATTATGTAATAGATGATATTTTTTTGTAATTTCCATCCAACTGTAAAGTTAGTTACATGAAAGTGCATGCACCCTACATTTATGGGATTTTATAGAATATTTTTGATATAAAATATATTGGGATATTTTACATTCTCCTAGGTTCACATGTGACCTTATTTTAAATTGGGGGTAGTTGCAAATGTATTTAATGCACCCCAAATATTAAATGCATGTTTAATCTTGGCCCTTGGTGTTGAGTTAATCTCCACCATTGATTTTGTAAATATTCTCTATAAAAGGTATCCCCCTCTCATTTCTAAGGGATTGAAAGGAATTTATGTATCAACATTTTGAAGCAATACAAGCAAAGGCATTGAAGTGATGGTGACATTTTCTTGTTATTTACACTTTTTGGGAGATCCTAATTTTTGTTGAAATCACATATTTTTAGAAAATATAATGATTTAAGCCTTGAAAATTTTCATTTAAAGGATTCCAATTCAAGAGGGTTTTATCACCTTAGATCAAACCCCCTTTGATAGAACCTTGCTATTTTTAAACCATACCTATAGTGGAGTCTTCGTTAGACCTATCAAAATGCTGATAAAAAAACCACTTTTGATTTACCTTTTGGGGGATCAAATGAATTCATTTAATTTTATTTGTTTATGTATGTAGTCCTTATTATAAGCTTTCCAAAAAGTATAATTTTAAATATATTTAATTTGATTATTATATTTATTTTTTATTTCTTGTGAATGTAGGTTTTTCACCGAAAATCAAGCTCTATGTTCTATACATGTGGAAAAATAGTAGATTACAAAAAAAAATTCTGAAAAATATGTCTATGTTATGTATTGATATCCCTGATCCAACAAGAAAAATAAAATTTAATTTTGATACATACAATTTTTTTTATGTTGTATACGGTTTGCCTATGTCTAAATTGTAATTGGTTTGACTTCAAAAATTAATTAACAAACAAATATCCAATAAAACACTATGAAACCAAATGAAAGTGCTAGATATCGTAGTTAACAATCTAAATTAAAAAAAAATAGAATTTTATCGTTCATAGAAAAAATTTATGTTGTATAGGATGAACATCACTCTTTAAAATGGTGTTTATTGTTAAAAACTAGTTTTTGAAGGAAATGGAAAAAGAAATGCAATTTGATTCCATTTTTTTAAAAAAATATATATTTAGAATCTACAGATAAAATGACACAAATCACTAGTTTACATAATCTTCAAATTCCTCATGGTTTGGCAGCTATAAGTGTCCAAAAGTGAAGATTTAGTTAAAAAACTCAGTTCAATGTCCTGTTTGACCAAAAATTGTAAACCAATATTGTGGGATCATCCTACATGCATGGTTACCTCTTCTAGTTTATTTTCAGCATTGTTAGTTTCAATTCAGTTGTTATGATGGCAAAGTGTTAAAGGTATCAAGTAAATTTCTTGCTCATACCATTTGTAGTTTGTTGATCGTAAATTGTAGTGTATGGTTAGTCTAAGGTATTTTTACAATATAAAGTTCAATTGTGGATATTTATGCATATTATGTTAAGCTTTAGGGTATGTGTATGAATGTTTACAATTTGAAAATCTAAAGATTACCTTTGAAGATTGTACTATTTTTGCAACTTTGTGGGCTTGACCCTGATTAAGCAAAAAATAGTTTATAGGGAGTTTATTTATCTACAATACCTTCCATTATTATACTTGTCCTTAGGTTTTCAAAATTAGGATCCCTCTAAACCCTCAATATTTTTCTATTTATTTGAATTTGGGTTAGTTTAGGAATAAAACAACATCATAACATTGTCATATTTGATGATAAAATAATTTTTAGATTTTAAATATAAAAATATAGTTAGGGTTTGCATTCATTTTCAGATTTCATAAAACCCTCAATCTTATATCTTCCAACCTTTGTTGAACCATAAATTCCCTGTGTGATACCAACAAATCACATTTACTAGTGAGTTGTATTTACAAGTCAAGATCTGACATCTGAAGCCTTGGGGTCATTTTTGAATATTTTTTTGTAGAAAGTTTCCTTTCAAGAGAGATAGAACACTTATGTTTTATCTGTGTTGTGCAGTGCAGTGCAAAAAAACTCATCAACATAGTGATTCAGAAGAACCCATATCTTATGATAATGAATGGTCCACCTAGCACTCATTGCATCTAGGTGATGCTCATCAAGGTGAAGCACTATGCTTTCCTAGGAGGTCACCCATCCCAGTACTACTCCAACTCAAGCACACTTAGCCACAGAGTTTTCCCCAAGGTCAAGCCCACTTAGCTTCCAACCCCATTTGCAAAACCTTCAACAAGTGTTGTGAGTTATGAAAAATTCATTATAGAGCTCCTTTAGCTCATCAATTGATAAGTAGGAGTTATTTTCTACAGCGTGTCAAATTATGATATTGCTATCAGGATTCAACTATGTAGTTTTACGAGTCAAACTCATTGAACCATATTTCATGAGTAGTGGATTACAAGAACCCATCTCTCATGATAATGAATGGTCCACTTAGCACTCATTGAATCTAGATGATGCTCATAGAGGTGAAGCACTAGGCCTTCTCGGGAGGTCACCCATCCCAATACTACTCTAGATCAAGTGCACTTAGCCACAAAGTTTTCCCCAAGGTTAAGCCCACTTAGCTTGTAAACCCATTTACAAAACCTTCAACAAGTGTTGTGCCTTATGAACCATTCATTATAGAGCCCCTTTAGCTCATCAATCAAGATAAGTAGGAGGTATTTTTCCACAACATGTCAAATTGTGATATTTCTATCAGGATTCAATCCTATAGTTTTACTAGTCAAACTCATTGACCCATGTTTCATGAATAGTGATTCACAAGAACCCATCTCTCATGATAATGAATGGTCCACTTAGCACTCATTGCATCTAGGTGATGCTCATAGAGGTGCAACACTGGACCTTCTCGAGAGGTCACCCATTCCAATACTACTCCAACTCAAGTGTGTTTAACCATAGAGTATTCCCCAAGGTTAACCCCACTTAGCTTGTAACCCTATTTACAAAGCCTTCATCAAGTGTTGTCCTTATGAAACACTCATTATACAACCCCTTTATCTCATCAATTGATAAATAGTAGGTATTTTCCACAACATGTCAAATTGTGATATTGCTATCAAGATTCAACTGTGTAGTTTTATGAGTCAAACTCACTAATCCATGTTTCATGAGTAGTGGTTCAAAAGAACCCATATCTCATGATAACGAATTGTATGCTTAGCACTCATTGCCTCTAGGTGATGCTCATAGAGGTGAAGCATTGGGCCTTCCCGGGAGGTCACCCATCCCAATAGTACTCCAACTCAAGCATGCTTAACCATGGATTTTTCCCCAAGGTTAAGTCCACTTAGCTTGCAACCCCATTTGTAAAACCTTCAACAAGTGTTGTGCCTTGTGAACCATTCATTATAGAGCCCTTTTAGCTCATCAATTGATAAGTAGGAGGTATTTTCCATGGTGTGTCAAATTGTGATATTGCTATCAGGATTCAACCATGTAGTTTTACGAGTCAAACTCATTGATACATATCCATTTATTTTTATCATAAAAAATATTTATTATTTTAACTAATAACATACATTAATTTAGACACATATTTCTTAACATATAACTCTTGTTGTATATCTAAATTAGTTTTTTAAAGGACATTTCTTTAAGGGATGCACATTCATGCAAAATTTCATGACAAGATGAATTTGTTTGATTATAAAAATGTGACCTAAATTAGTAATTTGTGTCTAATGAAATCCTTCCAAGTGGCTTGGAGGGAAAATGGTACTATATATAATGCTAAGGGATGCACATATACATGTTGAGAATACTATTTAAAAGTATCTAATCTAATTTTCTTTCCGTTTGAATATTGAAGTATAGTCTTTGTCATGCATTATTAAATCAACATGTGACTCATGCTTCCACCTAGTGATAATAGGTTTGAAGGGGTTTAGGACATTAGAGCACCAAATCAATCAAATTGATGACAATAACCATATGTCTACAACATCTATGTAAATAAGCATAAAATGAAGGTTCAAAAGAGGAAGATATGCATACTTTTATCCTTTAGAAGTATAATTTTTATTATTAGGACTTTGTGTTTATAAAATTTATTTAGTATTATTTTTGTTAGAAACCCTAGATTAGACATGCAAACCTAAACACCTTCCACAAAAGAGAAAACATAAAAAAGCAGAGCTTTGCATGTGAATGTGCAAAATGATATTTCAGGAATGCGATATTACAATGAGATGATTTGCTTTATAAAAGCAAAGTATGCAACCCTAATGTTGACCTAAAAATAGCTCAACCTAAGTAAAGTTACGCAAGTGTAAGTAAATATTAATTACACTAACACCCCCCATAAGTGCAACTTAGGGAGACTAGATAAGCATGCACCTAAAACTAAGATGAATGCAACAAAACATGAATGGGTCCTGACAACAAGGCCTGATCAGGTACCCATGTACAAATGCAATAATAAGGTAGAGAAGGAAAACCCAGTGGGACAACCCCCCCTACAATGAGATAATTGCTGCAAAGAAGCACTGGAAGAACACTGTAGAGTAACACTGGAACCGCAATCTGGCAAGCAAGGAAAGATACTTCTGTCTACAAGAAACCATATCGAAATCATAATAATGTGACAGTAGACCCGATGCCACGGAACACTCGAACACTCCAAACTAGAACAACCCTGGAATCCATAGAGCAACAGTAGATGAAATGATGATGACAGAATTTGGAAGCCGTGAATCTCAATGCCGATGTCAAAATTGAGACTAAAACTCTTCCATGAAAAAAAATACCATACAGACTCGGAAACAATAATCACAAATTTAGTGGCCCTCAAACTGAGATGGATCCGATGCGGATCACTAACCATAGGCTCTCAATCTAAAGTGTGAACCAAAATGAATCTGGTATGTGTCAAGCTAAGACAAAAATGTGGCCAAAAGAAACTAAGAAACCAGATTACAACCCATGCGAGTTGCCATCAAAATATGATGAAGATTATTATGCAAGAAACCCCCCCGAATGAACTTTATATCAGTTCATTTATTACAAACCCCAATGACTGCAAAAGGAGAGAATGCCTAACATGCATAAATAGAAAATAAAAACAGACCTCAGATCTATGTAGAGGACTAAACCAGCTTTCCAATTCCACAAGAATGGCGAGAAAAGGATCACCGAGTCAAAAGATATGCCCTCCGGAGTGAAAACAACAACATCTAAGTTCAAGGACCTGAAAAATAAATTTGGAGTAAAATCAGAAAAAACTACCAATACCACTGGATCGGCATCGGAATCAGCTTTCCAATGGTATCTCGTTTGTGAAAAAAGGACTCCATATGCAAAAGTTATGCCTGATTTCGTGAAAGTGCTCCAAAAAAGGCCAATAAAGCCTACAGGCAGCCTAGGGGGCTAAAAAAATTTCGGCGCCTGGTCTTGCATGCGACCAGGGGTTGGCGGACAGGGGGCTGGGGCAGAGCCCTGGTCACCCATATGACCGGCGAAGTGCTGGGAGGCTGGTCGGGGGTTGGGCGTGAGGGGCTTGGTCCCCCATAAGACTGTGGTTGCAGAAGATGGAGTCCGCGGGGGCTGGCGCTCGGTCGGCGGTGGGAAGGAGCGGCGCCGCCTGGAGCCACCGCTCCTGGTGGCGTGCCGGCGGCACCCTCCATTATCATTGGCGACGCAAAAACTCAAGCGCATTTTCCATTTTTTTCGATTTGCGTGAAGAAAACCGCTTCAGAATGCGTGTTGGGGAGGTCGTACAACCTCCCTGGCAAATTTTTTTTGCCTTCCGGATCAACTTCGCCAAAATCGATGAAATGAAAGGCGATCTTAATTTTTTTGGCCACTATGAACGCAATGATGACCTCCGTTTCTGCTCAAAATGCTTCAAAAAAACGGCTACCTCCAGAGCTTCCAAAAAAATACCAAACCTGAAACCCTTACAGATCTGGCAAATCATGGCCAAAATCTACAAAATAAAAGACAAACCTGACTTTTTCCAGCGCTCTGAATCCAATGGTGAGGCCCAATCTGATCCAAAACACCGCATAGATGAGCTCAAGGCATGAAATCCTCGAGGAACCCCAAACGAACTCTGCAATGAATTTCTCCAGAATTTGAGAAGGGGTTGCATGTCAAGGCTCTGATACCATGTTAGAAACCCTAGATCAGACATGCAAACCTAAACACCTTCCACAGAAGAGAAAACATAAAAAAGCAGAGCTTTGCATGTGAATGTGGAAAATGATATTTCAGGAATGCGATGTTACAATGAGATGATTTGTTTTATAAAAGCAAAGTATGCAACCCTAATGTTGACCTAAAAATAGCTCAACCTAAATAAAGTTATGCAAGTGTAAGTAAATATTAATTACACTAACAATTTTCACTTCTATTTTTAATTAAATTGCATAACATCAACAAACCAAAATCATTTTTTAACATTCAAAACATATCTAAGATTTTATAATGTTTCAAATTAATCATTATAAAAATAATTCCAAACATAAACTCTTTAAAATTTTATGCATCTTTATTTATATAAACATATATTTACAAAAATATTAAAATCATTATTCATATGCTTATAATCTATTTTTCCATTAAATCAATAAAAATAAGTATCATTAGTTTCCCCCAAAATTATATGTATGTTTTTATAAAGACGTATAAATGAAGTAGCAAGTTAAGTTTGATTTTGAAGAAATTTCAATGTTAAATTTATTTGAATTTAAGATACATTGAGATTGGGGACTTTTCAGTAACTCTTGACTTATGAAAACATCTAAATACAATTAATGCTAAATAGACCATTCACATAATTTTTATTTTTTTTATAAATCACTAGTCATAAAATAACGTGTCACATAAAATCAAACTCTAATATATAGACAAACATTCTTTAATTTTCCTGTTATTATCATTTTATGCATGAATTAATGGTTACGTATGCTATGGTTTGTGAAAGCTATGGCTTTCATCAATTCATCGACACCTCATGTGTTTGGGCTTGTATACACCTTTATATGTGTTTTATCATATCATGAATATTTAAATTGTATATAAATTATCGTGTGTTTCCTTTTTGACAAAGCAAAGGATGATAACAACATTATCATCCATCACACAAGCACAAAACGAATCTCTCACATTTTGTATGGTAGAATGTTTAATTGAAATCCAAACATGGGCCCAAAAACTCTCTAATCTTGTATTTTATTCAATCCTTTTGCTTTCATAGACTTTATGATTTGATAGGATTTTTAAGGTGAAACGATTCATAATTTGTTTTAATAATAAAAACAAATAAATGATTCCCTTCTAAATATTTATGGTGAATCAATAATAACAACAATAAAAACAGATAAATGATGCCTTTCTAAATATTTATGGTAAATCAATAATAAATGTAAGCATTTAATGAGAAATGATTGGAATAAGATTGAATAAATAAAATAAAACAATAGTATTTATTTAAAATTTTAATAAAGATATATTATGGGAAATGTTAATTGAGTTGTCAATTTGATCAAGAGTTTTTGTGATATTAAATGAGCATTTTTGAATTAGATTTTTTTTTAATCTATCATTTTAATTCATTTTCATGAGTGCGATTTTTAACATATTTGTAGATCCGAACATTAAATATTTAAATACCAAGAAATTGCTTGCTTGATATTTGTGATCTACAGTAGCTAATTAATGGTGTTTATGAACACCTATGGGGAATTTACTTAGTAGGGGAATTATCCCTATAGTGCCCCTCCATGATTCACCTTTTTGTGATGTTTATGTCAGATGCTTCTGGATTCATTTTATGTCTCAAGTACTCTTTGCTTGTGGTTAGAACATTTTATAGTGACACTTGTTCAGTATGTTACTATGTTAGGTGATGTAATACTCAAGACTTGTTAAGATGTTAGGATAATATAGGTTATGTTTATTGTTTAGGTTTACTATGAGACTAAGAGCTATTTCTTTATGATTACATGTTGATGATGTATGAGGATGTTAGCATACTAACCTTGTTGATGATTTATATGAAATGATCTAAGAAGTGTAAATGCTTTATGTCTATGATAGCCCTTGTTTAATGTTTTTATTTAAGGATATTTGATGAAGTACTAATGTTTAATAATGATATGCTTAGATCATTGTCATGACTATGTGTGATGTTCTAGGATATGACTTATCATGTATGTGTTACCTCATTTTGGAATGGGTTGTGATTATTGGTGTTATGAGATGTTATTTGGTATACTATATGATGCTTTTAAATGCTATTTAGGTGTGAAGGGAAGGATGTCGTATTTCAAACTTGTGAGAACCCTGCGATGTTTTGATTTCCTTTCACTAGGTATGTGATGATTATATATATGTGCAAAGACATTTGTGTGTTGCAGGTGGTAGGTACTAGGCATCGACTCCACCTGAATTGGCAGGTTTCAGCGTGCCTTAAACCCAATGGAATATTTGATCGAAGATAGCACTTGGTCCCCTACCCTAGCCATCATCCTCGAAGAGGATGAGTATTTGGTTTGATACCTTGTCAGTGTGTTAGTGTTGTCTATTAGTTTTAGGATCAGAAATGTAAGCAATCAAAAAATATAACACATGAGATAAAGAACATAATTGTTTACCCTAGGAAAACCCTCCTACTTGAGGGAGAAAAACCCAACAAAAGTATATCTCATATATATCATATATTTGTGTAGAATATTGCTTTACAACCAGACCCTTCTCAAGGGAAAATTGATACAATGAATTAATAGCATCTATCCTTTGATGCAAAGATAAATATGTTTCTTCTTGAAGTCGATCTGCTGCTACAAGATGGTCTGCTTCTCCTTCTTGAAAGAATGTGAATATAAGAATGACTTGATGATAAAATGGATGATCATCTCCTTCTATATATACAATGCAAGGAGACTCTTCAGAAGCAAGGTGACTCTTCACTTGGGTCGGCCTCTTTTTAAGAAATAGTATAATTTGTGATTAAGGTTGACTTGCCTTATTGATTATTTATTATTTAAATTTTTACTTAGGAGAAAATATCTCCCTAAGCTACAAACACTAACACCCCCTCTTAGCTAGGGAGGTATTTTCTAGATATCCTTGTCATGGAGTCTCAACATGACACCCACAATGACTACACCCATTTGTGGAAAGTAGTTCATCACAGAGTATCTCAACATGATATCATCATGGAGTCACTCAACATGACGTCCACCATGGATACTCTCATGTGTGGAAAGAAACACATGTACAGTTGTCCATCACAGAGTCTCTTAATGTGATGTCATCATGGAGTCTCTCAACATGACGTCCACCATGGCTACTCCCATGTGTGGAAAAACACAAGTACAAAGGGTTCATCACGAAGTCTCTCAACGTGATGTCGTCATGGATTCTCTCAACATGACGTCTCATCTCAGTCTCAGAGATGAACAAGGGCTCATACCTCATATTTCTCTATCACAGAGAAATACACACTAAAAGGGCTTTCACCTCATACTTCTTTGTCTCAGAGAAATATACACTACAAGGGCTTTCACCTCATACTTCTCCATCACAAAGAAATATACATTACAAGGGCTTTCACCTCATACTTCTCCGTCATAGAGAAATATAAATTACAAGGGCTTTCACCTCATACTTCTCCGTCAGAGAAATATACATTACAAGGGCTTTCACCTCATACTTCTCCGTCACAAAGAAATATACATTACAAGGGCTTTCACCTCATACTTCTTTGTCACAAAGAAATATACATTACAATAGATCTTCATGATGATGTGACTCCCTCTGAAGCTCCAAGTACTCACATCAACCTTTTGACCTCCTCGTTCAAGATTTACCTTGTTGGTTTGTTAGACTCCCTCTAAATTTTATTTCCTCCTCTTCGAAGAACCTGATCGCAATGACAATTCTTATAGGTTCTTCCTCTTTTAGAGAAAACTCCAGTGAAGTTATGTGCCACCAACTCAGTCCCATGGCTGCAAGTTATGTATCCATTCTTCAACCTGCATGAATTCCTCATAGGATGCATCGAGCTCTTCTTCCCTTGAATGCAATCTCTCATCATGTTTATGCTCCTTGGTTCATCTTGAAAGAATTTTAGAGAGATTACTAGTAGTTCATAGAATCAAACTACCCCAAAGAGAAATATCAGACCAATGCTACTTAATTTTTTTTTATTCAAGGTACAAGCATAAAATAATTATCTCTTTATTGATTATGATAAATACTAATCATAACACTTAATATAATTCACTGCGCTTGCTCTCAGATCAGTCCACAACCTTACTTTTGTAGGTTCACGACTTGATCATAGGTCAATGTCCTAGTATAAGTAGTGACCCAATAATACATCAACACTGGGATTTTTAGTGGTGGTTGGGTAAATTTGAATATGGTATTTGACCATTCAAGTTTTATCGATGCAATCCTGCATCCCACCTAAGCGGTTGAATTACACATGGCTCCTCCACTTTATGCTAGCGGCTCAAACAGATGTCAAGAATTCTTCAAATAATCAATTCTCATTAATCATTCAAATATAAAAGTCACGATAGAGATACTAGTGGCAGACACCCAATGCAAACTCCTTGAATTGTCTTATCTGACCCGAGCTTCCTTCCTAGTATTGAATCCCTTCCAAACTCGTCTCAGTCCAATGACTGCTTTGAACAAATACAAGACTGTAGTGAATCTTTCAATATAGCTCCTGATTTCCCTAAATTACAACCACTATTACTTGTATATTACGCCTGCCACTTGCTTGACACAACCGTCTTTATTTCCTTTGTCTTTAATGTCTCTTTGAGGCTATCGGATTGACAATCTTCATGATTGCGGTTCTTCTTCAAGACATTTCTCCATTAATAGATGGCACGATGAAGACATATGTTTCTCTTTAATCTTGGTGGTTGTATTAATGAAAGCCAAGCTAATAAAAAATTGTTATTAACTATTAGATATTAAGAGCCTACAAAATTAGACAATATTGACCCCACCATAACAAACACACCTCTTCAATCTTCCAGGTTTCAAAGAATGAATGCGATGATTCCTTTATTCGCTACCATTCAAATTAGTTGCTCCTGACAATTATTTCAAAACTCCTTAAATTAATTGACAGATATTAAACAAAGCCAAGATAATAATGACATACATTCAAATGCCTCCATGTTACCACATGTAGACAAATTCCAAAGTCTAGTCACCAACTACGAAATCCTTCTCCAAGGCTTCGATTTATGTTTGAAGGCTCATCGAGATTAATTACCACAATATCTTAGAATATACCAATCATCATCAATTAAAGAAGACTCTTTAACATCCTCTATTCAACGGAATCTCATATGTTGCCCAACATCTGATGAGATTCTTTCCGTTTACATTCCAAAGCCATTGATCACACATAACTCCCTCACACTCCCTGGTATGATAAAATTGAATGGCCTCTTGAGATGTGGCTTTTGCATAAATCCAAGGTAGAATAAAATGATTTATGTTGATATTTATGACTTAGAATCATATAATCGACTTCAAGTGTTTCATATTGAATTGAATTCCTCTCAACTTGCAATGTGTGCTTTAGAAAAATCTGACTAGACTTCCTTGAACCCGCTTTGATACCATGTTAGTTTTAGGATTAGAAATGTAAGTAATCAGAAAATACAACACATGAGACAAAGAACACAACATTTTACCCTGGGAAAACCCTCCTACTCAAGGGAGAAAAACCTAACAAAAATATATCTCATATATATTGTATATTTGTGCAGAATACTACTTTACAACCAGACCCTTCTCAAGGGCGAATTGATGCAATGAATTAATAGCATCTATCATTTGATGCAAAGATAAATATGTTTCTTCTTGAAGTCAATTTGCTACTACAAGATGGTTTGCTGCTCCTTCTTGAAAGAATGTGAATATAAGAATGACTTGATGATAAAATGGATGATCATCTCCTTCTATATATACAATGCAAGGAGACTTTTCACAATTGAGGTGACTCTTCACTTGGGTCGACCTCCTTTTAAGAAATAGTATAATTTGTGATTAAGGACGACTTGTCTTATTGATTATTTATTATTTAAATTTTTACTTAGGATAAAATATCTCCCTAAGCTACAAACACTAACATTGTTTGTTGTCAATTGGTCTTTCTTTTTGACCCTAGTTAGGGTTCAGGTTATTGTTTGGCATTTGGTTTGTTTAATTTAAAATTGTTTGATAAATGTTGTTTTTGGTTAATTGATGCATTAAAATAAATTATTAAGTAAAAGGGCACTTTGATAAATAAATAAAAATATATTTATTAATAATCATAGTTCATAATAAATAAAATGTGTAATGTAATATTAAAATAAAATAAAATTATAGTAGAAATTTATAATTAATAAAAAGTGAAAATAATAAAAAAAAATAGAAAGGTTTTCATGCAGTGCACGCACAACGTTGAACAAATTGTCGAAAAAGAAACTTAATTTTTTTTGGGGATTTTGAGAGATTTTATTGGATTTTTAGTTTCAAAAAAATGAACAACTTCCTTCTTGTAAATACTCTCATTTTTGGGGAGATTTTTTATTTGGTTGCTAGGGGAGCGATTTGTCTGCAATATTTCATATATGGTTGTGGTTGTGGGGAAATTGGGATGCTGGGAGAAAATTGATTCAGGGTTTTGGGAAGATTTTTTTTGAATTTCATTCCATTGTTGATTCTTGGAAGGGAGGAACGTAGAAGGATAGGCAAAGGAAGGCATTGTATCAAATCAATTTGGGGAAAATGAATTTTATAGATGAATCTTTGTTCTTCTTATGATAGTGTTATTGTTTGATTGTTTAACGATTTAGTCATTCTGTTTATAATCTTAGAGAAATTATATTTTATACATATCCTATAATCGTAGCATTCTTGAGTAATCATTTATTTACATTTGTCAATTGCTTTCTTGAATGTCTTAATAAATCCAATTTGTGTATATCTTACAACCATTGTATTCAACGAGATAAAATCTATCATCACCTGCTAAATGCATTTTCTTGAAAATGTCTTGGGCTTCTCAACTAATCCATTTTGTGCATATTCTGCAATTTCGCATCTCACATTAAGGCGTTGATTTATTTTCTTCCCAACCAGTTACTCTTCTTTAAAATCTACTAAACCTCTGTAGAAAAATTCCTTCAGTGTGTATCCTATAGGCAGCTAATCCCATTTGTTTGAAATTTTCTAAAGTATTTTCAACAAATCCAATTTGTACAGTCCTTAATCACTGTGCTCCATGAGATGACATCTATTTCAGGAATTCGATCTAATGCATGCGCCCTCTCTATGCTTTCAATTCTTGCATACTTGTTTACCAGGGCGATTTGAACAATAAAATATGACATGCGCACCTCCTGTCGTCATGTTATTCTATAAATCAATATTTTGAAGCCTCCTGTCAAATGGCCAGATGCTAGTCGTGCGCCTTTCTATTCTTGTGTCGTCCCTACTATGCTTGGCGATTTTTAATGAATATTGTATGTTTTGATTTATTGATGGAATTTTCAATTGATGACTGCATTCGAATTATAATATGTATATTGATATATCATAGTTTAATAAATTATATTGTATTTTGGTTGGAATTGATATTGTTTACTATTTTTTATATTTGGTACTATGGATTTCGATGTATATATTATATGTATGGCGATTTTATTCTATGTACTGTGAATTCTTTTAATGGATTCAGTCTATGCTTATCATTTGATGCTTGCTTTGCATTTCTTCCTCTATGGTTTATTTTTGATACTGAATATATTTTGATTTCATTTCAATGGTTTTATTTATGTTTGGAATTCGATTTACATACATTATATTTAGTAGTCGATGGATATATATGGAGTTTGGAATTCGATGAATGAATCTGATGTTCGATTATATATATATATATATATGTATGTTTATACATGTGTGTATATATATGTTGTCATACTACAGTTTGATATACTGCATTGAAAACTGCAATTTGTTTTTAATATATAAACATATATATATATATATATATATATATATATATATATGCATATATATATATATGCATATATATATATATGCATATATTATGGTAAATGAATAATTATTCTTAGGAGATTGATTGATTATGATAAGTGAAATTGGAAATTAAATAGGGAAAATTGATTTACTTATATTTAGACAAGTGAAATATTTGTTTAAATAAATGAATTGGATTATCTTTTGTTAATTAAAGAATGCTGATTTCTTTTATAATTATTTAATAGTTGAATTAAAAATTCACCATGTAATTAATTATTGAGAATAATTATTATTGTGGTAAATGTCCCAATTAGGCGAATTATGTGGTTAAGTTAAAGAGTAATATGAAATGTGGAAACAATGTATTTCATGGTTGTATTATTGGGTTGTTTGCTTGTATTGAATAGTGTTGATTATTGTAAATTGGGGTGATTTTGGTAATTGTTTGAAAGTGGGAGTCATTTGTGTAAAATTGTAAGGTTGGCTTCCAGAGGCTTAGGAAGGAATATTTTTGTATGCATGGTTCTTGAGATGGTTTCATTTTTGAAGTGGTTTTGGCAATGTTTTATGTTGGGGGAAAGATGGTCAATGAATTGCACAGTGTATAGACTCTTGTGCTTGTGATAAGTGTGCAAGATGGTCAATTCCTTGCAATGTGTTTGGATTCATGCGATTATGTTAAACATGTGAAATGTAGATAACAATGGGAAAAGAGAGGAGAATATCCTTCTTTCCTATTCTATCTAGTTCATTCAATTATGTCCTAAGAACCCTAATAGGATTGACTATCAACCTCTCAAGGTGAGCCAATTCACAATGAGGAGGACTTCAGAGGGGGTTATTTTCAGCTTTAAGGGGTTCACCACCAAGCAAATGCTTGGAAAACACAATGTGATATGCAAACAGCCTAAAATGTGATAAATAAAAGATACAAATATTGAAAATAAGAGACACAAAGTTAGGGTATGTGTACCTGGGAAGCCTGGAGGTGATATAAGGATTCTAGAAATGCAAACAAGCTACCAAAATATGCCTTGGAGGACTAAGACACCCAAGATGGCATATTTGTCCTACTGCTATTTTTTGGGGAAACCACAAAATCTTCAGATGCAGGAATAGAATCTCGAAGAATCTCTGAAAAATATTTTGTGGAGGACTAAGATGCCCAAGATGGCGTTTTAGTCCACTTTGAATTTCTGAAAAGTCTGAATGTGGTCCTGAGCTCCCAGATATGCAATTGCTTCCTTCCAGATCTTAGGTTTTGAAATAGCTAGATTTGACCTATAGGTGAGTTTCCATGAAGATGACAACTTTGGCAATGCAACTTTTCAACTTTGACAACTTTGCACTCCAAGTGATCTTCAAGTCTTTAACCTAGATTTTCAAACACACATATGCAAGATAAAAAACCTTGTTGATTGTTAGTGAATGGGGGTTTACCTTGGTCAAACCCCTTGTTGGTAATTAAATCTTGAAATGAAATAGAAATGATGAAGGAAATGGTGAATGAGCAACATGCAATGATACAAAATTTATGTGAAGCAGTTGCAATGGATATGGATCTTGAATTGCTTGCTTGCTTGAATCAAAACCCTACATCACAAATGTTAGCACAACAACACACATGATGTAAGAATAGCCTTTGAAATGATTCTTGACTCTTGATGATGGCTCCAAATGCTTGATTATTTTCTCTTGAATGCTCTTGATCTCATAAATTTTCCTTAAGAATGAATACTCAAGTTGCTAGGATGAAAATGAATGAATGAACCTTGTATTTATACTTGTCTATGCTTAATATCCCGAAATTGTATCACACCAAGCCGACATTTGAATTCATTAAACGAAGGAGGTTAAATCCTACCAAAATTTGAATTTAAATCATGAAAATGACTCAAGGAGGACTAAGATGCCTTAGGTGGCGTCTTAGTCCCAAGTGATGAAACTTGGGGCACAAACACCAAAAAGGGGCCCAAATAAGATACCTCAAAATCAGGGTCTTGAGACCTCGGGGGGACAAAGATGCCCTTAGTGGGATTTTAGTCCCAACCTAAAATTAGGGACACACCAATTGAAATCATTAGGATATCAATTAGGCATTGGAGAATGTCAGGATTAACCAGAAAAATATCTCATTCATAGGGCTTGTGGACACAAAATAGGACCAATTAAGCCATAAAGAAGGATAAATAAAGCAAGGCAGGCCCAAACAAGTGTGAAAATGAAAGGGTATGTATTTTACTACACTACATTTAGCCCCCACTTTACTGAGAGGATGAAATTTCTTCAAACTCATATAAAGTAGCCAACCACGCAATCAAGAGGGGTTCCAATGTACAAATGTTAGTACTTGATAGGATGACAACGATCAAGAGAGTGGCCAAGTCCCCAGGATCATGATCCTATGGCAAACCAACATAGGCACAAAGGAAAACGCTTGTGGATGATATATGAAGCCAAAATCAGATCACAAACATACACTATCAAAGACAAGAAAAAGGAAAAAGGAAAAGAACTACAAACAATCAAACTTTGATTGGCTGTCCAATGCAGTGGACCGGGTCTATGTTCATGAGGGCTTGTGGGAACTAGTTGTCCATTGGGTGAGCCCCGAGAGATACCATATCAAAGCCACACTTCCATGAATTTAACAAGGTACAAAAATACATGCTCACATGGGCTAAAGAAGCTAGTTTTTCACCAGGTGAGCCCCAACGAGTCCATATCAAATCCATACCTCCATGAATTTAATATAGACAAAAGGAAAAAGCACGCTCACATGGGCTAGCGAAGCTAGTTGTTCACTAGGTGGGCCCTAGGAAGTCCATATCAAATCCATACCTCCATGAATCTAATAAGGAAAAATGAAAAATGCAACACAACCAGAAAGAGAGATGTTCGAAGGGATTTTTCTTAGTTCATGTGAGGACTTACTCTTAGTGGACATCGTTCCTAACGTCTCCAAGAGAGGACCAGTCAAAGGATAGAATATTCGCCACTTAGGGGATGTAGTGCATCACACCACCACTAAGGGGAATGTAATATGCTGAGATAGGTCACACTCTTGAAGGAAATTACTCCCAATGTCACGACAAAGAGGAAAATGCATTGTATGAAGAAAGAAAATTACATCAAGGAACATGGAAAAATAAATGAAAATGAAATCATGCCAACATAATGCCAATATATGTCCCCACTTTAAAGAAATTGCTAACACAATATTGTGATCAATTACTTTAAAGTAGAAAAACATGGAAAAGAGGGTTGCCCCCCAGAAACACATAAGGGATCTATGGATTCAGGCTTAGTAGTTGTCTTTGCTGCAATGATATTAGAGAGATTAGAACTATCATCATTCCCCAAATAAACACAAAACTAGAAGAATGACACAAAGAGTGTGAAAAAAAAGAAAAAGCCTTTTGGATCAACATGGAAGATACATAGGGTGTCTCCAGGGAAAACTTTAAGAAACCCCCCCCTCGATGCAAGTGTAAAATCCTGGCGAATCCTATATACTTCACGATGAAAAATATTAATTTTATTGGTGATTTTTTTTTTGTTTTTTGGGAAAAGAAAATAATCCCAATTGGTGAATCTTTTATAATCCCTGGAAGTTTGTGGAAAATCTTGGCGAATTGCAAATTTTTTTAATCGAATAAAATATTTTTCATTGGCAATTAAAACCGTTTTTTAAACCGGATTTTTTTTTCCATTGGCGATTAAAACCTTTTTTCAAAGAAAAAAATATATTTTCATTGGCACATTAAAAAGAATCTCAAAATAATAAAAAAATCGAGTGGTGAAATAAACAGATATGTCAACGAAAAATCATAGGGGTCGTTCGATGAATGTTTGATGGATGACTGTAGTTGCATTACGGAGGTAAATCTCTAAAGCACTAGACTTGCGATTTGAAACCTCTGAAATAACACTAGAACTGTTAGATTTCTAGAAATCAATGGTTGAGATTTTATTACCGTACAAAAGGTTATAAATTTTTGTTTCTCAATGATTGGGCGACCTCGACGGGATGAACAACTTTCAAAGTGTCAGCTCATTTAATGAATTGTACGCTACCATTAAGGGATGTCTTCTCAAATGCTCAAAAAATATCAAAGTGTAGGGTGCCATTAAGGGATGTTTAGATTAATTCATTTGTAAAAAGAGAAAATATCACTTTTCTTTACTAATTGTTAGAAAAATGAACTTTGTGTCATTTGTTTCAAAGTATTTTGCATCTACTTTCATGGTTAAAGTGACAAATCTGTACACCAACAAGAAAAAATATTTGCATTCCAGAAGTAAATCTCTGAAGCATTAGACTTGCGAATTGAAACCTTTAGAATAAACTATATCCGTTAGATGCAGACATGTGGCGAGATAAAGGCCCATCGCTCATCACTCATTTAGTATTTTCAATGCTTCGATGTTGTCCATTTCATTTAATTGAAATTCTCAATCTTTTTGAAGAAAGTGTGGTTGGCAGTGGCAGTGGCGGCGATTAATGCCATATGTGATATGAACATCCGAAGAAATTTCTTGGACAACTCATAGCTTTAATGAAAGAAGATTTGTAATGATATCGTATCATTTGAACTTTGAGTGGCACTGGTGAATCAATGATTTTGATAGCTTGTCAGCTTGAGATATAGTTGGCATGTAGCCAGACGCCAATCAAATTAAACATTTTAATTATACAAGCTAGTAGCAGCACTGGTGGCCCATAAATAGGGATAGTGATTCAGTGAATAGTGGATAGTGCCATAAGGGTTTTTATTTTCTAGGGTTAATAAGGATTCATGAAGAAGATGATGCAGTATTGGGGACATTGTAAATTCTCCTACCTACAATTATCTAGTTACAGAGTAATCAGTAAAAGATGAATTTCCTTCAAGTTCAGAATGGGTGGAATTAGAAAGCAATTGATTTGGTTAACCTAAATTCTCAGACAGGTTTTGAACCAGGATGAGGAGCTCTAATGGAGGTAAGTTCTATACCAATGCATGGAAGCTGTGTGCAAAAGATGGGAGCAGATTTGCTTCTCCTCTTGTATTCTAACAGCTCCCATTTCCCCGGCATGGCTGGCCAAGCAAGCCCCATGCATTTATTTTCAAAGAGACATTTGTATTACATCTTCTGTATGACTCTGGTTCTTGAAGGGGATAATTACATTTTGTATCTTCACGGATCCCATTTCCCCAGGATTGATTAGAACCCCCTTTCCCCAGCATGGTTGGCAAATCCACTAGCAGAAGCTTGGAATCATGAATTTATTTTCAGAGCCAGATTTGTATTACGTTGTCACCAGCAGAAGCTTGGAATCATGCATTTATTTTTAGAGTTACATTTGTACTAAGTTTTCAGTAACAAAAGCTTAGAAATTGGAATCAATTTGTAATCCATTGTAAGGAGCAACAACTTTGAATAAATTATTAAATTTTGTCTATGTAAAGTACTAAAGTGACACACTGACATATGTTATTTATACAAAACAGGAGCTACAATGCTACTCATTTGTAAAAATATATGTAATAATGTGACATTGAAATTCAGTTGCAATAAAATAAATGGTTGTGTTGTGTTATTCTTGAATCTTCGTTATTCATTTATGCTTAAGAGTAAAGAGTTGTTTTATGAGTTTGAAACTTCAGTGTCTATTAATAATTTAATATATTCAAATCAGTTTTTTTTCTTTTGAGAAATTAAGTAATATACTTTATGCAATATGCACTTGATAATTCATGGTTTTATCGGGCCATCAAGGGAATGCAATCATTTGTTCCACTGATGTTTATGTGTTACAGTGATGTGCTTACTTTTGTTGAGTCTATCGATATATCGAGGAGCGCACCTTATGAGTTATGAGTCTTCTCCTTCAGGCCATCGGCAGGGCTGTGATAGGGGTTCCACTGATAAAGAATTATTAGGCCGATGGGTGATGCCTATGGTATCTATTTTTGTTAGGAATGGGGGAAGGACTACGCGTATGGGATTTCAAATCTATTTATGGATGCAATGTAATTATGTAGGCTATAATATGGATCTTGTCACACAAATTTGTATGATTTGCATTATGTAATATGTAGGCTATAATAAGTCCTTTGTAATGCTAAGTTATCATCCCCTTCGCCTTGATGCCAATCCTAGCGCGCAAAAGTTAAAACAACTTTAAAACACATGTGTCATGTTTATTTTTTTAAGTTAACATCATAAATTAATCAATTTTCAACCGTTGGATGAACATTTGATGTATGGTTGTAGTTGCATTCTGTAATGAAATGAATAGAGCGATGGGCTTGCCAACTTAAACCTTTGAAATCACCCTATAATTTTTAGATTTAGAAAGATCAACGGTTAAGATTAAGAATTTGTAACTTGTAGACCTAAGACGTTTCATTCACTTTAATGTTCCAATTTTGAGAAACAAAGCATTTAAAGCACTTTGTACTGCTAAGTGTCAATTGTCAAGTGATTATTGTTTATTTTTAAAGTTAATGTCATAAATTACTCAAGTTTCAACCGTTGGATGAACATTTGATGTATGGTTGTAGTTGCATTCCGTAATGAAATGCACAGAGCAAGGGGCTTGCCAACTTAAACCTCTGGAATCACCCTATAACCGTTAGATTTAGAAAGATCAATGGTTAAGATTAAGAATTTGTAACTTGTAGACCTAAGACATGTCATTCACTTTAATTTTCCAATTTCGAGAAAAAATGAATTTAAAGCACTATTGCTAAGTGTCAACTGTCAAGTGATTAATGTTTATTTTTAAAGTTAATATCATAAATTACTCAAGTTTCAACCGTTGGATGAACATTTGATGTATGGTTGTAGTTGCATTCTGTAATGAAATGCACAGAGTGATGGGCTTCCCAACTTAAACCTCCAGAATCACCCTATAACCGTTAGATTTAGAAAGATCAACAGTTAAGAATTTGCAACTTGTGGTCTTGTAGACCTAACTCCTAAGACGTGTCATTCACTTTAATGTTCCAATTACGAGAAAAAAATCATTTAAAACAATTTGCACTTTCAAATTGTACAGTGATTTTTAAAGTCTTCACTCTTCAGATTGCTCATTGCAGTGCACCACCTTGTTTTGGATTCCACAGTTCCACTTCCAACAATGCCATTCCATTTTTCAAGAGTCAGGGCTCAAAATCTGGGTAAGTGAAAGAATTCCCATGGCTACGTTTCATCGTTTGACATTTCTTAAAATCTTATTTTGTCAAAGTTTGAAGTTTGGGTTTAGGGACTCAAGAATTCATTAAAATTAAGAAGG
Organism: Sequoiadendron giganteum; assembly: GCA_007115665.2. Classification (NCBI taxonomy): domain Eukaryota; kingdom Viridiplantae; phylum Streptophyta; class Pinopsida; order Cupressales; family Cupressaceae; genus Sequoiadendron; species Sequoiadendron giganteum. The sequence goes on from CM021103.1 coordinate 473,011,018, forward strand.
ACTAATAGGTATTACTTATTAGGGAATTCAAATTTCACAACTTCACATTTGTATATGCATTTCTACCACCAGTACCACTAGAGCAATGTCCGATAAAAAAATACATTATGAAGAATTGCTTAAAACCCCAGGTTTCACCGATGGGTACCATGATATTTATGATCTTGAAATCTATAGTAGGCGTACCTCAGAACTTAGATTTTCATCTTAGAATAAGGCTGCAAAGAAAACGTAAGTTGATAGTATCAGTGCACCATGGGTAACTGGATTAGGGCTCATGATGTTACATGAAGTTTTCCCTTGCCCAAAATTTATCATGGTCTGTGCCGAAAATTATGATGATAAGAAAAGAGAAATTGTTAATAAAGATAACCAAGAAGATTTTTTATCCATTAATATAGAAAAACTTGGAAAAGTGTTGGGGTTTACAACCGAAGAATTTGGAAACCACCACATTGACCTAGAAAAGCTTGCTAGTGATTATTAAGCAGTGGAAGAAAGGCTGAAAAATAATTTCTTAAATAAAATAGTTAAGGATAGAAACAAATTGAAAGGTGATCATAAGCCTCCTTATAATTTGGATATTTTTAAACCATGGGTTCAGGATACTATTTCCATGCTATCATTTTGCCTCGGTCTGGATAGCAATTTGGAAGTGGGTGCAAGCCTCTTTGAAATGGTATGTAATATCCATTATGCTGATGAACATGTCAAATATAATTATACTCACCACATTGTAGAATCCATGCATAAACAATTTTTAATGATTAAAGAAGGTTCCACCAAGACATTTAGGTTCACAACCTACTTGTGCTATCTTTTTCTATTCAAATTTAGAGGAATGTTTCAGACCAACAAGCTTTAGATTCAACCCTATAGTAATGCAGAGGAAAATAAAATGGCTCTAGTATATGAATGGACCACTGAGATAAGGATGCATGATTCTAGAGGGAACTACAGTCAATTTGTAGGCTAATTTTTGGCTCCATTGCATCAAGTAATTACAAATACTCCAATGCCTCGACTGCCTATGTCATGTAGAAACTGCATGCAACTAGGACAAGAAATACAATTGTCTGATTGGTATTTAATGGAATAATTTACTGTGCTAAGATTTTATGGATCGGGAGTACAACCATACAAACTTCCAATACATGTGACAAAAAGGGTTTTTGCACTGGAATATGTAAGGCAGGTGCAGAGTGCTGATGAACTACACTTTCTCAGTCAACAAAAGAAGACCTTATTTCCTTCTTTACCTTTTTCATGTGGAGGGTTCACATTTGAGAGAAAAGAATTTAGTGTGGCACATAATCTTTTGAATTTTTTCAGCTTTGATGCTATCTATCACTAGCAGTATGATCCATGTGACATCATTAAATCAATGATTGTGGCCAATAGGAATGCTGCAAATAGAATTCAATATCAAAGTAAACCCTTGCTTGAAAACTTGAGAAACAAGGATTCTTGGGATGAGGTCAAAATAGCAATGGAGAAAAGTGCTGCTAAGAATGGTATTTCTTTTGAACAATTTTCAACATAAATTATGGCATTGCACCGAAAGACAATCAGGACATACAACATTTTTTATGAAAAAAGTGATAAAACATCTAGTCGAGTAAAAATTCCAGGTTCTCTAGAGAAGGAAGTTATAGATAAAAATTGGTCACGATAAAAAATGACTGCCTTTTGGTCTATGAGGAAGGACCTAGGTGATCCAAGAGCTCTTGTAGAGTATGGAGCTAATGAAGAATATAAAGAGTTTAGAAAATTGTGGAATATAGAGCATCCTGATCAATGTGGAAGCAAAGGAAGTGATGAATCTGATGATGAATCTAATGATGATATTGATAGTGAAGAAGAAGAAAAAATCCATGCCAATTACAACTTGGTTTAAGTGAGGCCGCAAAAGAAGCATATGCTTCAACATATAATTCAAGAGTAGCCATACTTGAAAAAATTGGTTATGAAGGTGGTCCTTTGGGGTCCAAAGGAGAATGCCTTTGGACAATAACAAATGTTGAGCATAGAAAAATAGTTGATAAATCTGGCCTTGGGCTTGGAGGTGAAAAATTAGACCAAGGGCATACAAGTCAAATTCAATTTGTTAGAGCTTCTAATCCTCATCCTCATGGTTAGATACAATCACAACTAGGACATTCCCTTGGTGGAAAACTTAGTACAACTGGGAGTGCCATTGGTGGTGATGGTATGGGTAGTAGTACTAGTAGTGGTCAACATGTGCTACAACGACAAATTACACACAAGACTAAGAGGAAAACAATAAAAGATACCACAAAAACACCAGGTGATCAAGGCAATCAAAAGAGGCAAAGGATTTTGACAGGTCCAAGTCACACTATCAGTGGATCCACCACAAAGGAGTTATTTCTAGGAACTCCCCCAATTCTAGTTAGTGTGGGTGCGACATCATTAGCAACTACAAGTACTCCTATTCCTTCGCCATTCAAGCATTACATTGTTCCTGCCTCCCCGGGTTATGATTTCATTGAAGAGTTTAAAAAGAAATCAGACTTGAATGAAAAAGAAAAGAAGCAAATAATGGAGAGTGCGTCTGATGTAACTTCAGAGCCTGTAACAATCATGGTATTACCCACATTTGACGCAAATAAATAAATCATGGAGTACACAATTTTTGTTCCCATAGTTCAAAACAAACCAAAAAATCAGATGGATCAATCTGAATACTAGAAAACCAATTTTCAATTGGATTTTTCTGGCCTGAAAAATACTAACAAAATTAATGTATCAAAGAAGAACAATGAATTGGTGTACACATCATTGCTAAAGCAAGATAGAGAGAAGAAAAGGTTGCAGACCCAAATAGAAAAGTTACAGGCAGACCTAGCAATTGAGAAAGAAAAGAGGAAAGCAACAAATAACAAGAGCAATGAATTAGAAAAAAGAATAATAAAATCTGCCTCTACATCAACAAGCAAAGAGGATAAATCAAATGAGAGAGAAGTGAATGACCTGAAGTGAAGGCTAGATGAGAGCAACAAGAAATATGATGAGGAAAAATCCACTTCAAAAAAATTAAGACTAAGCATTGGGAATGGAAATTCACAGTGGGAACAAAAATTGGAGAAACAAAGAAAAAAATAATGAAAGATTGGAGACAAAGCTGACGGAAGCAAAAGAAGAAATTAAGTCTTCTCAAAATAAGTTTTCTGCATTTTGTAGAGATATAGTGAGGCATATGAAACAAAAGATATAGGATGAAATAATGTAGAGGTTTGATCATTTGTGTGACATGTTTCAATTGATTGATGCTATCAGACAACATTATAAGAAGCTCAACAAATATTTAGTGGACAACAAAAACGTGCTAGAATTAGAGAAATCTGCAAATCAAGTCCTACAAATAGTCTACAAAGCCAATGACAATGATCTGAAATCAAAAGGGATTACTAATCAGATTGAAACCTCAATGAAGTTGTCATCTATCATTGAAAAGTGTTCGAGAATGTGTGGAACAAAGGAATATTTGCATTTGGTTGCAGACAAGATGAAGGTGGTGGATGGAAAGGTAAGGAACTTCATAGATCTTGGTTTTCTAGAGGCTTTTGACACAAATGAGCGATTCATTGGAAAGGATGGTTTCAGAAAGAAAATGGAAGGTGCAAGAAAGATTGATTTGGACCAATTTCCTCATAATCTAGATGTGAACTATTTGGATTCCATCATAACACTGATAACCTTGAATGCAAAATTGACTGAAGAATTCAAGACAGGTTCCACTTCTAGTTACAATCATGAAATGTTAACAAAACTTTAAGTCAAACAACATCAGTCAGAACAAATGAAAATTCCACCACCTGAAGAGTGGAAGTTGCTAGAAAAGGTGATACAGTGACTTGATTTATTATTTTCAATCTTTGATAATATGAGTTTCCAAGTTCCAACTCAGCTCTGTGCAGACTTGTCTTTGGGCATTGGCAAGATTTTGCATTGCCAATGCCAATATGTACTCCCTCATGTGAAATTCAATTAAAAAGCTCAAATTCAGACTTCAGTAATGTGATGATGTTTAATTATTTGGATTTTGTATTATTTATTTTATCATTTAAACTTGTGATGAACTGTTAGCTCATTATATTTACTTCTTGGTAGAGCTTCCAAGTTATGGATGTTGAACTGCTAGCTCATTATATTTACTTCTTGGTAGAGCTTCTAAGTTATGGATGTTGAACTATTAGCTTCTGTTATGTTTTGACTAAAAATCCTGATCAGTATCCACCAACTTACACCTCACCCACATCCCACATACTACAAAAATACACTACATTTGATTTTATGATTAGCACAGATTATAGAGATTTGTGTGACAAGATCCATTTTGTGGCCCACATTACTACTTGATCAATGATCATGTCCATAAATAAATCTAAAACCCCATGGTCACAACCCCTATTCCTGAAGAATTAAAATTCAATGTACTGAAAAATTAAATGTACTTCCACACACTCAATTTGAATAACATAAGAAAACACTTTGGAGACAACCAAATAGGTTAATAACTTATAAGCATATGAATCCACAACAGTTGAACACTCAAAAGAAAATCAGTAAATATGTGTAACCTTCTCCATTGTATTGATCTTCAAAGTTCAAATGATATGCATTATAAAAGTAGTTTATGATATGAGATGGATGGGCGAATTGGTGCAATCTATTATCTATCTTCTTACTATTTTCTACTCTAAAGTCTAATTAAAAATGATGTGATGATCCATTGATCTCCTATTGGGGTCTTGATCTCTCTTACATATGAGAGGAAACAAGCTAAAAACCCCTTGCAAAAATTCATGATGTTTGACAACTAAACATAACTCCAATTATAAATAAAACAATGTCGCAGGTGAATGCACCGATCTGTTAATCTCCAAGTAGAAGCTCATGACCACTGACCACCTAAGATTTGTTCAAGGCTTCTACTCCATGATACAACGCTCATCATGTTGTTGGCTGGCATTCTTCTTCTGAATCTAATGGTTGTCTCTTTGGATCTGATTCTGACACATCTACAGTTTGGCTAATAAATAGATTGACTGTAGAGAGGTGATGGATGTAATCTTGTTCAACATAGGTTTCGACGTTAGAGATCGCCTCTTTCATATCATATTCCATAGAAATTATTTTTTTGAGTTGCTTATGAGTGTTTTGTAAAACCATAACCTCGTCATTTATTTCTTGCAACACAACAATTAGAAGCCCAACAAGATCTTCCTTCCAATCATCATATTCTCGTGGATTTCCGATGCCAAAATAAAGTGTCGGGAGTGAGACTAAATCAAATCAGTCAAAATATTCCCTAAGCCTGTTATGATATCCATTATGTGATTCTACAAAATTGTTATATGTCAGCAATATTTTTCCTTTCATGCCATTCTTATCTACGAGCTCCTTTTTTTTCTCCATCATTCTAGGTTGCAATCGTTCATTCTCCACCAATGCAATGCGTGTCTGTTTGAATACTTTCCAATATTCAATAGCACATTTCATCATTTTGTTGAATCTTTATTTTATCATTTCAGATACAGTGTTAGATTTGATGGTTTTCACTTCTTTCTCCAATTCTTTGCATTTCCCCTGGGATTTCATATGGCAATTCTTCCAGTAGGCTGCATTAGCCAATGCATCAAGCACTCTCTTATCTTTTTCAAGCCATGGGGAGTACAAATCTAATGTGGAGGAGGAAGATGTTTTTTCTCTCTGATTTGCTAGCTCCTTCTTCAGTTTGTCATTTTCCTTAATCAATTTTTTGATCTGTGCTTTGGTAAAGTTTTCCACATTTATGTTCAATTTTGCTGTCTCCATAGGGTTGGTATCCACTACTCGTTGAACCAAGAGATGACCAAACACTTGGTTTGGATTACTAATTATAGCAAGTCTTTTATCATGGGGATATAGAGACCAAATAAGCAAGGTGGCTTCGTCTGGGTTGTACCCAGATCTTGAATACATTTTGCACTTGCTTCTTTTGTAAAGTTCATTTTTGTATCCCCTCTTTTTCCGAAGCTATCGAATACAATTAAAGAGCTAATATCCCACCTTGGCATGAAAAACACTCCAGCTTCTTGAAGCAATTCCCTACCTCTTTCAGGAGTGATGGACTCCATTTCCTTTTCTACCTCCCTTTTCAATTCCTCTAGAGTGGATGTTCAGGAGTGATATCCTATATCTGTTGTTTCATTTTTTTGTCTTTATATTCAGAAACAAATGATTTAAATTCAAAAGATTTAACAAAATCACAATCAGATTTAAACTATTGTCTAGCCTTGACCCTCACATCATCAGATAGTTCATTTGATGCCTCAAATATTACAATATTATGCTCTTGAGGGGGCTTGTATTGTGCAATCACAGAAGTGCTGATTTGTTTGACATGCTCACCCTCTTCATCACCCTGCTCTTCTTCACTTATATTAGTATCTACATAAAAACATACCTCAGGAGTAGGCTGTGAAGGTATGTAATCCAAGGGCTCTATATCATCAACTTGTACTCCTGAATAGGTTGCATGAGGGCATCAAAAAAAATTGGGGGAACATCCTTTACCAATTCATTGACATGAGCGATGAGTTGCTCAATTCTTGTTAAAGGATCCTATATCTCACCAAATGCCTTTGAATAAGATGGGACATTTTTTCTCTTCAATTCCTCTGGAAGCATAATCTTGTTATAGGCAGCCATTATTTCCTTGGTGGAAGCCTCATCATGGTTTCTTATGACATCTTCGATTGAGAACAAATGTTCAGACCCTGATAGCCCCTGCGATAATATCGCCTTGTGAATAAACCCTTCTGCATCAAATTGTTTCCTTACATCACCTAGAGGTAGGTTGTACTATGCTAATTTACCATCAATTTCTCCATATCCTTCATTAGAAACCACTGTAAAGTCTCCAAAACATAAGGTCCTGGGCATAATTGATTGTTTTCTGTCCTTTGAGGTGTTTGGAATCAGATTTTGCCAACTGCCTCACAATTTCTAAATAAGCAATTCGGTTAGGAACTACTCGTAGCATCAAGTGTGGATCCCCTTCGAACCCATAAAACCTTATCACTGTACAATCAGGGAAAGCATACCATTCTCCCCAGTTATGATTCACTTTATTTCTTCGGTCATTTTCATTTGGTCTTAGAAATATTTGTACTTCTGGGGATAGGTTATAATTGCACGAATATCCCAACAAATTCATCAATGTTTTTACCAAAAAATCTTCCAAAATAAAGGTAACGAGACCTACCAAATCGGTTGTCCCACAATGAAGTCCACATTTGTATAGGTTTAAAATCTCCATTTTCATCTGTATCTTTTATCCTCAATTCTTCAATCCAGACACCTCTGACTTGTCCCTCCTACAATAGCAAATGCATAAGCAAAGAATAGTGTTCAAAATTAATCTTATCACTATTACTTTTTATCTTTTCAAGCCCTCGATGTAGGGCATTGGCCAAGTAGCTAGCATAGTCAAATGGCATGGCATCCTTGCTTTGTATGTCTACAGCTAAGACCATTGGGGCAATCGACATGAGAGGCGGAACCTCTACTCCCAAAACTTGACCAACTAAATAATAGGTGTATCAAAAATACTGTTCGAACAAATCTTCATGGAAAAGAGGGTTTTCACTGCTAGAGAACCTCCTGAGTTGGCCTCCTTCATCCTTGGGCCTATGCAAAGGTAATTTCCATATCTTATAGCTAGTATCCATGTGGCGATACTTTGTCAAGAGATCTTTGACCGTGAATGATAAATTCAGTGAACACTCTAACTGAAATACATTAGAAATGAGATCCCTAGAAATAAAAATCATGTCACCCCCGCCATGTGACTGAATAGTTCTTTTCTTGGGGTCATATTTGATAGCAAGAGCTTTAATTAGCTCTATTTTCACAAACACATTGGGCACCACAAGTCTTCCCAGGTTCAACCTCCATGGATTGCATTCTGGTTGAAACCTAAATTGTTTTCTGTAATGGTACATGAAGAGGTCGTACCCTCATTGCGATGTCCAAATATCCCCTAAGCTCTTTTGTTTGTCCCATATTCGATCCATGGTAGGATTCATTTGAGCACTCCTCTTGGGTCTTGGCCCTGACCCAGGGCATTGATCTATCAGGTCTTCATTTAGGAGTCTCTTAGGCTTTTCGATTTTCTATTTTTTAGCTTTGCGTTTGTCTTTACTCTCTTCCATTATTTAAATCTTAAGCTTTTGATGAAAATAGATTCTCATCTGGGTCTGATGTACTTACATGAGTCTCACCAAGTCGCCTCCACAGTCCACCGGTCTTTGCTGCATTAGAACTCCAAGTTTTTTCCTTTCTGCTTCTGCCCTAAGCAAAATCTTCCAGGATTTTGTAACAATTATGCGATCAACTTGTGATATAATTCACTTCAATTATGGTTCATAAATGCACCACAACACGGCTGCATGATGCCTCGGGATGTCACATCTATCTTTCAACGATAGCCACCCTCTCCACCAATGGACACCTATCCTTCGTTCTATCAGTGGGACGCCAGATAATGTTTCCCCGATGCACCATAGTTCCCCCGATATCTTTGTGCATTCGATAATTCATGCCCATGGTTATAATTCATAGTTAATTTTGTTGACAACTTGACTCTATTGGTATATCGGGAGAGAACCTTAGGAGTTAGGAGTTAGACCGATAGAGTATTGTTACATCGATGCTAGGTTATGAGCTATTTTCATCGGGCCATCGACGAGACTGTGATGGGGGTTCCGTTGATGAAGCATTGCTAGGCTGATGGTATTGAATTTTGTTAGGAATGGGGGAAGGACTATGTCACTACGAAATTTCAAATATGTTTAATATTTATGGATGCAATGTGAATGTAGGCTATAATATGGATCTTGTCACACAAATTTCTACAATTTGCATTGTTCATAAAATCAAAGTGTGGTATATTTTTGTGATTATTGATAAAATAAGATAATTCATGCCCATGGTCATAAATTATAATTTATGGTTACTTTTGTTGACAACTTGACTCTATCGGTATATCAGGAGAGCACCTTAGGAGTCAGCCCGATAGAGTATTTTTACACTAATACTAGGTTATGAGCTATTTTCATTGGGCCATCGGCGGGATTGTGATGGGGGTTCCACCGATGAAGCATTGTTAGGCCGATGTTATTGAATTTTATATAATTTATAAAATATCATCAACTACAATTTGACTTTGGCATATGATTCATGAAGTGCAATATAATATAAAATATCATGGAGACTTGGAGTGCAATATAAAATAAAATATCCTAAACTTGAAGTGCAATGATTCACAATTTATTTGAATACAATATAAAAAATCATCAACTACAGTTTGGAATATGATTCATGCAGTGCTTGAGTGCAATATAAAACAAGATATCATGAAGTGCAATGATTCACAATTTCAATGTTCATTGAATACAATATAAAATATCATCAACTACAGTTTGGACTTTGGAACAATGGAAACTGATTCATGAAGTGTAGTAAAAATACCTAAAACCTGCTAATTCTCTTCCATTTCCCAAATGGAGTCAAGGTCCTCAAACCGATGCTCATCTTTAGATAAAGTAAAAGAGTCATCTTGATTCTGAGACTAATCTGCACTTTCTTCAACCTGTGTCTTAAATTCAACATTCATTGCTTGATTTGTGTCAATTTCAATATCATTGTCATATGTTCCAGGCCCATTGCCACTGCCACTAGTACTACCACGAGTATCAGTGGATCTTGGAATTGGAGAGCCTGTGTTGCACAACCCGGTCCCTCTTCTTTCACATGTGGACCTCTAGATTGCGAGTGCCCTTTCAAAAGGAATTTTTTTGACATTATACGTAGTTCCTTTCATCCTCAAGCAATTTTCCAAATTCTTGTCCAGTTTGTTTCTTAACTTTGATTTCAAAAACCCCAATGTACTAAAAACTCTCTCATCCTTCACCAACCCCAATATCATTGTTTGACATAAATCAACAAGTTTGAAATATTCTGACATCGAACCACACAATATTTCACTATGACCTAAGCTTGTCCAAACCTTTTTTATTGATCCCGGTTCAGAGTCCTTCTCCTTTCCCATGGACTTATACTATTCCCTCATAGCTGTTGAAAAACTCCCACATTGCTTTCTAAGCTTATTTTCATTTAAAATTATTTCTATTGTCTGCTCATTGTATGCTACCTTTTTCAAAAATTGTTCGATCAATATTTTTACTTGATCATGAAAATATTTTGGGCTATCTCGGTTTACCCAAAATTGAGGATACACAATACCCATGGCTTCAAGTATTTCATGTCAAGGGAATCTTTCACGAATCTCTGAGGAAAGAGATTTTGCAATTTCCTTCAAATTATCATTAACAGATTTAACAATGTCGTTAAAATATTCCTCATTAATAGGTACTTCTTTTCTAGAGTGCCTGGTTGTCTTACAATGGTGCATTGGTATCTCATATCCACATACAAAAATACATAAGTTCCCACTTGCATTAAACTATAAATAATTATCAGGATTATTCAAATAAGTAATTTTCCACCACATTAAATAATTTGCGCCTTCTTGTGTTAGATCTAGATATAGATGATCGAGGGCCAAGCATGTAAGTTTACATAGATTGGCATATTCATAAATATACATAGTTCTATCTTGGGCTTTCTTCACAAGATTGTTCATCTCATCCAACATGGGGAGAAGACTAGGTAAATTCAAGAGTGTCTCTATATTGCTTAACCTATGTAAGAGGTCAGGAGCTCATACATCACTCCAATCAAGGATTGATATTCTGAAAGAACTCATTGTGTTGGTCCATGCAGGGAGATCCATCTGGTATCGACATCCTTGAGAAGCTTGTTTCCAAGTATTCCCTCAGCAAAAATTTGAAATTCAAGGAAACGTTTGGGACTTCAACAGAAGTATTTGTGGATCTCGTGAACTAGATTTTCAACTTTTGATACTATAGGAAACTTGCTTACAATTTTGAATGCTAAATTCATTCTCTGGGCTATGCAGTGAATGCCAAGCATGTATGGTGCATAGTGCAAAGACCGCTCCTTTGAGCTTGCATCACTACAGCTCCATCAACTCCTACAAACACCAACATTTTGGCAATTGTCAACTCATCCATACCTGCAATTTCATTCAAAGATTTCTTGACTAGTTCAAATAGATTTTGCGATGTTGAACTGTCCTTCATTTTATGAACACAAAGAAGATGAGCTTGGCGAACATGTTGTTCTATAGTATACAAATGCATACAAACCCAAGAAGTATTGTCTACCGCAGTAACTTCATCTAAAGATAATGCAATGAAATTTGACTCTTTTAATTTCTCCTTTAAATCTTTCTTTTCCACTGTAGCAAGACAGTTCACCCATTCCCATCCAACGTTTACTGACCAATGTGAGAAGGGAAAGTGGGGAACACTAAAATAAGATAATAAATCAAAATATTTGGGGTAGTCTGTCATAGGACGCAACCTGGACAAAATATGAAAAACAACACTCATCTAAACAGTTTTTGACAGATTTGCTGCTGCAATGGCTTTTCCAAAATGAGCCTCAAGTGTACCTTCACATTTTTTAATCTTTGGCATTCTATGGTTATTCTCTCCATAATCTGTGGCATACTTAACATGAAGACATTCTTCCTTTGATTTCCATCGTATGACTGATTGTTCCTTTCCGTCTATGATTTGTTTTTCATAAACTTTCCCGATATGATTTTCTATAGTGTCAAGCTTTAGCTGCATCATCTTGTCTCTTCCACATTTTCAACTACAAATCTTACATTTCACCTTTGTTGCCCCTTCAATATCATTTTTGTTTGATACCCCCATTGGGTCAAGGAATTGGTACTTCGACAACCAACCAATTTGAAAATTCCTTGTCATTTCCCACTCATGCCCCAATTTTTCTTTGCCTTTTCTTTTCTTGCTACCAACATCATCCTCATCCAAGTAAATTATCTCATTCTAGCTATCCAGGGTTTCCCTTGGAACATCTTCTACGGTATTTCCATCCTCATTTGATACATTTTGATTTAACACAATGACAATCTCACCTTGACCTTCCTATGGCGGAAGAGTTGATGATGTAACTCCATCTTCAATAATATTTGGTGGAAGAGTTGATGGTGTAGCTCCACCTTGATCTGAAGGATTAGAAGCTTTTCCAATTCCAAAGTAAGACTGTATGGTACCTCCACGTTTTGGGCATTTTGATGGCCTCCCAGTCTCTTCATTACCCTCCTGCTCAGGAGTCTTACCCTTGTTGCTCGACATATTGATGTCTCACTTCAAATAAAAGATGAAAAAAATGTCTTCTTGTTTAAGAAGGACAGACCGACAAAGAATATAGATCCCATTCCCTACTCAAAATTATGTTTAAGACTGAAGCAAGAATGGAAAACAGATAAAGAAATCTTATTATTATAACTAATAACTAATAACAGTATGAAGAAATGATCACTCACCTTTGAGTCTACGTTTTTAGGTTTCACGACTTTTGCATCGAGAAGTAGAACCTCATAACTGAACAAAATGTGTAAGAACAAATAACAGTTTTAATTGTATTTATATCAATCCATATTTGGCGAATTCCGCAGGATTTTGAAATGGTATGTTAAAAATTTGGTGAATCTCACGTGCTTATACAACGATACCTTGTAATTTTCAAGGTGAAATAGGTCCTCATAAGCAACTATTCGATAAATTTTAATTGGCTAAATGGGTCTTCACAAGAAACTATTTGTAAATTTTAATTGGTGAAATGGGTCCTCATATAATGTTGTTTAATAGTATTGGAGAATATGTTGGTGTTTTATGACATGCTCCCCAAGATTCTAGGCAAAAATATTAATCAGTCCATTGGAAACGCATAGTCTGTTATGGTGAATTTATTGCCTAAACATGCCTCATAAAAAAAAACCGCCGGCGAATGGACATGCATTGGACCAATAGTTCATGAAATCTTGGCGATTTGAACACCCTGCTGGATAAGGTAAATTCACCAATTTCAATTTGCTTGATTCCTAGAATTTGCCAATTGGCAAAGATTTGCCACTAAAGTTATCCTTGGGTGTCTTGATGCCTTGTGTCAACCCCAAAAGGAGAAAATAAGACAAAAGCAAAAAGATAAATGAAAAGGAAAAAGTTTATGCCATAGAGAAGAATGAAGGTACAAATAGAGGAATGCATAAAGAGAGAGAAAAATCAAACATAACATAATGGGGGATCACAGTACGCACATGCAAGCGAAAGCGAAAAGGAAATGAAAGAAAAAGGAAAAATAAAAGATAAAAGACTAGTAAGGCACATGTGAGTCAACCTAAAGTAGGTTATCCGCCTCCCAGTCTCAATTTTCATAAGCAGAAGGTAGATAACGAACCAAAGGGACAACAACAAATGCTTGACTAGGACAAGGCCATCTAGTTCTTGTCCCCATTGAGTGCAAGACAAGAATGGGCCAAGATAGGTGATGAGAAGGGTCATGTAATAGTGAGAATGTCAAGATTCTATAACTATTACATGAAAAGGGGGTCCCATTTTAAGCGAATAATTTCTATTATATCAAGCCTTTGAAATTCTTGTTTTAATGTACGACATGCATAGGTATGGTGATAGAAAATTCTATGATATTTGCAATAATATGTGTCTTTGTTCTTAGGATTTGGAAACCAGTTTTCAAGTATGGGTGGTAATGTAATTTGTCCTTGACTTGAAAGGATATGTAAAGTTCGCTCGGTTGAATATGACGGACAAGGGTATTGCAGTTTCTTTATTTTATGAGATGTCTTGCTCCGACTAGATTCTCCAAGTTCTATAGTTGAATAAGGAGGAGGAGGACCTAAAGAGATCATATCATCCTTGTCATTATTATGAGTTATTGGTTGTTTTGTAGGAAGGACGATATTCATATCAGGAGGTGAATCAAAGATCACCTTAACATCACTATGAAGCTTTAGATATTCTTGAGATATTTTTGGGTTGTGAGGGGGATCTTGATATCCTAACCCTTTTGTGTTTTCATTAGTTGGAACTTTCTCTATAAGTTAATGAGTTTCATGTTCGCTTATTGTATCACATCCTTGTTTACTCAAGATTGTGAACCCTTTGCCATATGTTTCTTCGAGATTGATTGGAGTGCTTGTTACTTTGTTATCATAAAATGATTGAGTGTTTACTTGTTTAGAATAACTAGGTTGACCTATTGTAGGGAACTTAGGGTCAATGTTTGCTTTAGTTTTAGGATGCAGGTAACCAAACATCTCAAGAGGTGGTATTGTAGGTGGATTTGGTTGTTTCATTGATGGGTAGAAGGATGCATTAGCTTCAAGGTTATCAAGACAATTGTTTAAAAAATTATGCATGTTGTCATCATCTTCTCCAATGATGTCAACATCACAAGGAAGACATGCATTAGGAGTTGAATGAGCATGAGTGAGTTCAATGTCATTAGGGTCATTACCAAAGGCACAATTTGAGACATCTACTAAGGATTTCAGGGACATTCACAAATTTCTGAAGTACATATCCATGATGCAAAATTAAGCAGATGCACTTGAAAATAAAAGAAATTGTGATAACAACAATTCTAGAAGTTGAAACTAAAAACTGAAAGCAACCCACAAAAACATAGAAAAGCAATTTTAGACCCTGAAAACTAGAGAGCCAAAGTCAACAGGGACTAAGATACCAGTAAGGGGATTTTAGTGTTCTTGGTGAGATTCTGAAGTTCTAGAGGTTGAAACAAGCAACAAACAACAAAGAGAGGATTCTAAGCAGAAAATACCTGAGAGGGACTAAGACGCTAGGAAGGATGTTCTAGTCCTAGAAGAGGTTTTTCTGAGAAAAAAAGAAAATTCTGGCTTGATAACAACTTTCTTAGGTTGCCTACCCAAGGAATTGATGCTTGGAAACATAGAATGGTGCAAATCGATGAAAAGAAAAACAATGACTAACAAGCAAGATTGAAATACAATTTTTTAATTTTCAATGCAATATCAATGTTTCTAAATACAATTTAGAGAATGAACAATACACTTTTCAGATTTTTAATGAAATGATGCAAGAAATTAAAAAATGCAACCTATATGCACTTTCGCTAATGCAAAAATAGGAAACCCTAAATGCAATTTCACTAATACAAGATGCAAGAAACCCTAGATGCACAATGCAATGAATGTAATCTAGATCTAGGACTCTAAATGACTCCAAATCAGAAAAGGAAGAATGCTCAAAGAATTCAGGTACACCAAAATGAAACGTAGATAAAAATGGGAAAAGAGAGGAGGAATATCCTTCTTTCCTATTGTATCTAGTTCATTCAAATATGTCCTAAGAACCCTAATAGGATTGACTATCAACCTCTCAAGGTGATCCAATTCGCAATTAGGACTTAGGAGGGGGTTCTTCAGCTTTAAGGGTTTCACCACCAAGAAAATGCTTGGAAACTACAATGTGTTATGGAAACAACCTAAAATGAGCTAAATAAAAGATGCAAATACAAAAAATAAGCAACACCAAGTTAGGGTATGTGTACCTGGGAAGCCTAGAGATTATATAAGGATTCTGGAAATGCAAACAAGCTACCAAAATATGCCTTGGAGGACTAAGACGCCCAAGATGGCGTATTAGTCTTGTTGTTGTTTTTTGAGGCAAACACAAAATCTTCAGATACCAAAACAGAATCCCGAAGAATCTCTAAAAAATATGCTATGGAGGACTAAGATGCCCAAGATGGCATTTTAGTCTTGCTCTGAATTTCTGAAAAGTCTAAATGTGGTCTTGAGCTCCCAGATCTGCAATTGCTTCCTTCCGGATCTCAGGTTCTAAAAAAAATGGATCTAACCTGTAGGTGAGTTTCCGTGAAGATGAAAACTTTGACAATGCAAGTTTGACAACTTTTCACTCCAAGTGATCTTGAAGTCTTCAACCTAGATCTGTAAACAAAAATATGCAAGATGGAAAAACTTGTTGATTGTTAGTGAATGGGGGTTTTCCTCGGTCAAACCCCTTGTTGGTAATTAAACCTTGAATTGAAATAGAAATGATGAAGGAAATGGTGAATGAGCAACATGCAATGCTACAACTCACCAAACCCTTGTAATGGCTGCAAACTTTGTGTGAAGCGGCTACAATGGATATGGATCTTGAAATTCTTGATAGACTTGAATTGCTTTCTTTATTGAATCAAAACCCTACATTACAAATATTAGCACAACAAAACATATGATGCAAGAATAGCCTTTGAAATAATGCTTGAATCTTGATGATGGCTCCAAATGCTTGATGATTTTCTCTTGAATGCTCTTGATCTCATAAATTTTCCTTAAGAATGAATACTCGAGTTGCTAGGATGAAAATGAATGAATGAACCTTGTATTTATACTTGTCTATGCTTAATATCCTGAAATTGTATCACACCAACTTGACATATGAATTCATTAAATGAAGGAGGTTAAATCTCGCCAAAATTTGAATTTAAATCCCAAAAATGACTCAAGCAGGACTAAGATGCCCTAGGTGGCATCTTAGTCCCAAGTGATGAAACTTGGGGCACATACACCAAAAAGGGGCCCAAATAAGATACCTCAAAATTAGGGTCTTGAGACCTCAAGGGGACAAAGATGCTCTTAGTGGTGTTTTAGTCCCGACCATAAATTGAGGACACACCAATCAAAATCATTAGGAGATTAATTAGGCATTGGAAAATTTTGAGATTAACTAGAAAAATATCTCATTCATAGGGCTTGTGGACACAAAATAGGACCAATTAAGCCATAAAGAAGGATAAATAAAGCAAGGTGGGCCCAAACAAGTGTGAAAATGAAAGGGTATGCATTTTACTACACTACAATATGCAAGATGGTAAATGCCTTGTTTGGGGTGTAGGGTTTACTGGTTGCAAGTAGGGGAAGTGGTTCTCCATGGGGGCCAAGACCCAAAGTGGTGCCCAGGATAACCCATTGGAGGGTTTCTTAATCCAGTGATAACCTTAATAATGAATTAGGGGGATGGGTAGAATTCACATTAAGAAGATAATGTATAGCTCACTCATGGTTCAGGTGCTCATTTAGGCTTGAGATGAGATGGGAAGGCCTGTAATGGTAAGATCAACTACCTTGTTCTCATGAAAGGTATGTTGATTCTACATGAGTTTGTATGGGGTTTGAGGATCAGGAGAGGCTGCTAGGATAACCTAGGATGGGGGCCGAGACCCTAGGAAGATCCACCAAGGATAACCCATATCAAGCTATTTGATGACACTCCTCCCTATTATAGTCTAGCATTCCCTTGTTTTAATTTTCCATTTTGTTGTGTGAATTCCTCTAGAAGTGAAGTAAGTGTTGTAAGTGATGTTTGTGTTGCGAGCATTGTTGTGTCGGAGTCCTTGTATAACCCCTATTGTGTTTCTTGTTGCTTTCCTGTATGTTTGTATGATGTGGGACCTTGTGTTATCTCCTAGCAAGGGGGGTGGACCTCAAGGTTCCACATGGTCGGGAGGTTGGTGTTTTTTCCTCCATTGGGTGTCATTGCTGCATGTTCGTGTGCATGGAGATTGTTCATTATGTTGTGAGATTCAGATCCTGTTCCTAATTAAGGAGACAATTTTTTATGTATATGTATTGGATTACATATCAGTTGTATCTCTTATTGTAATCAGATGTATTCTTCCCACATGTACTTGAGGAAGCATTGTTGTATCATTGTAACAATGTAACTGTCATTGATGGAATCTCTTGTAATGGATACTATTATGCGATGCATATTGCATGTGTTTGTAATAAGAAATGATCTTTATTATTGTTTATCAGTTAGCATGATATGGAAGTAAACAATGTAGAATCATTTAGTGTGGTGATTTAAAATGAACCTTGCTTCTTAGATAAATCATGATATCTTGTTAGTTAAGGAAATGATTATAGTTATCTCAATTATTAGTTTTATGAGTAGCACAGTTGAGGAACCTTAGAGGACCTAGGATTAGATTATATGTTATGTTATGTCATGCATTCTACTGTTATTTCTTTTCAAAAAAAATATTATTCCATTAATGTGGCATAGTTAGTGTTGTCCTCTGGGGTTCCTTGGTGCGGTGTTAAAACTGGTATCAGAGACTAGGTTCATGCAATGGGTACTCTAGATACATATGAGCCCATTATGCGGGATAGTTGTGTAACTTTAATAGCTAGCCTTGAAGCTTTCATTTCAAGTCTTCTTGGTTGTGCATTCCCTAGACCTCACATTATATTTGTTCATGCTTGTACTCTTTCTCTCTTCTCTCTAGGAATTATATCTGCGTGCATTATGTGTATTCATATTTTGTGCCTGCCCTTTTGATGCGAGAGATTGTTATATGATGTTATGTGATATTTGTTTCTTTGGTAGTTTTTTTGGGTACTTGTTGAATGCTAAGGATAGTGTTAGTGTTGAGTGTGTGACCGATCATTTTGTATGTATTCCCTTAAATGACGTTATCATGAATGCTCATACAACCAACTTTATTACAAAGAAGTAGTATGTCACCTTCCTTATAAATAGTAGGATAATGTGCTTGTGCTCCACCTAATAATTTGACTTAGAATAGATCATGATGCATCTACGAAATTTTTTCTTAGTGTGCATATATTAGTTGAATTATTTCTTTCTCTCTCCCCTCTTTCTTTTCCAAGTTTGATATGAAAAAATAAAAGATGTTGATTTATGATGTGTTGTATCAATTAGAAGTATGCAGTTTATATATATGTGACATTGTATGCAAAAGTATTGTCTGTATAGTTTCACCTCTCAGTAAGGAATTAGGAATTATTGGTTGCATTTATAATGTTAGGAAATGCCATGGAGTATTAGAATTTTCACATTTAAGAGCATGTAGTACAAAGATGCATTGTAGATAGTGATGTTATGTTTGGAAAATTTGATCATTGTTACATGATCTTACTTAATTGGCATATATATGAATTGATTAATTGATAACTCCCCCTCTCTCTTCTCTCTTTATTTGAAAATTAGATTCATAAGGACACTACTTAGGAATGTATTAGACATCAATAGAGGCATTGAATGATTAGTAAGAAATAAAATCTGAATTGCATAAAAATAAAATGCTTGTTTAGAATGGAAGTTTTGTATCTGAAAGTTTATGCATCGCATTTAGGACTCTATTTTCTTTGGAAGTAAGTAGGTAGAAAACCTTTGCATGGATATTATAGGAAATTCTTATGAAATAATGGATTAACTGACCATGTTATAGCATAGGGGTAGAATAGGGAAAATATGGTGTATTGCTTGTAAAGTGTGCGTAGAAAGTTTGAAATCATTCCTTCGTGTCCCTATTTGATTTGGAAATATGGATGTGTTAGCTCTATAAGAGATCTATGTGGTTGGATGTAACATATAAATTTTGCATTGATGAATGAATAGGCTAAGTAATGGTATTATTTCCTTACCTTATCTGAATTCCAATGGATGTGTGTGTGTTCAATAAGTTTTAGTAGGAAGTAATAATAATGAGGTAAATGATGTTGTAGTATGAGGAACATGTTTTTAGTTGCTGGAAATTTTTTGAGCTATTAAATGTTTAAATTAGAATGTTGATAGGAAATATGTTGATGTGATATATGTTTGAAAATTAGTGTGATGCTACATGTAAAGGAAATATACAAATATGGTTATAGTATTTAATTCGCATGAGGATAAGTGAGTGGATTTATTTAAGATGTGTTAGGGACTTATCATAGGTAATAGGAATGCTTATAATTCGATATTGCTATTAAGTCTTGTTTATAAATCAAGTAATGAGGTCTACCTAATGAAAATAATGATGTGACTAAAAAGTTTTCTTGCTAATGTGCATGTTTGGTGCTTGGGTTTTGGGTGACTAAATTATTTTGTGGCATTATGAAGAGCATTCTATTTGTCTGCATCTTATGCATTGTGCATTGTGAATGATATGGTGTAGTAGTGAACCATAAATAGAGAATCTAAAATTAGTTTCCATTATATTTATGATCTTGTGAATGTAATTATTTTGTGAATGAGATATCAAAATGAACTTTGGATAAGTGTTGAGTGTATACCTTGTGTGGGTGTGAAATACTATATTTCTCTCTCTCTTGTATATTTTATTTACATAAAGGATGACTGCATGAATGCTAGTGTGTAAGGGAAATATTGAATTGCATTAAAATATAGTAAATGAATGTAAGAATTAGGAAACCATGATTGTTTGATTGCTTTCCAAATTTTCTTAAGAGAGATGTATTTATAACCCAATGGCCTAATATGTCTGGCATGCAATCTCTAGCAAGCTTAGGACAATGTGGTCTTAGGTGTCGTGTAGCGGTTACTCCCTTTGGTGTGGCTGACATTAGTCACCTCATTTTATGGTTATGTTTGGTATGGATTTTTTCCAAGATATGTTTAGATTGGTGTTTTAAAATGTTGAGGGCTAGCATGATTTCTTTTGATTTTCTTATGCTAGGACTAGCCACCGAGATCTTTTCTTTTCATTTTTTTTTGTGATACTTGTCACGTTTATTCATTATGGGTGTTGAATTGTTGGCATTTTGCATGATTTAATGTTGAAATTGATAATTTATCCTCTTGGGTATTCTTTTTCAATCTCTTATGGTGGTCATTCCATATTGTATTGCTATCCCTAGTTTTAGTTGCTAAGTGTTGTTTTTAGCAGGTTCATTTTAAAATTTTGATAGTGTGTTAAGGGAGAATACCACAAAGATTGGAGCCAGTTAGGTTGGCTAACTCTATGGTATAATGTAGATTTGCATAAACGAAATGTATTTTCATGATGAGATGCATTTTTAGCCTTTTTAATCTTATAGGGTGCTAGAGAAAAGTGTGTTGGGATAAAGAAGTTCACATAACATGTGATATTTAGATGATAATGAACTATAGATTCTTTCTACAAATGATCATGTAAGTTTTGTAGAGATAATTAATATGAATTCCAGTGTGTATTTTATTTGAATATAGTGTGTGTTAGAAGTTATAAGCATGCGTGGATATTCTTTTCCTTTTTCCCTAGTTGAGACTTTACTGTGCTTTGAGTTTAGTGTGTTATATGAGACTGTTGAATGAAAGTCTTATCCTATAGGGATGTTTGTTGGAGTGGTAGATTTTGGTAGGTGATTGAGTGAATTGGTATGTTTAATGTAATTATTGAAAAGTGATGTATCTTGTTTCATTTCCTTGCAACTTCCTAGAGTAAGTCAAATATTAGGGGGGGAGGATGTAGTGCCCCTCCATGATTCAAATTTTTATGATGTTTATGTCAAATGCTTGTGGATTCATTTTATGTCTCAGGTACTCTTTGCTTGTGGTTAGAACATTTTATAGTGACACTTGTTCAGTATGTTACTATGTTAGGTGATGTAATACTCAAGACTTCTTAAGATGTTAGGATAATATAGGTTATGTTTATTTTTTACATTTACTATGAGATTAAGAGCTATTTATTTATGATTACATGTTGATGATTTATATGAAATGATCTAAGAAGTGTAAATGATTTATGTTTATGATAGCCCTTGTTTAATGTTTCTATTTAAGGATATTTGATGAAGTACTAACGTTTAATAATGATATGTTTAGATCATTGTCATGACTATGTGTGATGTTCTAGGGTAGGACTTATCACGTGTGTGTTACCTCAATTTGGAATGGGTTATGATTATTGGTGTTACAGGATGTTATTTCATACATTATATGATGCTTTTAAATGCTATTTAGGTGTGAAGGGAAGGATTTCATATTTCTCACTTGTGAGAACCCTACGATGTTTTTATTTCCTTTCACTAGGTATGTGATGATTATATATATGTGCAAAGATGTTTGTGTGTTGCAGGTTGTAGGTACTAGGCACTGACTCCACCTGAATTGGTAGGATTGAGTGTGCCTTAAACCCAATGGAATAGTTGATCGGAGATAGAACTTGGTCCCCTACCCTAGCCATCATCCTCGAAGAGGATGAGTATCTAGTCTGATACCTTGTTAGTGTGTCAGTGTTATCTGTGGTCAGTTGATCTTGCTTTTCAACCCTAATTAAGGTTTAGGTTATTGTTTGGCATTTGGTTTGTTTAATTTAAAATTGTTTGATAAATGTTGTTTTTGGTTAATTGATGCATTAAAATAAATTATTAAGTAAAAGGGCACTTTGATAAATAAATAAAAATATATTTATTAATGATCATAGTTTATAATAAATTAAATGTGTAATGTAATATTAAAATAAAATAGAATTATAGTGGAAAGTTATAATTTATAAAAAGTGAAAATAATATATAAAAATAGAAAGGTTTTCATGTAGTGTATGCACAACGTTGAACAGATTGTCGAAAAAGAAACTTGATGTTTTTTGGGGATTTTGAGAGATTTTATTGCATTTTTGGTTTTGAAAAAATGAGCAACTTCCTTCTTGTAAATACTCTCTTTTTTCGGGATATTTTTCATTCGGTTGCTAGGGGAGTAATTTGTCTGCAAAATTTCATATATGGTTGTGGTTGTGGGGAAATTGGGATGCTGGGGGAAAATTGATTCAGGGTTTTGGGAAAAAAATTTGCTGGCGGAGCAATTTGTCTGCAAAATTTCATATATGGTTGTTCAGGGTTTTGGGAAGATTTTTTTTGTAAAATAATTTCATTCCATCGTTGATTCTTGGAAGGGAGGAACATAGAAGGATAGGCGAATGAAGGCATTGTATCAAATCATTTGGGGAAAATGAATTTTATAAATGAATCTTCGTTCTTCTTACGATAGTGTTATTGTTTGATTGTTTAATGATTTAGTCGTTCTATTTATAATCCTAGAGCAATTATATTTTATGCACATCTTGTAATTGTAGCATTCCTAAGCAATCATTTATTTACATCTATCAATTTCTTTCTTGAATGTCTAAATAAATCCAATTTATGTATATCTTGCAACCATTGCATTCGACGAGATAAAATCTATCTTCACCTGCTAAATCCATTTGCTTGAAAATGTCTTGGGCTTCTCAACTAATCTATTTTTTGCATATTCTACAATTTCGCATCTCACATTAAGGCATCGATTTATTTTCTTCCTAGCCGATTACTCTTCTTGAAAATTTACTAAACCTCTATAGCAAAATTCCTTCAGTGCATATCTTGTAGGTAGTTGATCCCATTTGTTTAAAAGTTTCTAAAGTCTTTTCAACAAATCCAATTTGTCCAGTCCTCAATCACTGCGCTCCATGAGATGACATCTATTTGATGCATTCAATCTAATGCGTGCACCCTCTCTATGCTTTCAATTCTTGCATACTTGTTTTCCCATGCGGTTTGAACAATTAAATTTGACATGCACACCTCCTGCCATCATGTTATTCCATAAATCAACATTTTGAAGCCCCCTGTCAAATGGCTACATGCTAGTTGTGTGCCTTCCTATTCTCGCATTGTCCCTACTATGCTTGGCGATTTTTAATGAATATTGTATGTTTCAATTTCTTGATGGAATTTTCAATTGATGACTGCATTCAAATTATAATATGCATATTGATATATAATAGTCTAATAAACTATATTGTATTTTGGTTGAAATCAATATTTTTTACTAAATTTTTATATTTGGTACTATGGATTTTGATGTATATATTATATGTATGGCGATTTTATTCTATGTACTACGAATTTTTTTCAATGGCTATAGTCTATGCTTGGCATTTGATGCTTGCTTTGTGTTTCTTCCTCTATGGTTTATTTTTGATACTAAATATATTTCAATTTCATTTCAATGGTTTTATTTATGTTTGGAATTCAATTTACATGCATTATATTTGGTAGTCGATGGATATATATGGAGTTTGGAATTTGATTAATATATTCGATGAATGAATCTGATGTTCGATTATATATATATATATATATATATATATATATATATATATATGTATGTTTATACATGCATGTATATATATGTTGTCATACTACAATTTGATATACTGCATTGAAAACTGCATTTTGTTTTTAATATATAAACACACACACACACACATATATATATATATATATATTATGGTAAATGAATAATTATTCTTAGGAGATTGATTGATTATGATAAGTGAAATTGGAAATTAAATAGGGAAAATTGATTTACTTATATTTAGATAAGTGAAATATATGTGTAAATAAATGAATTAGATTATCTTTTGTTAATTAAAGAATGCTGATTTCTTTTTTAATTATTTAATAGTTGAATTGAAAATTCACCATGTAATTAATAATTGAGAATATTTTTTATTGTGGTAAATGTACCAATTAGGTGAATTATGTGGTTAAGTTAAAGAGTAATATGAAATGTGGAAACAATGCATTTCGTGGTTGTATTATTGGGTTGTTTGCTTGTATTGAATAGTGTTGATTATTGTAAATTGGGGTGATTTTGGAAATTATTTGAAAGTGGGAGTCATTTGTCTAAAATTGTAAGGTTGGCTTCCAAAGGCTTAGGAGGGAATATTTTTGTATGCATGGTCCTTGAGATGGTTTCATTTTGGAAATGGTTTTGGCAATGTTTTGTGTTGGGGGTAAGATGGTCAATGCCTTGCATTGTGTATAGACTCTTGTGATTGTGATAAGTGTGCAAGATGGTCAATGCCTCACACTGTGTTTGGATTCATGTGACTATGTTAAGTATGCAAGATGGTAAATTCCTTGTTTGGGTGTAGGGTTTACTAGTTGCAAGTAGGGGGAGTGGCTCTCCATGTGGGCCAGGACCCAAAGTGGTGCCCAGGATAACCCATTGGAGGGTTTCTTAATATAGTGATAACCTTAGTAATGAATTAAGGGGATGGGTATTATTCACATTAAGCAAGATAATGTATGGCTCACTCATGGCTCAAGTGCTCGTTTAGGCTTGAGATGAGATGGGAAGGCTTGGAATAGCAAGATAAACTTCCTTGTCCTCATGAAAGGTATGTTGATTACACGAGTTTGTATGGGGGTTAGGGATTAGGAGAGGGTTCCAGGATAAGCCAAGATGGGGGTCGAGAGCCTAGGAAGATCCACCAAGGATAACCCATATCAAGCTATGTGACGACACTCCTCCCTATTCTAGTCTAGCATTCCCTAGTTGTACTTTTCCCTTTTGTTGTGTGAATGCCTCTAGAAGTGAAGTAAGTGTTGTAAGTGATGTTTGTGTTGTGAATAGTGTTGTGTTGGAGTCCATGTATAACCCATGTTGTGTTGCCTACTACTTTCCTATCCATTTGTATGATGTGGGACCTTGTGTTATCTCCTAGCACATGGGGTGGAACTTAGGGTTCCACATGGTCAGGAG
Source organism: Sequoiadendron giganteum (assembly GCA_007115665.2). Lineage (NCBI taxonomy): Eukaryota > Viridiplantae > Streptophyta > Pinopsida > Cupressales > Cupressaceae > Sequoiadendron > Sequoiadendron giganteum. The sequence continues at coordinate 473,036,376 of CM021103.1, forward strand.
GTTGGTTATCTTTCCTTCATTGGGTGTCCTTGTTGCATGTTCATGTGCATGGAGATTGTTAATTATGTTGTGAACTTCAAATCCTGTTCTTGATTAAGGAGACAAAATTCTATGTATATGTATTGGATTGTATATCAGTTGTATCTCTTATTGTAATCAGATGTATTCTTCCCACATGTACTTGAGGAAGCATTGTTGTATCATTGTAACGATGTAACTATCATTGATGAACTCTCTTGTAATGGATACTATTATGTGATGCATCTTGCATGTGTTGGTAATAAAAAATGATCTTTATTATTGTTTATCAGTTAGCATGATATGGAAGTAAATAATGCATAATCATTTCATGTGGTGATTTAAAATGAACCTTGCTTGTTAGATAAATCATGATATCCTAGTAGTTAAGGAAATGATTCTAGTTATTTGAATTATTAGTTTTATGGGTAGAGTAGTTGAGGAACCTTAGAGGACCTAGGTTTTGATTATATTTCTATGTTACATCATGCATTCTACTGTTATTTATTTTCAAAAAATAAATTATTCTATTAATGTGGCATAGTTAGTGTTGTCCTCTGGGGTTCCTTGGTGGGGCGTTACAATCCCTTTGTTAAAACCCTAGACAAACCAATTAAATAGTTTTAAAATAATTATTGAAGACACCAAACGACCATGTATTTTGATTCCTAAGTTATGTAAATAAAAGATGCTACGATCATGATTTTTTTATTTTATTTGTGATGATGTCATGTGGATAAGATCTCTCAATGATAATTCTCAAAAGATGTAATGAATTAGAGTTAGTCCTTATATACAAAACCTTTAAAAACATGTTAATGATTTTCATAGTTTAGTTGGTTCATAATACCTAGTTGGAGGGAGATAGAATGGGCCAATCTTGTATTTAAAATTTGAAATTCTAGGGGTTGCTTCCACATTGATCTAACCTGGATTAGTTCTGCAACTATAAAAATGACCCTAGGACAGGGAATGGATGAACTAAAGTTCAAGATTGATCTTTAAGGATGTGTACAAATTAGACTAGTTTAGGTTTAACTTATTTGGCAACTTTCACACTAGAATGTACCACTTGTACACTAGTCATTGGATAAATGAAAAATGATCAAATTGTGTCAAAAAATGAATGGGAGAAGTGTGGGTTATGTGATTTTCACCATTACAAACACACGTGATGTAATTAACATAAAGTACTTGTAAAACAATTTTAGTAAACTTTAAAATGTTAATAGAGTAAAGAAAAATAAAAAATAAATATTTATTTCTAGGTATGTACCTATTTATAATAATGTGAATATGAGAGAAATAAGTTGAGAATGAAGAAAGCATACATTTTTATAAGTGAAAATGTAAAATACAATGGCCATGCCTATCTGACTATTAATATGTATCAATGACCATCTCCAAATGATGGGTGTAGTAATCCTTGCCAAGTATGATATAAGAGATGGGGAGTTGAGAGATGGATTTAGGTATTGGCTATCCAAAGGGTCACTATGACTCTCTTGTATTAGTTTCAATAAGGAATGATTGACTAAAAACAAACCATAAGTTGATGTTAATATGTAATACAATCTCAACTAAAGATGAACAATCAAAAATATGTGGTCAATCATAAATGGTGAATAGTTGGTGCCTATAGGGATGGGCATAATTGCATCTTCATGGCTTGATAGACATAGGTAAAACAATCTAATTATATTGAATTTATATTCTTATGTAAGAAGATAAAGGATAAACCAAATTTACAAAAAGTATTTGATGCAACTAAGAATAACTTATATAAAAAAATATAGATTACAATTGGAACTATAATACCTAGTTTCTATTGATTTTTTTGTGTAATGGTGTATGAATAGTCATGAGTTAGGAGGTTCTTCACACGTAAATTTTTATGAATGACATGTACAAATCTAACAACATGGTCCATGAAATAAACATTGATTGCATTTTTATTGAGATTTTTTAATCTTTATTATTCCCCCTATTGATAGATAGTATTTTTCTTTTAGATTCAATGATGTTCCTCTTACTTTGGGAGTGTAAGCCAATGTACCAATGAATTTATAAAATTATTTGCAATCCTATAAACCTGGAGATTGAGATTAGAGATCTTTTATGAGATAATCTCCAAGGCTTGTGAGAAAATTAGAGATACTTTTAGTCTATGAATTTGAATCTCTTATTCATCTCCTTAAGGCTTAAATCTCTTGTTGTATCCAATTAACAAAATCTCTAAGTAAATACTCATCCCTAGTCATGAAATTTGAGTTGTTTCTCAATTATACACACCTTATCTTGAAATACAATAATTATTAAAAGCTCTAATACCACTTGTTGTGTTACTAAAAAAATAGTATAAATGAATGAATATACGTATCGAATAATGAATTAGTATACAAAGATGGAAGATATATTCTTACTTGAGATGAACTACACCTATACATATTATTTTAATATAATTTTCTTAACATAATGGTGACTCTTTGAATTGCATTGAGATAGCATTTTATAGGACTTTTAGAGAAGGACAACTTTGTAGACATGAAAAGAGCCTAAAGGCACAGATTTGACTTAGACACAGTAAAGGTTTTACATAAAATATGAATAGATAGAGAAGCATCATTTACTAGTTTAATGACAATAAAATTTAAAAATATTCATCAAAATTAAACATCTCTGTAGAAATTAGCCAAGAAATTGAGTGAAATAGAAACAACAAAGAAAATGCAAATTGTTGGCAAAAATAGAATATGGTTGTACATTAGGATTTGAGGTACATATATAGGGAAATTTGGGCAACCAAATTTCCAATTTGAAGGGAAAAGTTGTTAGAGATTCTTAACGTACCTACCTCTCTAACTACCTTTGTAACTAACTTTCCATATAAGAGAGCGAACACATGAACATGATTATACACCAATACCACCCTCATGCATAACTTAGACGAGGAAAAATAGTGGGTCCTCGCATCAAAGCTAAATAAGATACCCAAGTACAATACAACCTCATAAAAAAGAGGAGAAAAGAGGAGAAAACCTTATGGGAAAAAACTTCCCCCAAATGAGGAAAATAAATATGCTTTCTAGAAGATGAGAAGTGAAAAAACTCATGTGAGGAAAAATCCTTCCCATAAGAGATAAGAAGAAGTGAGACCATGCAACCCCCACATAATGTAGAATCTCTTGTAGTGATGGTAGATGCTCGGTAATGAATGTTGAAGATGATCCAAGATCATCAAACACCATTCCTTCCCTTAAAAATAAATAGAACCACAAAAGTATGCAAGTTGTCTTCTTGATCCTAAAAGGAATATGAGGAAAGAAAACTCAAGATGTATGATGCCTCCTCCAAATTTTTCTCAAGGATATCTAATCCAATGCTAAAATTAGACAAATGCTGACATGGATTAGGTACCATAGAAAATTCATGTGTAGTAACCATAGATGTATGGTGCTCACCATTTGAGAGACAACTAGACCAATAAGAATCATGCACTTCTTCAGAAGATGTCAACATGAATGATGACTAAGTATCTGTAAAAGTTATCAATATAGAAGAAAATATAGACAAAGAAATAATATGAGGGTTTGAATGTGCCCTCAAATCATCTAATGAATAAATATCAACTCCATAGAAGCTATCATGAAAGAGGAGGTGAATATCCTCAATGGTGTCCTCCAAATCTACAAGATAGGACTCACAAAACAAACCAACAATGTCTTTCAAGTACTCATCCCAAGTAGCTATATCTAGAAGATTATGAATAGAATGTTGCACCGAACCACTAGAAGCTCTTGAAGAAGCAATACCCAACTTAGAAGGAACAATAGGTATTGTAGGAGTGTCCTCAATTGTAGATGAAATAGTAGATGGAGGAGATGGATTATCCTCAACTATAGATGCAAAAATAGATGGAGGATCACTATATGTCAACTAATCATCCCTTGATGACATGTCCACACAAGTTGGGTCAATGGGAGTCTCAATATTATCCAAGAAAACAACAATACTAGTTGAAGATTCAAGATCTCCAAACAATTATTGGATAATGGTCTAAGCAATGAAAGGGCACTCAATATGCTCTATGTGATGAAAATATACCTAAAAAATTGTAGTACCTATTAGTCCATAGACCTTGTAATTTTTGTTAAATCATTTATTATTTTGTACCTCGCCATGTGGTGTAGGAATGAGTCCAAGGAGATAGGGCAATAGACCACACTCATGACAGTGACCATTTATTCCTTGTTTCCAAGAGAAATAGTTGTCTAAAGTTAGCCTAACAACAAAAGGATGAAAATCAAATGACATGATGAACTCCCCCAAAAGTGGAACTTTATCTTAGCTCATGGTTACAATGATGCCTAAGTAATCTCCCATATTGTCTCAATTAGTGTCTCAAACTGAAAAAGTAGAAGGAAGTGCGAAAGTATATAAGACACAACTCAAAAGTACACCCCCTTGATTCAGTAGTAGAGACTGTTAGAATTATGAAACAAGCACAAAACCATGAGCCACAAGATCAAACAACAAACAAATACACCTTCCACACAAGAGATCTGCAAAAAATATATGCAATATTCCTCAACAAGAAAAAGCTATAGAAGCAAGAGACTCTCAAGAAAATATGAAAGCTCCAGATAATATCCGAGAGATAATTACAATGAGGGTTGAATGCTTATAAGAGAAAATCCCTAAATGAGGAAGGGATCAGATCATGACAAGTGTCAACATTACATGAGATGAGACATAATGATCTAATATTAACTCAATTAATAAAGCATAAAAACACTCTTAAGTTTAGCTTAAGTGTATTAGAATAAATTAGACTAATAATTAATTAAAGATTAATTAAATATTAACTAATGCATGATAACTCTAACACCCCCTCTTAAGATGAACTTAGGGAGTAGCTAAAAAACCTAAAAAGAATGCACAATGAGTCTCAAAAAACAAGGCCATGTAAGGTACCGATGTACAAATAGAAGATCTTTATAATGTGGAGAAATAGAGAAAACCTCATGGGAAAAACTCTACTCCAAAAAGAGATGAAAGCCAATTGAAGAAGTGAAGAAGCCTCCAAACAAGACAATGTTGTCCCAAAAGATAGGAACAAAGGATGAACATGAAGAAACTCCTCTAAAGCATGAAAAAGATGCAAACACTGTCATAGAATGACTGTTGAAATGCTAAAAGAACCTCCTTTGAAACATATGATGATCAGGATCAAGAAGACAAGAATATGTATGAGTGCCCCCAATGACACTACTCGAATCCGATGGAAAATCAAGGCATACATCAAGAAATCAAAGATATAGATGGAAAAAGTACCAATAGTCTGAAGAACTGATCAAGTGAAAAATGGAAGGTTGCCTCCAGAAATAGGAATGCAAGAGTGTCCATATGGTAAGTGCTCCATCTCACCGGAATGCATGGGTAACTACCTGATGCATCCGCCTAGTACATAGGAAAAAATACTATGTACATAGCTCACTCCAACACAAAACCAAGGAAGCATTAGCACCAACAGTAGAAAAACCCCCCCCCATAATGCTGACAAGGGAGAGGTATGATAGGTACACTGAAATTGAATTCTTGAATGTAGTGCATGATAAAGAACCAAGAACATCTAAATGTACATACATGAAATTACAAGCAGATATAAAGGGTGTGCAAACCAAGACACACACACATGAGAAAGGTATGAAGGAAAAACAAAAGAAAACATCAACCCCCATGGCACTTTATAACATAGTGTGAGTATAATAAGGCACAAAGTGATGTGCAAGATCCCATAAAAGATACACCTGTTGTGGCACTTTATTTCAATGTGTTTACATAATGAAAAATTCATACAATGAGATCCCATAATGTCCAAAAAAGGAATACATGCTGAAAATACAATTCTCTAATAGAAAAAGACAAAAATAATAATAGCATGATGAAGTAAACAAAAATATATGCACTTTTAAAAAAAACGGTACCCAAAAATGTGTCCGGATGTGGAATATATGGCTCGTTGAAGTCTCCAAAACGAGAACTGAACAACAACAACATTGAGAAAATTGAATTCTGGAAAAACCCAGAAGTCAAAACTGGAAAATACTTGCACCATTGTGAAGAGCTTGAAATTCTACCCCGATTCCAAAAAATTGCACTGAAAAATATCATCGTATGACCGAGATATGGCCTCTGGAAGATAGGGTGCAAAACTAAAAAGCCCAACGGAGAGGGGCTGAGAAGGGCAAAAAATGATCTCTGCCAAATTTGTCAAAAAACTGCTAAAAAGAGGGGTCCGCCAATTTTATAGGTGCTGGAAAAAAATCTTCTAGGTACAGTGCATGTATTTTGCAAAAAAAATAGCACAATTTGACATGTTTTTATTTTTAAAGTGACTTTCAAAAAAAAAAAAAACTATTATTTGATTACATAGATTTTTCCTTTTTTTATGTTTTAAAAGTTAAAAAAGGCTAAAAAATCTTTATATATTTTTTAATGAAAAACATATAAAAAACTTTAAAATATATATATATATATATATATTAAAAAAAAATATTGAGGCCGGGGGGGCCAGAGCCACCCCATGCCAACCCCAAGGGTGGGAGGCCCGAGGGGCCCGTCGCCTGCCATTGGCAGGGGCGATACCCCATGGGTACCTTCCCCACATGGGGGCGGGGCCTACCACCGTCATTTGGTAGAGGTACTTTAGTACCCCCACAATAATTTGTTTTAATTTTTTTTTCAATAAAAAAAAAAACTTGCTTTCCTTTAAAGGGTTTTCAATTTTTTAATTTTTTGATGATTTTTTTTTGACAGAAAAATTTTGTAGGTAAAAAAAAATTGAAATATTTTTTTTATTTTTACCTCGATTTGCGACTTGGGGAGGCCATACGACCTTTCTAGCAAAAGTTTTTTGCCTCATAAACTCTCGACTCAGATTTCGATGATTTGACAGGCGATCTTAAGGTTTTTGGGCCTTTTGAGAGCGATGGTGATGTTCGTTTCGTGCCAAAATGCACCAAAAATACAGCTACCCTCTAGATTCGAAAAAAGAGCAACCGCTTCAAAACCTTATAGATCTGGCGCTATAAATCAAAATCAGGTGAAACAAAAGCCAAATTTGACTTTCTCAACAGCTCTGAATCCAACAAAAAGGTCATTTTCACACCAAAATGCACCAAAAATTCACCCACCTCCAAAATTTACAAAAGAGAGCAAAGGGGATTCAAATATGAAGCTTGCAACCCTCATTGAAGAAAAAAAATCTCATAAATCGAGAAGGGGTTTGCTAAATCCATGCTCTAATACCATGTTAGAATTATGAAACAAGCACAAAACCACGAGCCACAAGATCAACTAACAAACAGATACACCTTCCATACAAGAGATCTACAAACAATATATGCAATATTCCTCAACAAGAAAAAGCTACATAAGCAAGAGACTCTCAAGAAAATATGAAAGTTCCAAATAATATCTGAGAGATATTACAATGAGGGTTGAATGCTTATAAGAGAAAAGCCCTAAATGACATCATAAGACACAATGATCTAATATTAACTCAATTAATAAAGCATAAAACACTCCTAAATTTAGCTTAAGTGTATGAGAATAAATTAGACTAATAATTAATTATTAGCTAATACATGGTAACTCTAACAGAGACCCCCCCATGGCACTTTACAACTATAGTGCGTAAGCAAGGTCTGATTGGAGTGAAAAATGACAATTTAAAAGAGTAGTGTGGGATCAAGTCCAATGGATTGGGCATAAAATAACCACTTAAAAAATGACACTCAATTTCGAGTTGCCAATTGAAAGTTATGTTAATATTAATTTTTCCTAATTTTGCCTAAAGCTGCATTAAATTTTTCTAATATGCCTTTACAAAAATTATAATAAAATGATTTTACAATTTTTGGAGAAAAAATGAGAGGAAAATAAAGGTGGATTTTAAGCCCCATTGGGTTGGATGAAACCAAGGGCCAAAACACCATATGACTAGGGGCTTATGTGACCAAAATGAGATGAATGAGAGATGACTAGCTGCATGGGTGAGTGAAGTGAAAGTGAGGAGTGATCAAGAGTTTCTTTTTTAGTCAACTCTCTAAATTAGAACATATAAGAATAGCACGTAGAAATTAGCTAGAAAACTGAGTGAAATGGAAACAACAAAGCAAATGCAATTTGGTGATGAAAATAGAAGATAATTATGTATTAGGATTTGAGGTAAATAAATAGGAGAATTTGGACAACCAAATTTCCAATTTGAAGAGAAAAATTGTTAGAGATTCTTAACAACCTACCTACTTTTCTAACTACCTCTATAACTAACTTGCCACATAAACAAACTAACATCTAAACATTATTATATACCAACAATCTTCAATTATTAAAATAAATACACCCTATCCTCTTTATATTTACTTATTGAATTAAAATTAATTATATAATTATCCACACTCATAACTCATAATTATTAATATAAATTAATTTATCCTTAATTATAAAAAAATTCATTTAATTATCCTAACTAAACTTAGAGCATGTAACCAAAGTCCCCTAACATAATTTTATTTTTTCATCATTCATAATATTTGGAAAAAAAATATCCACAACTCGTGTTGTGACCATTCATCAATAACTTGGGCTTTCCACCATCTTCGTTATTTAAAAAAGAAAGTATATTTATGAAATAATTGGCGAAAGAGAGCAAGGAAAATGAAACATTTGTCTTGCATGACTCTAATAATTATTAATAATAATCATCCTCCCAAAATAATCCGAGACAAAAAATTTATTAAAAATAATCATAGACGGCTCATAAGAATAATTGTTTATAATATATAAATTATATTTAATTATTATTAAGAGCAGTTGAAATAGTTTTAAAACATCTCATTCTATCAACTTATAGACAACATAATTTATATTTTCTTTTATTTAGTCAATGTGGCGTTTGATTTATTTAATAAGTAGTATTTGTATTTATTATTGTAGGTACTAAAAGATATAGTTAATAAGAATTAAATTGTTTAACAAATATTAATGTAATTTAGGGTTGAATTCATAATTTAAAAAATTGAAACATAGAAGAGATAATATGTAGATAAGATGGAAATATTTTATGAATAAACATTTCAAGATGAATAATGTGTATTAAGATGAAGATTATAAAAGTAGATGCATCGAGATCAATTGACTAAGAAAGATATCACAGATTTTAACTTACTTGTGAAGCATCTCAAAGGTACTATCATTGATTGATTTCTAATATTAATGTTAATTCTTAAGAAGCAAGAATGATACCCATAGCTTGTATGCTTATAAAATTATGGAATATAGTTCAAGATGTAATGGAATTTGATGATGTAAACAATGCAAAAAATAATTGTATATAAGAGGAGATAGCACCACAACCTAGAAGAAGGCAAATATAAAATAATGATTTAGAAGAAGGGTCAACATCACAACCTAGAAGAAGAAGATGAATGCAAGTTTATAAAATTTATAGAGAACAAACTATAACTAATCCCAATAGAATTTTAGGGAGAGGTATGAAAATATTCCAAATATTTTTGACATATTCTAGATAATATTGCTTCACTAAATACATGTATTTTTCAAGAAAGTTACATTGGAATAAATGTTTCTCAAACACCGAAGACCCTATATGCAATATATATTGACAAGAGAAATATCATCATCAATTTTTAACATCAAACAATATGGATCCCATGCCACAAGCACCAAAACTTGAAAACTTAATTCAAATTGAGGAAATGTTAGTAGTTTGTGTCAATCTAATCCTACAAGTGACACATGTAACTAGAGGTCAATATAAATATAAAGGACATACAATAAATTTTTCACAAATAAATAAAATTGCTAAGGTTTTGTTACAATGAATAAAATATTTGTCAATGATTATAGTTCAGAGAATGGATCAATGAAGAATAAATTATAACTTTACCATCAATAAAGAGTGAGTTTATAAGACAAATAATAAAAAAATGATAGGTTCTATTCATATTTTTAGATTGATGAAAATGTTCTTAATGAAGTTACTTCTAACTTCGATAAAAACATTTTTAACCAAATGAACTCCATCTAGTTTGATTTTGATTTAGATAAAGTATTTGTAGGTTCTTTAATGTAGATGGATGAAGAAAATGTCACTACTTACACAACATCAAAGGCCTCCAAACCACCCAATGCCCCAAAAGAGATGGAATCAATCCATGCAAGAAAAAATAATTTTGATGTAGATCCTATAACATTGATTGATTGACCATGGATTGTGACATATATTCTCAATGAATATGCCATGTTAGGCTTACTTGATATGGCCCCATTGGATAAAACCATGGTTAAGAATAAAATCTACATAATTTTTTTAGATATTTGTCTTGATATAGGGATCACCACTTCAACCAACACCTATGATTTATATATTAGATGACAAACATGATCATGATACATTGTGCATAAAAGTGTGTGAAACAGAAACTTCAATATATGTCAATCACTATCAATGAATTATGTGAGATTATATATAATTATCCCCACTCCTATCTAGCTAATTATTTGAAGAAATTTGGAACCACCTTGAAGGGTACAAGGTCCTATTGGGAAAACTTTCATGGTGAATGAATTGACATGTTACATCAAATTGAATTGCTTACTATTTTCTTCGCTTTGAGTGTAGCTTATATGTATTCTATCCTAATCTACATGCACTAGTATTAGGAATACATGCAAAAAATCCACGATAATAGCAAAAATGGTGAAGACAAAATATTATTGGTTATCCTCATATAGTGGCACACTACATGCACTTGCAACAACATACAAATTTTCATAAAGAGATATTATAAAAATGAATAATAATAAAATTTTAATTATCTAGATATGAATGATAACATAGAGGTTCACCACATATGTATGGATTCATATGGTTAAAAGGAGCACCAAAGATGAAAAATCTTGATTGAACAATGATCATGAATTAAAAATGTTGAGAAACACTTCCATTTTATTGCTCACACATGGAATCCTTAAGAAAATTCATGCACCAATGGAACATACATACATTTTATCAATCCCATCCAAATTTAGTTTTTAATATAATATTTATTTTGAAGATATAACATAAATTCTTATATAGTATGAATTGTAAGCATTGCAATATTTTACACAATATCCATGTCTTCAAAATACAAAGAAAATTATATAATTAGATATGGAACTTGATTATGAAGAGCTACTTAATTATGTAAAATAACATACAATGTGTAGGAGGGTGCTTTCCCATGTAAGAAAAGAGGAATAATAATTTGTTGGTAAGATATTCAATCATGATTATTGTATAGAAATTAAACAAAATATGTATGCAAGATATAGCAATTGAGATATTGTTGTTTATTGGTACAATATACTATGGCTATTGAATTTTGAGGGATCAAAATTATATCAAGACCCAACGATGGAAGATAAAAAGTTTGATCCTACAAGAAACAATGATAGATTAAATAAAAATAATCACTCCATATTACAAGTATGAAGATCAAAAGTAGATTAATAACCATTCAGTTTCAAACATGTAGCATACTCAACTGAATCAAGTATGCAACAAAAGTAGAGAAGATTTTTGAAACTTATCAACTAGTGATGTGACTTGCAAATATTGAACACCTTGATTAATTAGTAGCAAGACCACATAGGAGATTGTTAACTAAAATAATTGTCAAAAGAGATATTGGAGCACAATAAATTTCATATGTTATTGAAAATTCAATTAGTAGATATTTTTTAATTTGAAAGTTTCACATGAGATACATTCAAACTAATGGCTAAAACAATTAAGATGACTATGATGAACATAAAAAATCTTTCATTGATGGATATTAGAGCATACCATTTCCATGGAAGTTTTTCAATTATTGAGGAAGCTATACCTTGCACATATAATCCAAGACAAAAAAGAGATAATAAATGATAGGCAAAGACTGCAATAACTATTGTGTGAGTATTTTCAAGATTTGTCTCCATTCTTTAATGTGAATCACATAAATGAGTTGATTTTTTATAATAAGAGTTATTACTTTACAAGTCATTTCATGATATAGAAAGAGATATTAGACTTGATGATGGTACAATAAAACAAAATTGAAAGATTAAATTGTAATCTTTGACATGTTGAGCATATTCTAGAAGATGTCAAAAATTATAGTTATTTTGAAGATGGGGATAATCAACCTAATCAACAAAACATTATGAAACATGAGCGAGAATTCATGTCTATGCTACATCATAATCAAATTATGAAAGTTAATTAAATATATATGCTAACAAGAAAATGCATTAATAGACAAACAGTATGGAATAATGAATATCAAGATGAAAAATACACAAATAAAGTAATAAAATTCATAAGCACTATGAAAGATAAATGAATTTTTTATAGATGATGATATAGCACCAAATATGAGCTATAAAATCTTGGACGTTAAACATGAAAATGATAAAACATATTTTTCATAATATTTTTAAAAAAAGATTAATTTACAAACACAAAAAAATCTAGAAACATAAACTTGACCTAAACAATTTATAGAATTTACACAAAATCTAAATAGACAAAAAAATCATTTACTAATCTAAAGAATCAACCTTGAAATCTTCATTAAAATTACATATATTCAATTATTGAACTAGATACCCCTATCTTCTTTATATTTACTTTTTAAATTAAAATTAATTATCTAAATTAATTTATACTAAATTATAAACATTTCATTTAATTATCATATAAGCAAAGCCACCTAATATTATTTTAAATGTTCAATTATTCATAATAATTGAAAAATAAAATATCCACAACGACTTCCGAGATGTGACCATTAATCAAAGCATTGGACTTTCCACCATCTTATAAAAAAACACAAAAAAAAACAAAAACTAGTATATTTTACCTAAAATTGTGGGATCACTCAATAGTAAATGCTTTCCTCACATAATTCAACTAAATTTTAAATGAAATAATTGATGAAAGAGAGCAAGGAAAACGAAACATTTGTTTTGCACGACTCTAATAATTGATATTAATAATGGTCCTCCCTAACATCAAATATTAATTATAAATAATTATAGATGACTATAAATAATATAATCATCAATAAGAGTATTTAAAATGAATTTGGAATATTGTTTTTATTCAAAGTATTTTTGTGCATAAACTCTGTGCAAATTTTTACATCATATTTCATGATCCATCATGATGATAAGTAAATAGAGAGATCCAAAAAATTGATTTCAAAAATATGCACACAATTTATCTAAAAATCTTGAATACTATCTATTTATATGTTAAATAGTTAATATTATTAATTTTGCAACAATTGATTTTTTAGAATTGAGAGAAATCTCATGTCATGATATTGTAAATAAAATTCTCTTGAACTTAATTTTGATAGCCATTTACTTATCAAATAATTAATAACAATAATTTTTCAACTTAAATTCTCTTTAACTTAATTTTGATAGTCATTTACTTATCAAATAATCAATAACAATAAGTTTTCAACTTTGATTTTCCATCACATAGATCATAAGAGGGATAATAAATTTGCAATGAAATTGATGAGTCTGGCACTATTAATTAGAAGTCTGAGAAATATTGAAATATTTTTTAATAAATTGAAGGTTGGAGTAAAGTGAGGATAGTAAGAATATGCCGTTTTAAGTACAAAGAAAGAGGATTTGGTTTTCAGTATATTAAAATTTATGTGTTCATATTGTTAACAAAAAAAATATTTTATAATAAAAAATATTTTGTTTTATAATATTTTAATAATTTTAACTTTTTATTATTATGTCAATTAATTTTTTTATTAAAAAAATTTAAAAGACAATTTTTTTGTACATATATATTTTATTCTAATTTAGATCTATTTAACAATTATTTTATCTACTTAAGAATTATTTTATTTTACTTTATAACTATTCAAGAATTAATTTATATTATTTTATTTACACTATTTACTAGAGAATTATTTTTATTTATAGTTATTTTATTTACATAAGCAAAACTATTTAATAAATTTTTAAATATTTTATTTACTTATTTGATTTTAACTATTTAAAAATTATTTATTTTACTTTAGTCATTTTAATAGTCGTATTATTTACTTAAGAGTTATTTTATTTTATTATATGTGAACTGCATGTGTTTTAGTTTTTAGTACACCATTACAACATCAATAAGTTAATATATGGATTAATAGTCAACATGATACCAATACTTAATTTGTAATTTAAATTTTTCCCTAAGATAGTTTGCTCTAGCATGCTCTTGGTTTAAAGGATCTTAATCCAAAGGTTTTTCATGTTTTTTCAATTAAGCATGGGGGAATCTTGCTCATAAAAATTGCATCTAGGGTTTGGTATGGATCGGGCATGGTTGTTCAAACTTTAAGAAAATCATAGTTATCATAATTATGTTCATTTAATTGTGTAATTCTAGACTATCATTATACTAAAAGGGGGTTTTGGCTTGTTTGATTAACTCATCCAAGTAGGGGTCCATGCTGCTTTGTATGGTTAGGTTTTATTTCACTTGTTTATGATTTTGAGTTTTACATGGATTTTACCCAAGGGGATAGAAGAAAAAATAGACACATCATCCTACCTAGATAAGTGATATTGTTTAGATTTTAAGCCCACCAATCTACTTAGAATTGATCGTAAATAGTATTGGCCTATTAATCTTAAGGCACTAATCACTTTTTATCCTCAAGTTTAGCTAAAGGAATGAGAGAAGAGTATAAATAAACTACTATTCTATTTCTAAAGTTACGTGGTGAGTAACTTCCTAGGGCTAACTAATTACTAGTGCATCATAAATTACAAACGAACAATTGATTTTATAGCTAGGCTTACACAATTATCAACTAGGAATTCCTTAATATACTTGAAGATACATGAGGCTCAAATTCATGACATAAGGGTGTTTTCTAATGGCCTTGTTCAAGAGGGTAACCACCTCCTCCTTCACTAGAAAAACCATAATATGAATGTTATCTTTACTTGAAATAATAACTCCTTGGAAATTTTATAGCCTGGCACTAGAACATGGGCTTGGTTAGTTCTTAATGATTAAATTCAAGCCACCTAAACCCTAAGAAAATTAAAAATAGAAAGGAGCACTTTCTTTTTTATTTCCAAGATCACATGAATGCATGAGGAAAGAACATAATAAGATCCTTGGGATATGCAAGTGAAGAGACTACTTTTGATCCTTAAGGTCACACTAAAGTACAAGAGGATAACATAAATGATCAAAATCATAATAACAAAAAAAATAATGTCATTTTTTTTTTATTCATAAGCACTTTTGATTGGAGCTATGAACCAGTGAGGTCATATTTGGGGGACCTCATCCCATCATCTCTCCTCTTTTTCTTCTACTTCTTCCTCTCATTTTATCACTCCAAGCTCGAGCACCACCACCTTATCACTCCAGATTGATCTCCTTATCCCTCCAGCTCCTTATCTCTCCAAAGCGCTAAGTGGATCTCCTTATCTTTCCCAAGCATTGGGTGGATCTCCTTATCTCTCCACCTCTTTATAACTCCAAAGCACTGGGCATTCCTACCCATCATCTGGTTCACCTCCTCTTGCCATTACTTTCACCATCACCTAGCGTCTAGCTCCAATCTTCCTACTGTGGGGGCCCACAACCATATGGACTCCTTTTTCTTCGCCTTTCACGATCCAAGCTATAACTATTTCCAATGAGTGGGCACACTGAAAATGGGGGGATATGGTAGCCTCAGGGGTAATGTGCATAGGTTTCGGGACAGTTGATGCTATTAGCATTCCAAAACATGCTGATAAATTGGGAGAATCAAACAAGCTTATTTTGCCAACGGTGACTAGCAGCATATCAAAATAGATAATAGGAAATGAGGCAGGGGAGGATGACACAGTAACTACTAAGGCTTTTGAAAGAATAAATGGTGATGCGTAGATTCAGGGGAATGTACCCGAATTTTTAGATCTGGGGAGCTCTCAAATTCCTTTTAAATCACCTGCACACCTCCCAGGGGGGTCCTCAACAACAACTCTATTTGGCACATGGGGATCATGCATGGTGGGATATCCACAAGATAGCCAATCGAACACTGGGGAGGGGTGTGTGTATGTAAATGCAAAACAATATAGAGGGATTTTAAAGCGTAGGAAAATTCAAAAAGTAAAGTTGGCAAAGAGAGGGAAATTCACGGTAATTCTTTCAAGGCTAGAGCATAATTGTTTATCAAACACTGTTGATTCCCAACAAGCTCAAAAAGTGGAATTTGTAGTTAATGAGAAAGTGTACCCAACAGCTCACTCAATCTCAGTTGTGAACCAATCCGAAGAGGTAAACATTCCAACAAGCAAGGTAGGAGGGGGCGAGGGTAAACTTTATGATTCATATAGTCCCACTACAACACCTTTATTGTGGTCCTCTGAATTGTATGTCAATGAGCTAATGGCCGTGAAGAAGAGGCTCCAATCATTAGAGGCACGTGGGTTATATGAAGACAGTAAATTGAAGGAGATCATGGATGTCAATTGGAAATTATCAAGGGAGAACAAGTTTCTCAAAGAAGAAATAAATAAACTTCAAATCTCCATGCCAAAAGGAGAGCAAGAATTGATTTCGATAAGGCGAGTTATAGCACAAAGTGGCATAGCAGTCAAAGGCATGTCAAGAGAGGTAGATGAAAGAAACAACATGTAGATAAAAGAGATACAATCAGTTTTGGACAGCGTAAAGATAAAAAAACCAGCTAAAGGACCAATTAGAGGAGGCCATGGGCTCATATAGTGAAAGTTCCCTCAGACACAAACAGGGACCTCATAGAAAAGCAGGTTCGAAGGCAGATAAGAGAAGAGAATGACAAAAATATCAGGGTTGTGAATGTCATTATTAAAGGGCTAAAGGACTATGGGGAGAAAGAAACCACAAAAGAGTTAACAAAATATTTTTTCAAGGACGAGTTACAATGGACAAGAGTCATTCAACAAGCAAACATAATTGGAAAATGGGTGAAGGATGGCAAGAGTAGGCATGTAAGGGTCACTTTGGCAAACATTGAAGATAAGAACAGGTTGTTAAGGAACAAGAGGTTCCTTAAGGGTACACAAATATACCTTGATGAAGACTTAAAAATAGTACAACAAGAAGAAAGGCATAAAGAGTGGGAAAAAGTAAAAGCAACAAGGAATGAAGGAAAATGGGCTTGGTTACAAAATGGGAAAGCTCAAGTCAGTGATAGAATTACACACCAAAAATAGGAACTCGGGGCCCACTAGGATCAATTGTCAATGGTAAGTTGGAATTGTAGAGGTTACTCATGGAGAAGAGGACCTAGTTTAGGGCCCATAGCAGATGGAAAGGACATCATCATTCTTACAAAGACTCATGAGCACAATGGCTGTAAGATCCCATATTTTGAAGGATATAAAAAAAATTCCATCTAGAATGAGAGAACTGATAGTGGCAAAGGACACGGTGGAGTTGCAGTCCTAATCAAAGAATCATGGTGCAATAGCATCCAAATTGAGAAAGAAGACCCAAACAAACAATATGTTTGGTTTAAAATAACATAAAATCAGACTGTCATAAGTGTGGCAGCTTGCTACTTCGCTCCAAAAGGCTCCAAATCCTACAAGAAAAGGAACCTTGACCGTGAGGACCCTTTTGCTGCTCTAAAAAAAGACATTTCAGTCTATAATGGCATGGGAGAGGTTATTTTAATAGGGGATTTTAACACAAGAACATCAAACATACAAGCTCTCAACTTGGAAAGAAAAGACATGGAGAAATGTGATCCACTATGGTTGGAGGAAGAGGGCCAGCATATGTGGGAAAGGAATTCCCAAGATAATAAGCACAATGTCACGTACTTCGGGGCTGAATTATTGGGATTGTGTAGTCTATTCAACTTGGTCATTTGCAACGGTACGAGGACATGGCCAAACTCTAGCAACATCACTTGCAAAACATACAATGGGAAAAGTGTGGTTGATTATGTCATTTTCTCAGACGTTTACATGCCAAAGATAAAGGATCTTGTGATTGGAAAGTATCCTCTAGAGCTGAAATTAGACCATAATCCAATATATGTGAATCTTGACACCCACATTGACGTGCACCAGGGAGGGCAGATTCATATCAACAAAAAGAAAGTACCTTTGCAAGGTAGAATCATCATGAACCATGACAATCAGGAGGTCTTCAAGGCTGCACTCAAAAGGCTTTTCAGAGATTAAGAAAGGAAGGTAACCGACACAGAGCAACACACTATAAAAAAGAGCATGTTGATCCCCATTGTTCACAAGGCTTTAGATGAGTGTAAGAGGGCTAGGCCCAAGAAGGCAATTACAACTACTTTCATAGCAAACCCATGGTTTGATGAAGAGTGCCAGATAACAAAACGAAAACTTCGCGAGGGTGGAAGAACCACTAAAAACAAGAAAGAATACGAAAAGATGATACAAAACAAAAAAGAAAAATATGTGAGCACTAGAAGGCTAGAGTTCATTGCTCTTGGAAAGAACAACCCCAAGAAATTTTGGAAGGAGCTACAACAAAAAAGAAAACAAGTGGGAAAAAATATCACAAGCTCTCAATGGCTGGAATATGCAAAGGTACTGTATGAGCAGGAACACGATAAACATAGACCTACTACAATCAAGGCTACCACTGAACTTTTCACCATCGATGACATCAATCAAGGCATAAAAAGGTTGGCTGGGGGAAAAGCATAGGATATTGATGGGCTGCAAGCTGAATTCTTAAAATGGGGCATTGAGGTCCTTACACCTTGCATCGAGGGCATCTTCAATAGGGTTATTCAAGAGGGCCTTCCGGAAGGGTGGACAACTAGCATTGTTATTCCCTTATACAAAAGTGGGGACATAAATAACCCATCAAACTACCGCACTATTATGATTAATCCACTTCTTGGAAAAAATTCCAGAAGCATGATTGAGCGTAGAATTAGTTGTTGGGCCGAGAAAGAGGGCAAAAGAGCAGAGGGTCAGGATGGTTTTAGAACGAAACACTCCACTATTGATCATGGTATTACTCTCAGATTTTTGATTGAAAAAATATGGAATGTGCAAGGGGAGGAGGCCTTTTGCTGCTTTGTTGACTTTAAAAAAGCCTTTGACACTGTGCCACGGGACAAGTTGTGGATTATAATGGAGGAATTGGGAGTTCCAAAGGTGCTTAGGGTGACTGTTCATAGGCTGTATGAACAGGTCAAAGCTAAAATTAGAACAAATGAAGGTATGTCTGAGTGCTTTGGCAGCGAAATTGGGGTCAAGCAAGGGTGCCCGCTTTCCCCAACGCTATTTGGGCTTTACATTGACAAGTTGGAAGAGTGGTTAGACAATGGGGGTGGGGAAGGTATTCAATTGGTCAATTATGTTATAAAATTGCTCTTGTATGCCGATGATCTTATTCTGATCGCTAAATCAACACATGAACTTAGAAAGCATTTGAAAGATCTTGAATCCTTTTGTCAAGAAGTTGGGATGCAAGTGAACACTAGTAAAACTAAAATAATGATCTTCTCTTTACAAAGGAAAAAACAACAAATTAGCTTTATCTTCTAAGGCAATCCGTTGGAAATTGTTGATGAATACAAATACCTGGGGCTAGACTTTCACCACAAGCTCAGTTGGGAAACTTGTAGAGAAAAAAGGATCCAAGGGGGTTGAAAGTGCTTTACTCTCTACAGAACAGATGTAAAAATGCTGAATTATGGGATTGGAAAACCAAGAGGACGTTGTTTGGCTTACTTGTGACCCCGATTGTTTTATATGGGTGTGAAATTTGGGGCAGCAACATGTTAGATCAGAAATGGAGGCAAGTGGAAAGAATTCAAAAGCATCTAATTGTTAGCAGCCTTAAGCTCAAAACTGCAATACCTTATGAGATTTTATTAGTGGAGACAGGCACCTTCCCCTTGGAGGCTTTCGCGATGATTGGTTACTAAGTTACCTGCAAAAGGTGCAAAACATGGAGAACCACCATTGGCCTAAATTGATTGTAGCAAAAAATCTGGATAGAAGAAAGAATACTTGGATGAAACAAAACAAAAAGTGGATGGAAAAGTGGGATGTGAAAATGCAAGATTGTCCAAGTACAAATGAAGAAATAAAAAAATATGTGAAGCAAAAATTCAAAAATGTTATATGGACAAAACAATCAGGACGAAAGAAAGACTACTATATCAAAGAATTTAACCCTAAGGGGGACCATGAAGAAAAGGCCTATATAGGAGTGAATATTAAATGGAGAGCAAAGATGTTGATAGCTCAGCTCAGGATTAGCTCACATCGTCTTAGATGTGAAACAGGCAAATGGTTGGTTCCTAAAGAAGAGTGGGAAGAAAGAATATGTCAATTTTGCGACATGGGATTGGTGGAGACAGAATGGCATTTTGTTATGGAGTGCTCAACGTATAATGATATTTGAGCCAGCTGTGTGGACACCTTACAAGTTGATAATTTAAATACCCTGTTTGAGGAGGAAAGGTTGGCCAAATCAACAAACTACATCATAAAAATTCACTGTCGTAGGGTTGACCTCGAACGAAGAACTCAAATTGTTTAGGGTTTCCCCTTTTTGGTGGTGGTCTTGTGCTATTCCTGGGTCCCATAGGCTATTGTGGCCTCATGGACGTAATTGAAATCTTTCATTTCTCCGATCGTCCACTCCAAGCTCCTGTAGTGGGGCCAGCGTGACATGAGTACCATCACTTGGCCGGGTCAACAAATCATGCCACCAATTGTCCTTGTACTACCTGCCAACAAAGATCCTTTGATCATCTCCTTGAAACATCCTCCAGACGCATTTTGGTGAGAGTCAAACCTGTGATGCACTATCAACAGGGCCTGTGACTTTACCGTCACACTCCGGGGTGAACCCAATAATGAGGTCAATTTTGATCTTAAAGATCATTATTATTTTAATGTGATTATATTTTTAGAAAGAATAATTGAAAACTATCTAATTATAGATATTGCATCCACTTTCAATTTTAAAATGCAAGTCTTGATAGTCAAGAGTTAAGATGTTGTCATGTTATGTAGGATTCAACTTAGCTGAAAAGTAATCATCTAGCATCAACATGATCATTATTGGTTACAACATGTAGTGCTCCACCTCATGCTCTATATGGGGTCATAAGTATAACACTTAGGGGAAATAGTCAAGGAGTGAATAACTTGCATAGAATTTAGTTTTGATAAGGATATCTACTAGTCCATCTATATCTTCATCCGCCTCTACAACCCAATCAGTCCAATCAAATAGAATTAGCTATGAAGGATGTTTTCTAAGGAATACAAGTGAAGAACCACGATCAAAAGTATGAATTTGAGTACAAACATGTTATTGATAGTGGGGCTACCAATTTTAACCATTTTTAGAATGTCCACGATTCTCTTACCACTACCACCTTCACAAGTCTATTCAAGAAAGAGTCCAAGTTCTTCTTTCTCCATCCTTCGTGCCTGTGTTTTCTTTTGCCTCCAGAAACTTCTTTCATTCTCTTAGTGACCTTAAGTCCGATGGGCACAATTTTTTCCTTTCGCACACATTGTTAGCGTCTTAGTTTTAGGGACTCCATCTTCACCTGCCACCATTACCTTTACGATCCGATCTATTCTCTAAATTTATTTTAATCAATTAGATTAAAGAATATTAATATTAATATTTTTTTCAAAACAAATAAATAATCTTTTCTAATTGATAGTCAAATAATTTTTTAATAAATAATTAAGAAAAATTGATTATCTAAAAACAAGTAGTAATAAATATTTTTATATTCTTATTTAAAAATCTCTTATATGCTCTTATAAAAATATAATGATAATACTCTCCTATCATTTCATAAAATTACATTTATTTATTTTCTTATTTTAATTAATTGATATATAAATTAATATTCAAATCAAATTATTATAAAGTTAACTTTCACCTAAAAAAAAGAAAACCATTTAAATCTAAAATATTTAAATATATACTAGCTATTCTTAGAATATAAACTTAATGATGTTCTCATAAAATAAGGAATGATAGAGAAAATATAAGATCATGGGTATAATAGCTATTTTTTTTCTTTGATTTTTCATACCATCATAATAAAAGTTAAAATACAGTATTCAATGAAATTGTTAATAATTAATTAGTAAAATAATATTAATAAAACTCTTTATTTTAGAAAATAAAATATTTCTTTAAAAAAAATTTAACTTCTAATTTGTCAAAAAATACAATAATAACTAATTAATGATTTTGATTGGAAGTACTGAAAAGAGTGATAATAATATGAGTAATTTTCACTCATCCAAATTGATTAATTAATTAATATGGAATGAATACTTACTAAGATGAAATGATGTTTCTTAATCTTTTATTCAAAAAAAGAATCATTAGAAACGTGTAAATAAAATTTAATTTAATATGCTCAATTTTTTCTATTTTGAAATTTCAATTTATAAAATATTATATAAAATAAAATTTGAAATATAAATATTTTTAAAAAATTATTAAATATTTAAAAATAATTTAATGGAAAAAATCTTACAAATTTTCTAACAAAAATATTGTTTAAAAAATATGAAATTATTAATAGAATAAAAGTAAAAAGTAAGTACATAGTATACATTATATGCACTGTGCTTGTCAGTGGATGAATCACCTGTTCTCACTCATTTTTTTATTGGTTGTCATGTTCCTGCATTATTCACAGTCTCAATTAAACCTTTATACTAAATGTTTGTTCAGGAAGCAAAACAACTAATTGATTAGAGTGATTCAAGCTTACGTATAGTTTGGAGAATATGCAATGATTTTGTCCAAGTGCAGCAAGAGAGATTGGAATTATTTGTCTTGCCTGAAATTATATGCCATCTAATAATTACAGCAGGGAACTTAAATGTATAGGAACTGCTGTCTTTTCATAGAGCATAGAAATTTATCATATAACTGTTTAATGATTGGGATCTCCGTCTGGTATGAATTGATAAGTTCAAAGTTTGTGCATATTGTTTATGTTTATATCACTTTTTGAGAGAATGATTTAATCTATATGTATTGATAAATGACATAAAATGATATATTTATATTGTAGTTCATTTTTATTTATATATTTTCTGGCATTTGATTTTATCTCATCTTTAATGAATATGTATTTTTATATATATCATATTTATTATGTCTATTATTCTCTTTTCATATTCAAACATTAATTATCTGTCGATATGTTATTGTTTTCATGTTTTGGGTCAATTCATGAGTGTGAGAGATTGATCTTGTAGCTATAGATTTGACTTGTGACAACTTAAAAATCAAATTTGGTTGACTAATGTTCATTTCACTAGCCATAATGAGCTGACTAAACAAATATTTCCTGATTTATTGTTGTCTGTGCATTTAAAGGCATTCAATTGCATTCATTTGGAACATCTAAACACATTGAATATCATTTGCATTTAAGAAATGAATATTTAAGGAATGCTTCAATTGGAATGCCTAAAACTAAATTAATATTGCATCATATCATCCTAAACCATTTGCATTCTTGAAGCTTGTTGTCTTTGAGTATTTTCACGACCCTAAAGCTACTCTAATAAAGGGGGTTGACCTAGGAGAACGTTGTCCTTGCAATCCAATGATCTACCTTGGGTGTTTGTAAATGCCACCAATCCTTAACACTAATAGAAGTGAGAGAGTTGTCAACATAGAAAGAAGAATTATGCAACCAACATGATCAAATCCATGTGTTATATGATAGATCCATGGACACACAAGTGATCTATAAGTGTGGACTCAATTTGTGTAAAAGGAAAAAGTGATATTTTAGAGAAAAATTTCTAGGTACAGGAATTATTATCAATAGACAACTCAATTTTAGTGCCAAATTTTGAGTCTTCTTCCATATTTGTTCATAGTTAAGTGCCCTACCCATTGCATTTAATTTCCTAAATAATAATTTTTAATTATTAATTACCATTCCCACATATATCATTTACCAATCTCTAGATTAGTGCTGTGAGATTTCCACAATCCATTAAGAATGTAATTATATTCCTTTTGGTTTTGATTGTGTTAGAGTTTTTCATCAACATTTCGGATCACACTCTGTGATCCATCATCAGACTAGAGAGTTGAAGAGAGAAATAGATAAGTTGTAGACCTAGATGGGTTTAAAAAGAGGGAGATGTTTGAGAGAAGGACAAGCACAAAACCCAAGGAGAATCAAGAGAATTAAAAATAATAAAAATGGATGAGTAAAGAAAAAACAATTATAATATTATGCAACAAAGCAAGAAAATAAAACAAGGGGAAAAGTAAAAATGGAGGGAAAAAAATAGACAAGAGAGCAAGAAAACTAGAAGGAGAAAAAAGAAGAAAAACAATAAATGCCAAGAGGTAAGATGAAAGCTTAAAGAAACTACAAAACAATTGAAAAAATTAAAAATTAAAACCACATATATATAAAAATATTGCAACCAAATACAAACAAAACAAGACAAAAAATGCAAACTCACTTGTAAATATATAAGACAACACAACAAGAATACAAAAAACTATGAGAACCATAAACAAGAATACAAAAAACCAACTATAAATACAAGACACCACAACAAGTAGACACAAAAATGCAAAAAAAAAATTGCAAATCAATAAATACAAAAAATACAGAAAAGAACGGAAAAAATAAATACAAAAAATGGAATTTTAGTAAATGAATAATTTTTTCCAAAAAATGCATACAAGCTTTTGTTTAATAATAAATGCATACATGCAAAACAAACATGCACGTCTAAAAATACAAAGGAAATCAAAATTAAAGATCATGAAAGTATATCTATATATATGTACATGTATGCCAAAATATGAACATACATGCACATACAAATATACCAAGGAAATAAGTATTAAAGGGAAGCAAAAAAGTAAATAGACAATAATACAAAAAACTATAAAAATAAGACAACATAATAAAGTAAAAAACCAAGAAATCTAGACAAAAAAATTTAAAAAAAATTGAGCAAATAAATAAGAATGGGAAAAAATTAAACATAAAAAAATACAAAATACAAAAAGGCATATTTAGTAAATAAATAAATTCAATAAATGCAAACAAGTTATTAGTATATATTAATAGTATTGTAGAAATCAAAACATGTTCAAAGAAGTTTACTTCTTTGAACAAAAGAACGAGAAAAAATAAACAAAGAAAACACAAAATACAAAAAAGCCTTAATAGCATATAAATAAATACAATAAATGCATACAAGATTTTGGAAAAGAGGATCGGCAAAAAACAATTTAAGGAACTAAAAAGGAAAAAGGGGGCAAGCAAACCCAAAAAGAGAACCACAAAGAAGGCACACAGGAAAGAGAGGGAAAAAAAATTTAAAGAGAAAAGAGGATTGGATGTGGAAGAAAGAGAGAGGTCAGGACACAAAGGAAAGGAGAGGGAGAATCAGAGAAGAACACAAAGGGAAGGAAGGGGGAGGCAAAAACCAGGGAAGGGGGGCGAGAGAGGGCAGCCAACCCAGGCATAAAAGGTCAAGGAGGTGGGAGAGGATGATGGAGGTTCCTTAGGTTTGAAAAAAGAGGTTGCCAAGAGAGGCTTAAGCCCCACCCTTTGTCATGGTTGAGGTTGGTGGGGTGGTTGTTGATTTCAATGGCTTCCTTTAGCTTCCTCTTGAAGAATTAGTTATCTTCTTTGAACAAAATTTGGGGGTTTTCTAGACAAATATTGTGCTTGGTTGATGAGGAATGCTCAACAAGGGCAGACTTAGCAACATGCTCATGCCTTATGTTGGTACTATGCTCTCTAAATCTGGTGTTGAACAATCTACCCGTTTCCCCAATGTACAGTGTGCCACAAGAACATACCATCTTGTAGACTCCTGAGTCTAGAAGGATGTCTTGGCGATATTTAAGGGGAGGGAAACAATTCTTTATCTTAGAAACGGGTTTGAAAGCACAATGCAAGCCCTTTTTATGGAGGATTTTGGAGATTTTTTGGGATATTCCTTCGACAAAAGGCAAGGAGGCACTAGGAGCAAAGGAAGGTTGGGAGAAATTAGTGCTCAGATAAAACCATGATTTGGATTGGTTGAAGGCTCTATTGATTTGTTTGTTGGTGTATCCATTCAACCTAAAGACTGACCTCAGATGATTCAACTCATGGTTAAGGTTATCTTGGTCACAAATCCGATAGGCTCTTGAGGTAAGGGTTTTAAGAATCCCAAGTTTTTGGCTGGGGTGGTGATGCGAGGAGAAATGGAGGTATAAATTTATGTTATATTTGTATGCATTTACTTTGATTATACTAGATTAATCTTAAGGAAAGTTATGTTTCCTTTATATTTTTGGTCGAACTTATCTACTCTTATATGATCTAGTCTTTTTTTTACATCTTGTTTCTATATCTACTCCTCATTGCGTTTTGTGCTTCATTGATTAATCACTATCATAGGGTTTGGTGTGCTTGATTACATATCCTATCTTTCACCCACACTACCCACACATTTTACATTTTTAAGATCTAATTTAAGATTGATTTAAATTATCTCATTTTCATATCATTTTTTTCGCGCTTATTAGGATTTTGCACTTTTATTGTAGTCTTATGAAACCTAGACCTTATCTATATTTGGGTAGAGCTCTAGTTTTCCATCAGTAACTCTCATGGTACTTTATCTTTATAATTTATCCAAGTTTCCTTTACTAATTTTGGAATATTATATAATTTATGATGTCCTTGACTCACTTATCACATTCTATCACAAATAGAATCACTTTGTCCATGGAAGCAATATATCACCATATATGAATATTTCTTCATTTAGGGATTTAATTATTTGTTTCCCTCTCATACTAGATACCCTTAAATCATTCCTCCATGATCATCACATGTTGCAATTTTTTTCAACAAAGGGTGATAGTAGTGTGTTTGATTCTATGTGCACACTTCCTTTAGGAACCTTTCCTTTACATGATCCATTTCAATATCATATTTAATGGATGATATATATGATATATACTTGTACCTTCTATTTCTATGGATGATAGACCATGTGATGAAGGTTATCTAATGATATTATTAAATTGTATGATGACAATCTTTATATTTATCATGATGATCATACTACACCTATGACATTTGGGTGATCCTATAATAGTATGCTCCACTTGTGGGACATCCTAATTCTTAACTAAAATTATCATTTTTAAATCCATGACTTAATCTTTGAGGGGTTCCATCTAAAGGGGTTTGATTGAAAGATGTTTTATCAAATCCTCTTGGATGGAAACCTCGTAGACTTAAATTAATCCCTTAATAGAATCTCCTTTGCACTTGTCAAAATGCTAACAAAATAATAATTTTGATTAACCTTTTGGACGATCAAATGAAGTCATTTGGAAATATCATTTTGTAAGTATGTATTCCTTTGTGTTAGTTTCCAAATATATATATATAATGAATACAAGTTTATTATGAAAAAATAATGACCCCTATTCAAGACACTAGGAAAAATAATAAACATTGTTAAACAATAAAAAAAATTACAATTTACACTCTACATGGATGCCATTGTTTTAATAAATTTTTTTTGTTTAATATAGATTCTTTGAAAATGTATTATAAAAAATATTAGTCTCAATTTTTTTAGTATTAATTCAAAAATTAATAATACATAAATATTTAATAAAAAAATACTAAAAATTATCTATGCGCTAGACATTGGAGGCAATGACCTAGTTCCAATAAATCGTGGAAATATTTTATTTGTAGTAAAAAATATACAATATCAAAAAAATTACTCAATTACAAAATAATAGAAAAAAATTAGAAAATGATACAAATAATTCTTGAAAAATTCAAATAATTACATCTTTAATTTACATAGAAAATAGCACAATTCATTAGTTTATATCATCCTTAGATTATTGGTTGTTCATTTAATATGTCATTCAATATAGTGATGCACATTAGAAAATGATAAATAATGTTCATTTTGAGTGTCCCACTTAAGAAAAAATGCGGGACACAATATTGTGCTATTTCCCATCTCATACTAAGCCTAATTCTATTCCTATTTCTCATACATTAATTATACCACCAAATTATCATATGTCTAGACATACATATGTGGGGTATAATACAAACGACCAATTTAACAATAACCCGACCAAGATATCTCTTTAAAATTTGTTTTGTTTATTAATGATACATAAGAATATTTTTAATGCACAAAACTGTCTCATCTAATGTCACACTTAAGGATTTAGGTTCACTATTGCAGCCAATACTTCGTGATAGAGCACAAAATTCTTTTACAATCCATTAGTTAACAATTTCAAATACGATTAGATGCTAGTAGGGTGATCCCACAATGCTGGTTTACAATTTTTGGGAGATTCTAATTTTTGTTGAAATCACATATTTTTTTAAAATATAATGATTTAAGCCTTAAAAAGTTATATTTTAAGGATTCAATTGAAGAGGGTTTGATCAAACCACCTTAGATCAAACCCCCTTGGATAGAACCCCGCTAGTTTTAAACCATACCTATAACGGAGTCTCCTTTACACCTATCAAAATGCTGATAAAAAACCACTTTTGATTTACCTTTTGGGGGATCAAATAAATTCATTTAAAATTTATTTTTTGTAATTATGTGGTCCTTATTATAAGCTTCCCAAAAAGTATAGTTTTAAATAAAATTAATTTTATTATTTATTTATTTCTTGTGAATGTAGGTTTTTCACCAAAAATCAAGCTTTTGTTCTGCACATGTGGAAAAATAGAAGAATATAAATTATTATTTTTGAAAAATATGAGTGCACCAATTATTGAAGTCCTTGATCCAACAAAAAAAATTTGAATTTCGATACATACAAAAAAAGTTGTGTTATAAGGTTTGCCTATGTCTGAATTGTAATTAGTTTGACTTCAAAACTTTATTAAGGAAAAAATATTCAATAAAACACTATGAAACCAATTTGAAGCACTAGATTTCGTAGTTACAAATCTAAATTAGAGAAAAAAAAGAATTTTATCCTTCATGGAAAAAAAATTATGTGTTATACGGTGAGCGTCACTCCTTAAAAATGGTGTTTACTAAAAAAAACTAGTTTTTGAAGGAGATGGAAAAAGAAGTGCAATTTGATTTCAAAAATTTTGAAAAAAATATATTTAGAATCTATAGACAAAATGTCACAAATCACTAGTTTGCATCATCTTCAAATTCCTCATGGTTTAGCCGCTATAGGTGTCCGAAAGTGAAAATTTAGTTAGAAAAAATCAGTTTAGTGTCTAGTTTGACCAAAAATTGTAAACCAGTATTGTGGGATCACCCAATATATATTATGTTGAGGTTATTAGTGAAAGGAGGAAGAGGTATAGAATGCACTTCTACACTAGTCTATGAAATTAGGTATGTGCAAAAAATAAACTAATTATATAGTTGCATGGAAATGAACAAAAGTAAAATACCATAACACAATAACTTACATAGAGAAAACCTAGGTTTGAAGATAAATACCACACTCCAAATAAAATCAATGTATTATTAAATAATCAAAAGTTATAAAAATTTTATAGAGTCTATAAGAATTTACAATATTATCACCAACAAGAGATATGGAGTTATTTAGCAACATAAGAGTACCTATAAAACTCACTATGAAAACATCCATCTCAAAAAATAAGTAATAGGAGAAGTAATAAATGAAACCATCAAATGGTAATTATAATTTCATGAGCTAAAAGAAACCAAAATGTGGTGCTCAAACCCCTAGCTAAAAATCTAATTCACATATCCCATGATGAGTCCATAAGATAAAAATAACATATTCCTTCCCCTTGCTATAAGTTATTCATAATCCACTCACCAACTTGGGCACTCCATTTTGGCTCCATTATCTCAATTTAAATATTCATTACGAAATTTCATAACATGCATCATAATTTATTCAAAAAATGTAACTCCCTCTACAAATCTCTTATGTGACATATCTATGTTCTTATATTTTTGATGTGTGGGGCCCAACTTTTGAAGGTCATAACTTTTTATCTAAAAATCCAATTAAGTTTGTTGTTTTATAAATTTTAGAGCTTAAAGAGACCTACATCCCAATTATCAAGGAAATAATGAGTACCCATCTATAAAAAAAATCAAGGCCAAAAATGATCTCTATGCTAACCCAAAAGTTTAATTTTTCTATTTTATAGCTCATTTTTTAATATTTTTAATATTAGGATGGAAGGTTGAGATACCTTTTCTAACATTTTTTTTATTCGTCCTTTTCTAACATTAATTTACTTATCAAGAACCTTGAAATAAAAAGTGGATTATCAACACTATTGAAACTGATTTCTAGGAGCCAAGAAACCCATATACTCTTGGCACCACTTGAACTTCTCTATACTCATTAGCTTTTTCAATGCATCTACTCTATTTTCTAAAGTGCCAAATTTCTCTAGCATCACCCTCCCATCCTCTACCATGTCAAAATATGGTATGGACATAAATTTACTTGTTCCTCATATGAAAGGTTGGATTCTTTTCTAGACATATGGCACTCTAATTGTTACATAAAACTATAATAGTTCTCTTACTCATCCCCATATCTAAACAGTCTCTTAATCAAAATGGATTCTTTATAGACATGAATAGATACCATGTACTAAAATTATATAGCAATAAAATAAACCATAGCATGATAATTATCCAATTAATAACTGTTACACAATTTTCACCTACAGGCTCAAATCAAGAAGAGCACTTTTGCTAAGTGGTG
Organism: Sequoiadendron giganteum; assembly: GCA_007115665.2. NCBI lineage: Eukaryota > Viridiplantae > Streptophyta > Pinopsida > Cupressales > Cupressaceae > Sequoiadendron > Sequoiadendron giganteum. Next base: position 473,067,292 of record CM021103.1, read on the forward strand.
TTCATTACAAATTCTGATCATGCATTTTATGCCATAGTATGAAAATATTACTTTAATTCCATTCATGAATAAATATTGCATTTTTATGAAGAAAAGAGAAGCAAACTGATACACTATCAAGTATTTTTTTTCTAAAAAATGTAATCTTTATTCATCAAATTATTCAGATTGCTTCACACAAGCCATGAAACTAGCTAAGGAAAATAAATTCAATGCTAGAATTTATAACATGAATAAATGTGTGAACAAGAAAAAATAAGGCATAAGAGTCATAGGGGCCAGTCATTGACTGAATGACTGGCGGTGCTGATGTTGCTTGTGTGTTTCTGCTACCTTGCTGCTCCAGCTTTCCGTCCTCCAACTGCAGACCCTGAAATCACACAAAATGTAGTTAGATCCAAAAGATCTAATCAATAACTAACCTATCATCCTTACACCCACACATGCATTCACATTAGAAAATCCAAACACTGCTTTATTTTTCTAGCTTGTTTGTGTTATGTGCAGATATAGGAAATGTTTTGGTGCAATCATTTATCAGATTAAATATGAGTGGGGATAAATGTGGCTTCCACAAGGGTTGAGCCCAACTCATAGTTTATGCATAGCCTTTTAGGTATTTTCTCACTGAAACAAGTAGTTTTCAAAAAATATAAGGAGTACGGTGAGCAATTATAGAAGCTAAATGGAACAAGATTTCAATGGTAAGCTTGGTATCATGTGGATATAACATGCATTCTTTATAAATCATGGCAGCCAAATGAACAAATCTCAAACTTCAATCTTCTTCCAAATTACAGTCAAAGATCATTTATTTTAGCTCAGAATACACAAATAGAGGGATAAAAATGAAAATAATATCAAAGAGCATATGTTTTGTTCTCCATAGATGACATACTATATGCCAAGCCTCGGCCGAGGTCACACATTAAGACTTCAATAATATTGCAAAGTACAGAGATCGCAATTATAAATGTAGCCCTCAACTGTCAGCAAAATGACTATGTGGTCATATGAAAACAAAGGGACACAGAGACCAAAGATAACGAAAATGCTAACCCTAGTGCCAGTATGATGGGTGGTCGTGGCCATTGAAATGGAGGGTTTTATTTTTGTTTTAGAAACAAAGACATATGCTAAATGTACAGATGAAGAGTTGCGGCCTATGGTGAGATCAAGCCCTCAAATTCCTGCAAGAAGGCATCAAGCATTTTATATATACATAAATTTTAAAAGAAAACTTCATTACTTCTTACACAACCAAAGCTTGAGATGAACAAAAATATGGAGAGTCACTTGGAAAATAGAAATACTTCCATTGCTTTGACAAATTTTGACTCACGCCTATTAGAGAAATGTTCATGCCAAAGACACAAGGCAAAGTATAAGGATTATGCTATAGGGAAAGTGATGTCACAGCATAGAGAGAAGAGGAAAGCATCATATTTTCTTCAACCAGAGCCAAGCTTGAGGAGAATTCAGAGAAAGCAAAATTTTGTTTCCAAAAATTGTAAGCAAATGCATTGTATAGGAAACTATAGTCAACATCCTCATCATTTTACAAAAAATGGAGCTCAAAGTAGGTTTTTACCCATACAAATGAAGGAAGTAAAGCTATAAAAATTCTTATAGAGTACATACCCATAAGAGAAAATCCTCCTGAAACCTCCGTAGGCTAAAGCATGGTGGCGCGACTAGCAAAAGGGTGAGGAAAATTCAGAGAAAGGCATAAGAACCAACTTCTTTGTAGAAGAATCAACAGAAAAATGCGTGGAAATGCCTCTGATTCCACCACAAAACCTGCCAGAAGACCTTCTACAGAGTTCCATGAAACCCTTGGCAGCTTAGCTTCATCCAGAAGCTTCGAAACTAAGTGAATATGCCTTGTGGTTTTTCTTTGTTTTGCTTTTTAGGGTTTTATCCTAATTCATATCGATAGAATTCTTTTTGCCTTTGATTTTAAAAATAATAATAATAAAGCAAGAAACTATTATATGGCTTTGGTTAAGACTTTAAGTCTTATGCCTTAGGTTTTGTTCTCCTATGTATGTTGATTAAGTCTTATTAGACTTATGTTTTCCAAACGAAGGTCGAGCCTTGTATTGTTATTTTTTGCATTATTTAACTGTAAAGCAATTTGATTTAAATGATGTAATTATAAGTCATTTAATCAAATGGCTATTTTAGATGCAAAAATTATGTATTACGCCTTATAAAAGCTTTAAACAACTTAGTTGGAGCTTTTATGCTTTTGCAAACATATAGGAGTGGTTGGAGTTTGTTTACCAACACATGGAGAGGATTTAGGATGGCTCTTTATTTTCTTTTGGAGCATTTTGAGAGCATATAGGCATTAATTTATTATGCTTTTATCTTGGACTTGGTCAAATGTGACCTTTTCAACCTTTTGGAGCCTCTTTGGAGAAGAATCAGTTGCTAGAAATTAGGTCTTATTGTTTCATCCGACCCATGGAGCTTCTAGGTCCTATTTTGATGGATCTTGTTGGGTTTGAGTGATTTAGTCACTTATGTGACTTCATTGTAACTAGTCCTGGATTGGGCATTTTTCTGCACTTAGTGATTTTTAGGTCCTTTGGCAGAATTTTGCAGAGTTTTGTAACTCATTTAGACATGGAATATAGTACATACCTTGGGCATTATTGAATGGAGTATTTTGTCTTCTTGTTACTGCAATATTGTGTATTTTTACATGATTGATTAAGTTATTGTGAGATAGTTTTTCATTTCCCTTAACTCTGTCTCATGGCTTTAGTACCTTTTTGCAGAGAAGTGTGATGTTCACAGGTTATAATCTGTGTCAAGATTGCAGGTTGTTGTTAGCTGTGAGGTCTTCTTCTCCTAAGAGCTCAAGCAATAAGGCCTTTTTATAAAACACTTATGCAAGGCACATAGAAACAAGTTGTGCAAGTTGTTTTTCCAGTCATTATGTACAAGTGTATAAAATTTGAGTTTTCCAAGGTCTAAGTCATATTTTGGTGTATCACCTTAGGAGGTAGTTATCATTTTATGCAATCTTTCTCCCTTTTCCCCTCAAAATTTAGTAAAGTAGGTGATAACCAACTAGGAAGTCGGCCTTCTCCAGAGGTTCTTTTCTAGATCTTGGTGACCCACAGCCCGGAAAAGATCCCATGTTCTCTCTAAAAAGCTAAGTGTTGCAACTTAACATTATTTGTCATGCATCTTAGCTAGGTTGCAAATTTTAGAAGATAACAATAACAACACTAGATAAAGTGAAAATGGAACTACTGGTAGATCTCTTGTAGTTAATATAGCTAGTCCCCCATGTAATCATCATGAAAAAATGGATTAATTAGAGATACTTTCCAAGTATTTGAACCTCAATTATCCATTATTATCCATAAAATGACTAAGGATTCCCATTATTTGGGTAGTGTTTGGTCTAATATATATCATAGAAAACATCAAGCTCCCAAAAACACTAGCATAAGGTATTGAAGTCATGCCCTCCATATAATTTGGTAAACTAAAACACTACTCTATAGATAGTTTGGTTCCCACTAATATTGAAACACATAATAATTTGTATGTTATTATGTTGCATCTCTCCAATACTAAGCTCGCATACTTTTTTTTGTGTGTATATTTCTACCAACACTATCTCTTCGGATCTCCATACCCAAAAGTATATTTGATAGCCCCTAAGTACTTTATTTCAAACCACTTTGAAATATAATACTTCAAGTCACAAATCACATCCTCATTATTACCAAAATAAGCATATAATTAATGTATAATTAATAATAATAAATTGATCACCATCCATCTCATAATAGATGTAATGATTTGATTCAAATCTCAAAATTTTTGAACCTAACACAAATGAATCAAACTTTTGGTACCACATCCTAGGAGATTATTTGAGACCATATAAAGACTTTTTAAACACAAAACAAATATTATTTACCTTCTTCAACATAGTTTTTTATTTTTTTCATGTAGATATCTTCATCTAAATCATAATGAAGGAAAGTTGTCTTCAAATTGAGTTTATCAATCTCATAATCAAAGACTATTACAATAGATAATAAAAATTGAATGGATTTTAGCTTAACAACTGAAGAGAAAATATCACCATAATTAATTCCCACAACTTGAGAATATGCCTTTATAACTAGTTTAGCTTTACACTTAACATTATCATCAGAGTAATCTTTATTTTCAATACCCATTTACAAATAATGGGTCTTTTTACCATCAGACAAAGGTACATTATTTTTCTTCAATACAATTATCTTCTCATCCATATCTACTCTCCAAGAATTAGAATCATCCATATATGTTTCCTTCATAGTTTTAGGCTAATCTTTGTTAGTAATTAAATAGTAAATACACCTCCAATAAGGAGGATTATACGTGTTCAACTATTTTATATGCCAAGTGGACCTCTTTAAAAGCTAAGGTGGAGGTTATACCTCCTCTTTGAAACTATCTAAAATATTTGAGCTTTCCTCCTCTTCAAGTCCTTCATGATATTTTGGTTCAACATTCACAGGCTTTGGGGCTAGATGAACCACATATTTCTTCCTATCTTTATCTAGAACCTATGAAGTTGTAGGAGAAGGCTTAATCTCTCTAAAAAACAAAATTTTGTTGTATAACACTATCTTAGACATTGGATAGCAAATATTGCACCACATTTCACAAAAATATAGTAGCTATAGAAGATACAATTAATTATCTTATTCTTTGATTTTTACTACGTCTTATTAGACACATGAGCACATATCTTGCAAACAAAAACACAAAGATGTTGTAATGGGATATTTTTTCTTTACCAAACCTCCATAAGAGTTGTATCCACAAGAGATGGTGTGGGAGACCTACTAATTAGGTAACAATTCCTAACAACTACTTTTTCCCAAAAAAAAATGTTCCAAGAGAGCCCCACTAAGCACAATTATAACCCTCTCCATTCATGTCATATGCATTCTCTCTACAACTCCATTATTCTAAGGGGTATATGGAGTTTACTTATGTCTCTCTATCCCATGGTCCTTACAAAATTTGTTGAACACAACTCATTTCCATTGTTAGTTCTCAAAACCTTAATCTTTCTACTAGTTTGGTTTTATAAGAGCCTTAAAATATTTGAAAAAAATTAATATAAAATTTATTTCTAAGGAAGTACACATACATCCTTCTAGAATAGTTATCTATGAAAAATTATGATACAAATATTTTTAAATCAAGTGAAAATAAACTTAGTTTTTTAAAGCAATGCTCACATAAATCAAAATCAAGAGCACAATCATTCAAACTCTCTACAATATATTTTTAAGGATCCTTAGACCCTTCTACCTATGTGGTCCATTCCCTAGTACAACAACATTGTATTCTCTATAGGTAATTTTGTCTCTAAAGAAATATCAACCTTAGGTAACTAGAAAACACAAACATTGGATCTAGATGAAAAAGACCTCATTGTTGCTAGTTTTCATGGTGAGAGTGTAGAATATATAGATCTCTTCACTATAGGGATAAAGGAGATATTATACTAAACTATGCATGAATCTAGCTAAAAAATAGTACCCACACAAAAATACTTAGCAAACACCACACCACGTACCATATTACACCCTCCATTAGGGAAAATATCTTACACACCCACATCATTAAGATTTCTAACTAAAAGTTTTTGTTTTTTTTACATTATTAATCTCCTTAGGAATTAAATCAATGAAATATTTCATTGCCAACAATATTTAGGTATGAATCATCTCCAAGGTAAAATTTCTCACAATATTTGATGAAGGAGCATCCAAGTTCACAAATGATAATGAATCACCTAGAAATATTTCAATTTTTCCATTTAATTTTGGTTGTGTTTTAGTTGGCTTTTGCTAGTTTGATTTTAGAGGAATTTTTAAGATCAATTCAGCCAAATAAGGACTTCATCTTGTAGAAGGCCCAAATGAATATCTCCAAGTCAAAGTTGGAGGAAATTGGATGAAAATGACAAAGTTATGGGTGATTGAAGGTTTTATTAGCATTAGGAACTAATTGTAGGTTCATGGTGTTCTAGGAACCCTCACCAACTTTAATTAGTTCTCAATTCCTAGAATTGCTCCAAATAGTTCCCAATCGGTGTGCAAGTTCCAAATATTGTCATTTTCTTCTAAGTCTCAATGGAATTTACTTTTTTCAAGTGATCACACAATTATTAAAGGGTAGGAACCTCCAATATGGTGTTTGGTGTCGGGTTACCAATGAGGTTGGAACCCTTGACAAAGAGATAAGATAAATGTTTTGGGTATTCCTAAGGAGATCAAAACCCCTAATAAGGTGCTTGGTGTTAGGTTCCAAATGAATTTGAAACCCTTGAAAAAGAGTTAATTTCAATGTTTTATGAGTCCATAAGGAGATAGTAACCCCATGATATGGTGATTGGCGTCAAGTTCCAAATAGGATTATAACCCTTGACAGAGAGCTAAGGGTGTCAAATTCCCAAATAGGGTTAGAACCCTCAACAAGGGTTATGATGAACAACATTTCAAGAGACTCTAAGGAGATCTTCTCAAGGTATTAGTGTTGGGTTCCTAATGGGATTAAGACCATTGATTAGAAATCTAATAAATTTAACTTGCAAAGGTTCCTAAGGAGGTAGGAATCTTTGATAAAGGGAGTTCAATTACTAGCTCACACTAGAGTGGAAATAAATGATAAGAAAGAACATAGTAGAAATACAAACCTACGAGGAAAATTAAATGAATGCTTTGAGGAAATGATTGAACTAAAATGCACGAGAGGTATATAACAGGGAAAATTGATCTTTCTGGGGTAGCTTTTGGTCAAGGAGGAAATATTTGCCATGATAAAAAGAAAATGAAGAAATACAATCACCATGAATATTACAAGTCACCATCTATAAATAATTGAGAAAATAATGTCAGGAATAGGAGGCACTAGTGGAGAAGAATAATAATGGAAGGAAGATGAAGATGAAATGGAATTTATTCTATAAATAATTGTTTTAAATTTTTAATTAATCTCAATAAATTTCATTATCATTATTGTGCTTTTGTTGTGATTGATGATATTATTGTGTTGGATATATGATTGGCTCACCTATTAAGGCCCCTTGGTCACAACTACACCAAGTGGTATTGGAGAATTTTTTTCTCAGTGGGAAAGGTGAGAAGTTGAAATTTTGGAGAAACTTTATTGTCTGGAAAAATAGTTGATGTTACATAATATGCATAAGTTATGTTGGTTATCCTTCAAAAGAGATAAAGCTAAATAGAAGGTGTACAAACTTCCTTCATTGTGTGGAAGTGGGTAGAGGGGGTTTTGAGAGGTGCATCTTCTAGATTCTTTGTTGGGTAGAGTAAATTTGTGGTAGTGCATATGAGTTTTGTTGCTAGAGAAAGTTGATTTCTTGGAAAAGAATTTAAAATACAAAGAAAAGGTTAATCAAAGAAAGAAGTTGGAAATGGAAAGGATCATTGGAAAAGGTTAGGAATGAGTTTGTATAAATTATTTGTTGGATGAAAGATGATATTTTTAGAGAGATGATGGGTGTCTACAAGAAGTTGAGTCCACTTTTTGACCAAAAAGTGGAAGTGTTTTTCGTGATTTTCAAAATTTGTATTGTTTGACCTAAAAAAATTTTTAGGGTTAGAAGGAAAATATATAACAAATTAAATGCAGATTTGAACAATAAAATAGAGTAATAAATCACACAGAGAAGACAACACAAAGAATTTAACGTGGTTCACCCAATCTGAGCTACATCCACAAAACCGCAACCATCCAATGATTTTATTATCCAGTGAAAAACCTATTACAATATTGCGAATAATGTCATACTACAACTCTCCATCCCAGCCGCTTATAACAAGCTTTTAGAAGCTTCCAGAAATTAGGGTTTACAAAGTCAACTTTTTCCCTTTCGGTGACAAAACAAAAAAAGGTGAATTTTTTTTTTCTCGAGGGCTGGCGCCCCCGAACCCCAGCAAGGATACATGAAGAGTGTACAATACTAAAAATGTATAGTATAGCATGATCAGTCGCCACATACCAAAAAATTTGAAGCACTTAAAGATTTAATCTTTAAAAAGTCATTAATATAGAATGTAGTACTCCAATTTGAGTTTTCAAATATGTAATTTATTTTAATACCCAAATGATACAAACTGATTTTCAATAGGAATGTCTAAAAACCAATATTTAAAAGTCACTTTTTTTTACCATACCATGCATGTGTACGTCATCCATATTTTGACCTAAATAATTATATTTTTCTAAATCCTTTTCAGAAAATATCTATAACACATTGAAGAATATGCACGATTTTTTTTGTATTTTTTTAATGTTTTTTTGTTAATTTTTTATTGGCCATAATTGTTGTTTTGAAAATTCCTCGTGTACGTCATGCATAAGATGACCTAAAATTATCTTTTTTTATTTTATTTTTTCAAATTGAAAATAATTGTTTGAAGAATGTGCATGTATAAATTTTTTTTCAAAAAAATATTTTAATAAAAAGTTCCTAAAATACTAAAAACCCCCTGATATTTCAAGTTTATGGACTAGTTTCATCAAAAAATATTTGAAAAATAGATAAAATAATTCAATTGTAAAAATTGACATATTTGGAATTTACACAATCTCATCTATAATGGGTTTTAATTTCGTCAATTTTTTTTGTAAAAAATGTATTCAAACATCTGTCCAAAGTCACTCTTTTCTAATAACACTGACATGACCTTCAAGTTGCAAGTCAAAGTAGGTCCAAAGCTAACCTGGTCGGCTCCCCAAGCCTTTTTTCTGACCTAAAACCCATAGAAAAAATCGAGCCAAAAATTAAAAATTTACGTGAGACCGTTTAGTTTTTTTTTCTAAATTAAGCCTTTATGAAATGTGATCCCATTTTTGGCTCGAGGTCCTGAAGCGAAACAAGATCCCATTTGCTAAATAATGGGATTCTGTTTCATTTTTCCCAATTTTGGGTTTTTTCTAAGTCTGAAACTTCCACTAGAAGTGGACTCATTTTCTTACAATTACCATGATGCTACAACCTTCGAAGCTAGGTGTCTCAAGAAAACCCTAGAGGATTTGTTGTAAAAGAGGAGGTTTTGTAACTACAGAGGACTTGAGCTCTAGAGGAATTTGTTGCAGGGTAGAAAAGTCATGTAACTACAGAGAGATTAAGTTATAGAGAATTTTTTGTAGGTATGAGAAGAGGCCTATAACTATAGAGGGTAGAGAATGAGGCATGAGAGACGATAAGAGGTGTATTTTTTTCAAAAGTTCTAATTGAAAGGCTAGAGATTTTTTGTAGGTAGGGTCATATAACTGCAAAGGGTTTATACCCTAGAGTTAGAGAGATTGTTGTAGGGGGATGTTTAAGTCCCTATAGAGTTTGTAAAAGTGAATGAGAAAGGCCATGAAGAGACCAACATGAATTTTATTTGTGGAAGAGTGAGCAAGAAGATTTACAAAAGGTATCTATGAGGAATTGGAGAGAGTCCATACTAGATTGGATGCATTAGAGATTGAGTAGTATAAGGAAGTTGAAGTAGAGGAGAGGTTATGTGAGGCTGGTGTAGATCATAAAAAAATGACTATGAAATAAAGGAAACTAATAGAAAATAACAAATCACAATCAATTATAAAATCACCAAAGGAGCATAGGGAAATCAAATGAATAAACCAATGTGCAAACTTGTGTGATGGAATTTCTTAACTCCATTATTCTTCTATTTCACCTTGAAGTATGGTGTATGTGGTTGCTCTCATATTTGTAGCACAAAGCACTTAAAATAATATGTGTATAGATTTCTTGCAATTAGAGAGAGAGAGGAATATAGATAAATTATAGCTATATTTATAGATTTCAGGTGATACCGATCAATGGTTGAGATCAAATGTGAGATTGAAAAGATCAATGTATGAGAATGCTTGAGAAGAAATGATGGGGAGTTAACTGATTGCATGATTTGAACTAATTAGTCTTGTATGGATCAGTTAAGAGAATTTATTAAAGAGATAAGTGTGAGGGACTGTTAGTGAAACAAAATAGATTGGATATAAGGTTGAAATGATTAGAGAGTGAACTCGATGTGAGTGGGAGTTGACTGGCGAGGTGGAAATGCATGAGCAATTTTAATAAAAATTAAATAAATAAATTATTTTTTATTATTTTTTATAAAAGAGGGTAAAAACTTTATTAATCAAAGAGAGCAGTACAAAGAAAAAAAGAAACATAAAACCCAAAAAGGCTAAGAAAAAACATACAAGAAATCAAGAAGTGTTCATGAAACATCTCATATCCTTCATAACCAAATCCTCCAGATCTTGAGAAAAATCCCTAGGTAAACTGTCCCAATCATCCATCAACCAAGTCCCATTTTTCTCAGAAGCCCATTTGGCCAACCCATCAACCACCTTGTTCCATTCTCGAGGGATATGAGAGAAGGTGATAGAATGAAGTAATTCTCCAAGATTGGTGATTTTCTTAGCCACCACCGCAAGCTTTCAACTAACATCATCAAACTGTCATCTATTTATCAAGTCTATCACCACCTGAGAATCTAACTCATAGATAATCCTTTTCCAACCAAGGGCACATGCCCTCTTCAAATCCAAAAGAATAGCCAAGGCCTCCATAAGATTATAGAGTTATGCCCCCTATATTTTGAAAAGAAGAACATAACCACCCTAGAACTATCTCTTCCCACCCCACCAACGCCAGCGTTCCCAGGATTACCCCTTGCAGACCCATAGGTGTTTATTTTCAAGACTCCAATGGGAGAGGGAAGCCAATGCCCTCCCTTAAAGACCTTCCCTCTAGAACACCTAATCCACCCAATCTTGGGCCTTCCAATACCACCAACAATAATCCCCAGATTATGAATCACTCCAGTATCACCAGGATCCACCGAGACTGCCAGATCACATTTAGCATACAAAGTCTCCTGCAAAGCCCCAAGAATGCAAGACCAAACTTGACCCACCAACAACTTCTTATGCAGAAAGACCTTGTGATTGCACTCCAACTAGATGTGCCAAATAATCAAACTAGAACCAATAGGCCACACAATGTGTAGAAATGAAGTCTTCACTGGAATGGGCCCAATGTTCCACCAAAACTCATCAAGAGAAGAAGGATGCCTGCTCTGCAAATTCCAGGTCCCCACCAAAAATGCCAAATATTCCTAGAAAAGGGGCACTGAAAGAAAATATGAGAAACAGTCTCAACAACTTTTAGACATAAGAAACATAAAGAAGGACCTTGGAAGCCCAACTTAAAGAGGTTATCCCAAGTCAAGCACCTTCCATACATGACCAACCAAGAAAAGAAATTGCATTTTGGCAAAGAGAATTTATTCCAAATATTTTTCCACCAAGGAACCTCAGCACTGCCCCAGGCCTAGTTGTCCAAAACACAGTACCTGAAGCAACACTGAACTTCCCATTTAGATCCAGACCCCAAGCCAACACGTCTCACTCCGGAAGAGAACAATAGACTCTATCAGCCAAAATGGAGGACAACTCCCTCATATCCTCCAAGGATCCACCCAAGGGCCATTCTTGCATATCCTTCCATTGGTAAACAATAGTCTACCCCAAAGCCTGAGGGGCTTTGAAAGCCATCACTCAGCTCTAGCCAGCCTGAACAAAATTTTTACATAAATCCCCAAAGTGAGGATGCGAGGAGAGGATAGGCGGGAAACCATCCCATGAGTCATTCCAAAAAAGCGCATCAAAACCTCTATTGCAAATACAAAACATGCCTTGTTTAACTAACGTAGTCCCCCTCTTAAGAGTATCCTAGATCATAAAACCTTTCCCCAAAAGACTAAATCGAGGGACCTCAATGCCATCCACCTCCTAAAGGTACTTGAGGCTAAGGATCTTGGTGATTGGGTAAAACTGTGGTTTAATATTATGATAGAACTTCATGTTTGTACTTGGTTTTTGGATTCCCTTTGTTCTTACCTAGTTGTGTCAATCCGAGATCGTAAACTAATGAAAGGTATAGTGGTTGTTTGCTCAAGGGATGAAGATGGTAAGTCAAGTGGGAATGTATACATATACAAGTCTTAAATAAACCAATAAAGATTAAAATACACTTCCTTAAGTTGTATTAAAATAGAAAGACCTATTTCAAACTCTTATCTACCCTAATACTCTTCACTCAATTCTGCTAATACATGCTTTATCTTATAACATCATTAACAGTGATAAAAACTAGAATTAATTACTGAAATCACACTAATGTAATGCAGGTGATAGGAATTGTGTATTCAGGCGACAAGACCTCTATGTCCTGGAAACATGATACAATAAGCCTAATAGATTACTTGCAATGTTTCTAAAATAGATTATATACCATTGTCATGCTTCTATCACGTGGCTTGTGTCCATACCAAATATTAGTAATACTTAAATCACTTCACCATTTATGAATATAATTGAAACTCGTTCATTACCACACACATACTATGTTATTAATATTAATGAAATTACATACAAATCAAATAGCTACTAATACACAGAACAAACACAAATAATAATACCTCACACAACAACAAATAGGATAACTCCAAGCAATGGCAGGGAGCGGGCCCTTTCCCCCAACCGATTGAATGGAGTGGAAATGCTAAGATACTTGTAGCTTAGTCTTTCAAAAATACTATGTATTAATTCAAACTTGCAGAACATAAATTACGATGTTTTCATGCCTGCGAAAGGCATATATATATGTCTTTAATACAAATAGAGTGCTTAGAATATCATATCCACCGATCATACATGGATAACAAAATGTTTACCAATATATGAAAAATAGTAATATGGCCTACGACCTACTATTTTTCAAAAGCTATTAACGATATAAATCCTAGTCACTAACTTATTAGCTAAGGCTATACTAGGAGACAACCACTGAATGAAAACCAATAAATCACATGGAAATTATTGTCTTCATGCTTCGCTCCTTTTTAACCTGTTTCACACAACCACCACGATAAGTGCTTATAAATGGTTGATTACCTAAGAGTTTGTATATCATTTATATTATATCGGTTCACTTTGATTTTAACAAATATTATGGCAATAAAGGAACAATAGGCAAAAGGGGTAAATTATTGTGGACACAAAACCAGACAAACCATGATAATAATTAAGACAAATATTAACCTCATCATTCCCCCCAGCTGAAGACATTGCATGTCCCCATGCAATATGCACTGACTTAAGATGATTTAGTTGTCCACTGTTGCACTATAGTCAAGATCTCTTTACTCCACTGGTCTCTTAGGCCTTGAATGATCTGTCGGTGCTCAACTTTGGAGATGTAATAAGTGGAAATCCTTTGCTCCATCTCAACTTTTAATTCATTGACCTTCTCTTGGTGGTGTTCCATAGTCATGCATTTCTTAGCAACCTGGTTCTCCCATGATTCTTTTAACTTGTCAATCCTGTTTCTATGCTCTAGCAAAGTGACATACCTTGGTATGACTGGTGTGAATTGTGCAGCCGTTTATTCTATTTTATCCTTGAAATGTTTACTCTCATCCTTTTGTCATTGATTGGCATCTAGGGCTTGTTGCAATTGTGGCTGAAGAGTCAATACTTGGGCCTCCAATCTTCGCACCCTAGCTTGCAGATCTCTAATTTCCTCAATAGAGTATTCTTCACCCTGGGAGATGTCATGAGAATGTTCCCCTGAATTTTGCATTTCTTCATTTGGTTGTTCTTGTGAAGAGGTTGCGAAAGGACTAGATTTTTGGTTACCTACATCCATTTCTTGACTCTATTCTTTAGAGCTTACTGATGGTTCTGACATGTATTTTGCCTCCTGTTCTTTAGAGGAAGTCTCAGATACCACATTTCTTCCCTTCTTCCTCTGGCGGTATTGGCGTCGCAGTTCTCTACTCACCCTATCTTTTCCCTCAATCTTTATTGCCAGGATTTCAACCTCTGGTTCAGGGGTTTCTTGGTTTACTACGCAAGCTGTAGAGGCCAATTTTTGCAAGCCAGAGGTTGCTTCTAGATATTTCCACTTAAACCTAGTGTTGTAGGGCATTAGAACTAGAGCGGTTCTAACCTTACTAATGGATTTATCCTTACTGGTGCGGGGCCATGACCCACGACTTGTCTATTTTGTTTCATGGGAATGCTTAGATTCTTGACTATGATTCTTATTTTCACCTTTATTATGGGGGTTTTCAGTTTGTGGGGTGGAAGAAGGATCTGACCCTATCTCTTTTGTAAATTCATCCAAAATAGCCGGCGGGACAGAATTGGCTAAACTCCTTTGAACAATTAGCTTGATCAAACCATGGTGAGCCAGGGAATTTTTGCAACCTTTTTGGACTTCTAAGCTCATTTTTTTTAATGGAATGGAAAAGGTAGTATGGCAGATTAACCAGTTCTTTATGGCGTAAATGATAGAGCAATCGAAAATGGTGGGAAAAAAGATAGGCATACCTTCCTTCCCCCGTGATATACTGGATAACTACCTTGGCAACAAAAGGCCAATGTGCAGAAAGAAAGGTCCATACAGTGCCCTGTTTGGGAGTCGACTACAATTTCTCATCCTATCACAGGAACCTCTAGATTTAGAGCTAAAGCTCGACATGCTTGTTTGTGGCTGCAGGAAAATATTCGTCCCCCATTTCTGGTAACCCCATCACTTCTGCTATGATTCAAGGCGTAACAGACAAGGAAATACCTCAAACCATCATGAAATTATTGACAACATCTAACGCCATAGAAAATTCGAGAGCCACCCCATCATGATACTCGCAGAGCTTCTCGAAAAATACATGCCATCTTATGGTTTCAAAGATGTCATATACTGTTGAATTGGCTTTAACATTTCTCATATCCTCTGGCTCCTGGAATCGATGAATACCTCCCATGGCAGAAAAATTAACAAGAAAACTTGGCAGGATGTGTTGACAATAATGAACTTTAAAAATGAGTTTACAGTTTAAACGGGTTGCCCTGCTAGCATAATAAATACATGGAATGGTGATAGGGTATGACATGACCAGGGGTAATCATGTGACACAACACCCCCCGCAGCTAAATGTATGAAACCGTCCACGATTTTCCATAATAACTGATAAAAACAAAAGAAAACCAATATAAAATAAATGACATACAAACCTTGACCAAATTATCGTAAAAGCACATCGGCGGGAGTCGGTGAGGAAACGACGACGGATGATGAGGGCGCTAGCACGATCAGTTGAGCCAACCAGTGATCAATACCAAGGTAGTCATCAGGATGATGACAAAGGGGACAAGACTTGGTGGAGAGGAGAGGGCACATGACTGGAGAATGGGAGATTGCACATAGGTTGAAATGCAAGGAGAAGGCGACAGGAATAGGTCGCACATACGGGAGGAATTGAGTGGAAGGTAAGTGATGGCGGAACAAATAGTGGAGCCAATGCCAGGGTGGTGTGGGAAGGATGTGGCCGACGTGGCGAGTGGAAAGAACACCGGAAAAGGTGAGCCCATAAGAAAAGTGAAGTAGGGATGGAAGTGTGGAGGGTGGGGAAGCCACGTGGCGGGGTGTAAGAGGTATATGATGGGGAAGTGGAAAATGGAGATGAAATGGTGGGGTTGGGTATCACGTTTTTATTTTATTTTTATTTTTTATTTTTTTATTATTATTATATATATTTTTTAATTTATTTTTTAACGACAATAGGCTGTTGATCACTCGGTTTTCAACCCTTTGCTGCCTGGAAGCACCAAAAATCCAATTTTCACATCCAATTTTATTGAGCAGGTACCATTCGTTAGAGACCTGGTTTTCAAACGGTAACTGGCCAACACCGCCCGAAGGTTTTCCATGTTGGACTTCTTTTTTTTTTTTCTATAGTCTTTATTCAAATCAATCTTGGAGGAGGACAAAAGGAATGACAGTGAGTTCCCTTACCACTTCCAAAAAGAAAGCTTCCTTAGAAATAGGTTTCTTGTAGAGCTTCAATCAATGACCATTGACGAGGAGTGTTCTTCTTTCAGAGTCCACGGTACAGAGGTGGACAATGCCATTATCATTTACTATCTTGATGTCGTATGGTCCAAGCCATCATGTGTGAAACTTTCCTTTGAAGTCTTGGAAGCGAGAATCATACAAAAGTGTCAATTGCCATGCTGAAAGGATTGGTATCAGATGTGACAGTCATGCCATAAAGAACACTGCTTCTGAATGACCTTAGTGTGGAAGAGTGCATCCTAGCGCAATTCATCTAAGGAGTGTAGTTGATCAATACACACCTTTTGTGCATTAGAAAGATTCATTCCCAATTGTAGTGTAGTGCGAAGATTTTTTATCTAAAACTCAATGGGAAGAACTGCCTTCTTACCATAGACAAGTTCATAAGGGGTCAAACTAGTGGTGGTCTTCCATGTTGTTCGATAGGCCCACACAACTTCAGGGAGTCGTATGGCTCAATTGCACTTATGAAGAGAAACAGTCTAAGTAAGAATATTCTCAATCTCTCTATTGGTAACTTTGAACTTCCCATTGGCTTGAGGGTGATAAGGTGTAGACTTGTGATGGCGAATTTAATACTCACAAACCAAGGCAAAAATGAGCTCGAACATGAATTGTGGTCCTTGATCTGTGGTTATCTCTTGCGGCACACCAAACCGCATGAAAATCTTAGAGTACAAGAAATATGCTACTTTTGTATCTCTGGCATGCTTCAGAGCTACCACTTTGACCCACTTGGTCATGTAATCGGTGCATACAAGGATGAATTCCTTATTTCTTGATGGAAGATTGATTGGGCCAACAAAATCAAGGCCCCACTTCTCAAATGGCTCTATCGACAACTACGGGTGTAATGGCATCTTGTCGGAGTGTGTGGGTCAGCCCATACGCTGACACTTGTCACAATGATGAACATAGCATTTACAATCTTTGTGGATTGTAGGCCAGTAATAGCCTCCAGTGAGAATCTTCTGAGAAGTTCGTTGAGCAAAAAAATTTCCTCTGCATGGTTCAGTGTGGCATGCATGAAGTATATCGAAGACATCATCTTCAGGTACACAACGTTGCATGATATTGTGTATGCCAGTGTCGAAGAGCAATCCATTAATCCATGTATACTGTCCACTGAGTCCAACTAGCTTCCGTCGCTCCCTTGGAGAGAAATGTGGTGAGAACCTACATGTAACCAAGTAGTTTGCAATATCGGCGAACCATGGGCTCTTTGCTGATATAGCAAAGAGGTGCTCATCTGGAAATGCATCATTGACTGGAGTAGGTTCATTGTCTAGCTATTGTAATCTAGATAAAAATTATGCAACCACATTTTCTCAACCAGGCTTATCAAGTATAGTTATATCAAATTCCCGGAGTAAAAGAAACAATCTAATGAATCTACCAGTTACCATAGTTTATTCATTAAAAATTGAATCACCGAATGATCTGCATGGACAAATACTTTATAAGCAATAATTTAATGATGAAACTTATTAATTGCATACACAATAGCTAAAAACTCTTTTTCAGTTATCGTGTAATTTACCTCGGCCCCTGTGAAGTTCTTGCTAATGTAGTAGATGGCATAGAAGAGATTATCCTCTTTTTGTCCAAGCACAGCTCCCATCGAACAATCAGAGGCATCAATGTGGATATGGAATGGTAGTTCCCAATTTGGACCTCTAAGGACTGGTGTGGTTACAAGTTTTGTCTTGATGGCCTCAAATGCTTCTTGGCACTCAGGTGTCCAAGAGAATGCAACATCTTTAGCTAATAAGGAAAACAAAGGAGAGGCAATCTTGATGAAATTTTGGATAAATCTTCGGTAATATCCTGCATGACCGAGAAAACTACGAACATCTTTTTGGCTAGAAGTGGTAGTAGGTCTTGAATACCTTTAGAGGAGATGTAATGGACAAGCACTATCCCTTCAGTCATAAGTATATGGCAATTTTCATGACTCAATGACAAGTTGGTATCTATACAACGCCTAAGTACCTTTTCCAAGTTCATTTTAGCCTCCTCAGAAGTATTACCATGGACAGTAAAATCGTCCATATACACCTCAACACAATCATTGACAAGATCTACAAAAATTCTTAGAAATTCCCTTTGAAAAGTGGTAGGGGCATTACATAAACCAAATGGAAAGACGCTATAAGCAAAGGTGCCCCAAGGGAAAGTGAAAGTTGTCTTGTCCTGACCTTCTCGTGCTATGTGAATCTAGTTGTATCCGCTAAACCCATCCAGAAAAGAGAAGAACTTGTTTCTTGCAAGAGTGTCCAATACTTGATCAATAAATGGTAATGGAAAATGATCCTTCTTAGTAGATTTATTTAATGCTCTATAATCAACACAACTTATCCATTTACCATTTTTCTTAGGAACCACAACTAAAGGAGAAACCCACTGACTATTTGAAATAGGATATATAAACCCGACATTTAACAGTTTTTGTAACTCCTCCTTAACTATTTCACGCAAGGCAGGGTTGAGCCAACATTGTGGTTGCCTAATTGGATGACTACCTTCTTCAATGTAAAGCTGGTGGGTGTAGGTGTCAGGATAAATGCCACACATGTCTTGGAATTCCCGGGCAAATGTATCTTTGTTTGTTCTAAGCATGGCGATAAGACCTTGGATTTGTTCAGGGGTTCACTATGGATTGATGTTAAGTGTGCGATTAGGAAAAATTTCCATGGTTTTGGACTATGTAGGTGAGTTAATGGCTAAGACTTGGGAGGTGGATGGTATATCACTCAAATTTTTAGAAGGTAAGAATGAACCATACAAGCAATTATGGGGCAACAACTGATGCATTGTGATAAAGTGTTGAACAAAACATGAACTACCCACCAACGAAAAGTTCCCAAAAGGACAGTGAGTATTTATACCTAAATGGAGGACCATGCTTTCAAAAATTTCATTACATGTATACCTATTCTGAAGGAAATTAAAAAGAACATTATCCTCAGTAAGTTCTTCCATATCTAAGGCTTTATCAATTGTCAGAA
This sequence comes from Sequoiadendron giganteum, assembly GCA_007115665.2. Taxonomy (NCBI): domain Eukaryota; kingdom Viridiplantae; phylum Streptophyta; class Pinopsida; order Cupressales; family Cupressaceae; genus Sequoiadendron; species Sequoiadendron giganteum. Next base: position 473,086,303 of record CM021103.1, read on the forward strand.
TTGGTAACGACTTATCCAAGTCATTATCAATCCAAACTGGGTCCTTTGTTTCCAAAAAAGGTTGTGCTAGTAGGTATAGAGTTAGTTGTTTCTTGTGCTCATCATTGGAAATGGCCATGTTCCCTGATCGGCAATTAATAAATGCATTTGCGGCTGCCAACCAAGTTCATCCCAAAATCAAAGGGTATCCCCCCAGATTATTTTTTGGCTGCAAAATCACAAAGTCAGTTGGGTATTCCCATGAATCAATAGAAAGGATTACATCTTCAATCACACCTTCGGGCTTGACCAAAGATCTATCTACCATTTGAAGAACTGTAGGAGTAGGCCTAAGTCCGTCTAATGAAAGTCTTTCCTTCATTTCATTTGTCATCACATTAATTGTAGCACCCAAATCTACAAGGGTATTAGGAATACTTACTTTACCAATAGTTACCTTAATGACAGGACTCCCTGGATCAGAGTATTTTGGAATGTTTATGTTCCCGAGCATAAGATCTGCCAACTTTTTGATAACTTGAATGGTCTTTAGGTCTTGCTTCTTTTTTTTGCTTCCGGGTACATAGATCGTGAATTGTTTTTGTATAGATGGGAATGTCCTTAATGGCCTGCAACAAAGGAATCTTAATGTTAACATTGCGTAACTCATTAACAAAATCAAATTCAGGTGGAGAATCCTCCCTTTGTATTGGTTCAGATTGAAATCGTTCGGGAAAGGGAGGTTCTTTGGCTGGCTTAGTTTCTCACTCTTCATTGATTTCTATAATGGTGGGCCCTTAAAGAGCCTTCCCTAACCTCAAATGAACTCCATCTATTTCTAATGTGTTTATGGGATAGGTGGAGTAGCTTGTTGCCTCATTATTATACTCTGGTTGGGATGCCTTATTGTTGGGGTTGGGATTAGGTTGGGCTGGCATTGATGTAGGTCTTGGTGGCTGTGGTGGATAGTTTGTTGGATTGATGGGTGGGGCGGTTGATGATGGCAAGGTTGGAAGGAGTTGTTGTGATTATTGGTATGGATTAATCATAGGAGGAGGTGGAAATTATGGTTGTGACGAAAATGGTTGTTGTTGGTATGGTGAAGTGTGTGGCGGTTGTGGCCTCCATGCTTGTTTCCACGGTTGTGAAGTATACTCATATTGCGGAATCCATTGAGGGTACACGGGTTGATACCATCCTGGTTGATAAGATTTGGGTTGGCTAGGTCTTGGGGCAAGATAATCATTCATCATGTTAGGGTGCATTGCTCGGGGTGAAAAGGGTCACCTAGGGGCTATATAATAGACGGGTTCCTCAAAATATTCCATTTTGGGCACACCTACAGGAAGAGGCCTCAAGGTAGAGCTTTTACTGAGTTCTTCTAAGGATGAGATATTTGTCCTATTGTATGGGAAATCCTCACTACCGTGTCTCTTGCGACACGTTGGACAAAAAAAAACTAAGGCTTTCTCGGCTTCCTCTTGCTTCCTACGGGTGTAAATTTGTTTCCCCATATGACTCAACAAATTTGTTTTAAGATCCTCAAGTAAATTGCCTATTTCCCTTTTTGTGATACTTGTCGCATTGCTTGTGGTATAAGGCTTACTTGGATAGCTCCTTCTTGAACGTTGCGACCTCGAATAGTTCCTGCAAATATCATAGATATCAAATTCCATTTTAGAGATATTCCCTTTTCCTATTAAATTTAATGCTTCCATAACATCATCTCTTATCCCTCTAAGAAATAACATTTTAATAGTATCATCATTTAGTCCTTCCTAGTGAGACCATTGAAGACTAAACATAAAATGTTCAAGGTAGTCTTCTACGGATTCGTCTTCCTTTTGAGTCATGTGGAAAATCTCATCCCAAACCTCCTTCATTTTGAAATATTCTTGGTACTTGTTGAAGAATAGCTCCTTCATGGCCTCCCATGTTCTGATATTCTGAAGGTTCATAAACCATCATAGGGCGGCATCCTTTAATGTAGTTGGAAATAGTTTGAGTTTTTGTGCATCATTTTGGTAGTCATAACTATGACACAACACATCAAATTCAAACAAAAACATGTTAGGATCCTCCATTGAAAGACCACGAAAAACAGGAAAAGCAGAATGAGGAATATTCTTCATGGGGGCATCTCTTCCAAGATTTGTGATTGGAAACTCAAAAGCAACTGGATTATTGTTGGCCAATGCCCTATTGTGATTTTTGTTATTGTTGTTGTTGTTTTTTTCGTTATTGTTGTTGGGATCCATGACTTCTAATGCCCAGGGAGTAAAATAAGTTTCAAATGGCTTGTGGCCTTCTTTGGAAAATGGACCAACTTGACCCCTGTAAGACTCTTGGAAAAATTGTTCAACCTTTTTGCATATTATCTCAAAAGAGCTTGGTTGGGTATTTGTGGGTGTCTAAATAATAGTGGTCTCAATAGCACACTTCTCAAGATCAGGCTCAGGCAATTCTAGTGATGGAAATTTACTTTTTAATTTCTCTTGAGTCAAGCTACTGCTCTCAATGGGTGATTTTGACTTATCTTGCAATTCTTCGAGTTGCGAGCTCTCAATGGATGGTGCTAATTTATTTTTGGGTTTTTTGGGTTGTGAACTACTTCCCTTTTCTTTTCTAATGAATCTTCCTCTACTATCCCTATTACAACTCATGCATCTAAATGACTTACAACAGCACAAATCAAGAGTACCCACCTAAACAAGGTTGACAACTATTCAAGATTTCTTCAAGATGTACTGGTCCTAACTTAACTCACTAATGCTTCACACCTTTAATACCTTTCCCCGGCAATGGCCCCAAAATGATTGGGTAAAACTATAGTTTAAGATTATGATAGAACATCGTGTTTGTACTTGGTTTCTGGATTCCCTCAGTTCTTACCTAGTTGTGTCAATCTTGGATCGTAAACTAATGAAAGGTATAGTGGTTATTTTCTCAAGGGATGAAGATGGTAAGTCAAGTGGGAATGTATGCATATACAAGTCTTAAATAAACCAATAAAGATTAAAACACACTTCATTAAGTTGTATTAAAATAGAAAGACCTATTTCAAACTCTTATCTACCCAACACTCTTAACTCAATTCTACTAATACATGCTTTATCTCATAACATCATTGACAGTGATAAAAATCAGAATTAATTACTGAAATCACACTAATGTAATGCAGGCGACAAGACCTTTGTGTCCTAGCGATAGGATACAATAAGCCTAACATATTACTTGCAATGTTTCTAAAACATATTATATACCATTTTAATGCTTCTATCTTGCGGCCTGTGTCCATACCAAACATTAGTAATACTTAAATCACTTCACCATTTATGAATATAATTGAAACTTGTTCATTACCAAAGACATACTATGTTATTAATATTAATGAAATTACATACAAATCAAATAGCTGCTAATACATAGAATAAACACAAATAATAATACCTCACACAATAGCAAATGGGATAACTCCAAGCAATGGCATGGAGTGGGCCCCCAACCGATTGAATGGAGTGGAAACACTAAGATACTTGCAACTTAGTCTTTCAATAATACTATGTATTAATTCAAACTTGTAGAATAAAAAATAGGATGTTTTCGTGCCCATGAAAGGGCATATATATATATGTCTTTAATACAAACAAAGTGCTTAGAATATCATATCGACCGATCATACGTGGATAAAAAAATGTTTATTGATATATGAAAAATAGTAATATAGCCTACGACCTACTATTTTTCAAAAGCTATTAACGATATCAATCCTAGTCACTAACTTATTAGCTAAGGCTATACTAGGAGACAACCACTAAATGAAAACCAGTAAATCACATGGAAATTATCTTCTTCATCCTTCGCTCCTTTTTAACCTGTTTCACACAACCACCATGATTAGTGCTTATAAACGGTTGATTACCTAAGAGTTTGCATATCATTTATATTATATCGATTCACTTTGATTTTAACAAATATTATGGAAATAAAGGAACAATAGGCAAATTGTGGACACAAAACAAAACAAACAATGATAATAATTAAGACAACTATTGACCTCATCACTTGGCCCAATATTGATGCTGATGTGAACACCATCTCTAGTACAACTTAGCAACCAAAGCTCACCCATTCCAATCCACCCTACCCAGTCTCAGACCACCATCTTGTTTTGGCTGACAAACAACTTCCCACTTAATCAAGCTCTACTTCCTCGAAAGTAGATTACCTGACCAAAGAAACTGCCTATAGAGGCCCTCAAAATATTTAATGAAGCTTGAGAGAGAATTCAACACAAAGCACCTATATAAAGGAAGGGCCTGCACCATAGACTTGAATAGAGTAACTCTACCAACAGTAGATAACCATCTATAGGTCCAATGACAAACCAACCCTCAAAATTTAGCAATCATATCCTGCCAAAAACACCTGGGAAGCGAGCACACATCTAGAGAGATACCAAGATAGATAAGGGAAGCTTCCCCACATGAAAGCTTAAGATCCTAGCAATACGTTTTTGAAAAAGGATGGGAGTATTAAAGAAATAAACGCAAGACTTACTTTCATTAATGCTTTGACTTGAGGTAGCTAAGTAACAATCCAAACTCTGTTGTAAAGCAACTGCTTCAGCCACCTTAGTAGCACGCATCAAGGTCGTATCATCCACAAATTGAAGATGAGTTTGAGGAGGTAGATAATTGCTCCATTTCCATCCCTGAATGAACCCATCCATAACACGAAACTTAATGAACCTCCCCAAGCCTTCAACCATCAAGATGAACAAATATGGGGATAAGGGATCCCCTTGTCGAAGACGTCTACAAACACCAAACAAATCAGAAGAATCCCCATTAATGAGAACAAAAAAGGAGGAAGTTGTCACATAGCTCATGACCCAATCAATCCACTGACTACTGAACCCAAAGGCTCTAAGAATTTTGATCAAAAATCCCCATTTAACTCTATCATAAGCTTTAGCCATGCCCAACTTTATAAACATAGCCTTTTCCTTAGAAGAGGCCATGGAATGAATAGCCTTAACCGCAATAACTACTCCATCCAAAATATGTCTACCCGCAACAAAGCCTCCTTGTTCCTCCAAGATCAACTTATCCATTCATTGCTTCAAATGCTAAACAATTAGCCTTGTAATGATTTTATACACCATATTGCACAAAGCAATTGGTCGAAAAAGATCCAAAGAATCAACACCCTCACATTTTAGGATAAGAGCAAGAAACATGGAATTCATGGCCCACAACATTTTATTATTCCTTAAAGACTCTTGAACAACCTCCAGCAAATCAAGGTTGACCACTTCCCAAAAATCCTGAAAGAACTTAGCCAAAAACCCATCTAGACCAAGAGCCTTCCTTTTCTCAATTGAAACATCACATCCTTAAACTCCTTCAAAGAAATAGGTTTAAGAAGAGAAGAATTCATATCGAAAGTCACCAAAAGAGGAATACATGCCAAGATAGAAGCTTCTTCCACACTAGCAGGAAGGGTATCTTCAAAAAAGAGAACAGAGAAAAAATGAACCGCCTCACTAGAAATCTCTGAAGAGGAAGAAAGAATAGAACCCTCAGGAGAGCGAAGAGAAGAAATAATGTTACCCCGTCTTCGAGCCTTCATCAAGTTATGAAAAAAGGAAGTGTTCCTATCCCCTTCCTGAATCCAATCAACACGAGCCTTCTGTTTCCAAAAATATTCCTCACGAAGCTCCCATTCCTCAAGGCCTTTAACCACACTATCCTCTAACCTGCTCAAATCTGCATTAAGAACCTGATCCCAAATCAGCCTGGTAATAGAATCCAAGCACTCTTGAGCAACCCTTTTCTTTTGAAACACATTTCCAAACTGATACTTATTCGAATGTTTCAATTTATACTTCACATATTGAAGCCTCTTCACAAAGGAGTACATAGCCGTACCATAAGTAGATTGTCCTTCAGTCCACCTGTTGATGGTGAAAATGACACAAACAACGTAAAAATAAATATTTATACTCCATTTCTTCTGAAAAAGAAAGACATCATATAGTAGCCTAACTCCCAAGGTCCTGGTAGTTGGTTCTCAACTGTCTGATGTCACTCAATTGGCCAATGCAACTGTATTATTCAAGGGGCCTTTTCTAGTGATAAGGAATACAAACAACAATGGATTCATCAATCTATGTTTAATGGGGGGGTTTAAATAAATAGAAAAAGATAGATCAAGGCATAGATCAGTAAAATATGAACAAAATTCTCTAACATCCAGACATATATTCTTAACAACGAATGCTTCTTGATAGATCAAGAAAACCATAACATGATGCAATTCACAGAACAATCCATACCATTGCATACATTTACATTGCTTAGTTTAACCATCACAATCATTCATCACAATACCTTAAGATTTAAAAGAAAAAATTCTTCATTCGATGCCAATAACATAGATCAACAGACATGTAACAATTCCATCCATAGACAATTTAATGAAATAATCTTTGAAATCTGGTTTCCCCTATTGATTCACATCAAATAAGAAACATTTATGCACAACAAACTCATTGGCATACAAACCGATTATGGTTCATTAACCTCATCCAAGAAACTCAATTCCAACATAACACTGTATAAAAGTGTATCTAATTTCAACTAAACTTAAAACTAGGTAGCTTTTCTTAAAGCTATAAAATTCCTATCTGCTTATCATCAAGTGGCTAATTCTACTTTCATCAGTTGACCTTTACAATATTAAGTTTCAAAAATACATATAGGTGTGCCAAGAACAAATCCCTCTCAATCAAAATTGAGATCCACTAATCAAGGAACCAAAACCTCCTCAAAAACTTAGAGTGGCTGATCTCCAGTTCAAAATTTGATTGCCTTGTTATGCAAAATCTGACGCCCAAAAGAGACAGGACTGGCAAATAAAAATATTTAGTTAAAAGGTTGATTTCCCTATGAAATAGGAGAGAAAAGGGGGAAGTTACATGCCCAAAATAGATCATCGTGATGCCAACTCATTACTGCGTAGTTTTATCAAGAAAGTATTCATCATAATTGGAGAAGACTTGTTGAAGAATATCCACATCAGGCCCATCAATCTAGCTATCCTCAAATTTAATTCTCTTCAACTTTGCAGAGGAAAATTCCTTCATATCTTTTAATTTAGTCAACTCTCTCCTTGCAGCTTTCACTTCTTCCTTAACATCCATTAGTCTATCTAATAATAAATCCTCTCCATCATCCTCTTTCTGCATAACCTCTTGAAACCTATTGTCCCATTTCTCCTTTAATTGATTCAGAGGCATGCCCTCCTGAACCGGTATATCCATATTAACTAGAATGGCTACAATAGCTTCTAGTTCATCAAGTTGCTCATTCAAGTCCTTACTAGCATCTTGAATTTCATTCCTATGCTTGTATATAAAATTAGATCTAAACCGGATTATGCTTGAGGCTTTTTCCAAGAAATCTGCATTGTCTTCCTCGAGGATTGATTGCTCAAGAAGAGTTGACTTTGGCAATTTATTTATATCCTTTATTTTCTGGACATACCCCCTATATTCCTCCTCCTGCTTTTCTAAAGCTTCAGTGTGGTGACTCATTTCCTCTATTAACTCCAACATTGTCTTATGAATTTCAAAACTGCTTACCAACACCTCACCCACTTCTTGGTTAAGCTTATCTATCCATCTATCCATCATCCCAGACTTACTCTTCATTTGCACCAAATCATCAACTTCCCTTTTGCTAAGACTGGCATTTCCAAGGCAACAACTTGTTGTGACCTGGGGATGGAAACATCTCTTATGAAATTATGCAACTGATCCAATTGAGCCTTAAGCTCATCCTTTCTTTGTTTGTCTTTGATCATTCTGGACTTGGTGGATGAAGCTACAACATCAATCAGATTCATCTGTTGATTCCTTGTAGGCTTCCCTAAATTGACCATTCCCAGTTGATAATTAGTTATTTGCACATGTCCTCTGTCCTTGTCCACCACCGGAATGGAACATTCTACAATGATCTCCCCTACCTCGGTGAGCCTTGTGGAATGAAGAACTCTGGCCTTCTTCTCGGGTCTCTCCTTTTCTATCTCCTTCATCATCTCTTCCCAATTAAGAGGTTGTGTTGGAGCTATTTGTTTCTTTTCAAGATCAAGCTTCAACCAGGTAGGAGCAGTAGGAGTGGTAGTCATCATTGTGGAGGAAGAGGTAGCAGTAGTAGGAGATAGTGGCTGCAATACAGTAGTTTTAGGTTGAGAATCAACCTCCTGTGCATCTTGTTGTTCTTTTATCGTATTCTTGTGCAAGCTTCTCAGCCTCTTCCCTATCCTTCTGCTCCTGTAGCCTTTTATTCTCTCATTCCTTTTTCAGTCATTCTTCCTGCAACCTCTTCTCTTCAAGTAGTTTATCTCTTTCTCCTTCCAAGTCCTTGAGCTTGTCCCATGCTTCCTTCTCCTTTTGTTGTTGCTTAGAAAGCTCTTCAGCATCCTTTTCTTTCTGCAAGTGTTTTGCTTCCTCTCTTTTCCTATAAGCCTCTTCAATCATTTTAAACTTAGCCTCAAGGGCCTCCCTTTCTCTTCTTTGTTTGGCCTTCTCCTCCTCCATCTCATGAATCTTTTGCAGCATCTCCAATCTATCATTTTCCTCCTTTACTCTAAGCTCATGCTCCCTTTGTTGTTGTTGCTTTATAAATTCATCAGCCTTTTGCTTGGCCTCCAACTATTGTTGCTGGAGTACTGCATCAGCTTTCTACTTGGCCTCCAACTGTTGTTGCTGGAGTATGGCATCAGCTTGTGCCTTTGTATCCATTTCTTTTGTTTTGCCAAAGCTTCAGCATGTGCCTTGGCATCTGAGGCTTTCTTAGCTTCCTCAAATAATTCCCACTGATCCTCTTTTGTTAAAACATGCTCAATTTCATCTAGAGGCATCTCCTCTTGTTTCTCCTTATATGACAAAGTATCATTAGAGCCCGTTTCTATATCATGAATTTCCATTTCAATTTCCTTTCCCTTTAAAGTCTCAGCTTCTTCATGAAGAGTCCCCTTAGGAATTTCTCCACTTTGTTGCTCTGTAGGAGGGAGTTGAGATGGTTACTCACCCACAACTGATGTTGAGGCCACAAGTCCTATTGGGACTTCCTCCTCGTGTTTCAGGTAAATCTTGACCCAGAGGTTCAAGTTCAAATTCCTCTATGTCCAGAGGGAAGAATTCGAAGGGCTCCTTTGGAAGCATTTTACTCTTCGTTATCCTATACCCTTGGGTGGTACTTGCACCTTTTCTTTTCTTGGAGGTTTGACCCCTAGGCTCCTTAGTTTTCAGCACGGCCCATTCGATACTTCTATCCAACACTGGTCTTGCTATTTGCTTAATATATATTGTCTCCTCTACATCCCAATCTATAGGATCTAAATTATTGGTACCTACACCTAATGCCTCATATAAGGGATCCAAAACTACACCATCATCTGATAGTGTTTCAAGAATGTCTACTTTAACCCCATATTCCACCATGAGTGGGATAGGCAATCTTTCATAATTCCTCTTCCTCAAGTCATATTCATCCTGAAGATCACTCCACAATTCCTTCAATAGATTGAAATATCTATCAAAAATGGAAGCAAGCAAGGCATTCATCTTCTTCTTTGGATCAAAATGATTCCTAGAAGTATATAGGCCCAATTTCAGATGCATCAATTCATTGCAAACAACCTTAGCTCCCACAAGGTGTGGGCAGCTGTATTCACCCAACTGCATGGAAAACTTGTGACAACTGGTCTTATGCTTTATACCAAATTTAGAATTGACCCCCAAGGCTTGGTAAACAAAATCCATTAAGACCATCCTATTGCTGGAACATCTAGGGAGTAAATGAGGATGACCATCAAACCCTACTAGCCTAAAATAAGTAAATTTGGGGTAAAGGATAAACCAATATCTCCACTCTGTAATGAATGCCATGGCCTCTTGGCTTAGCCTATACCCTGCATCTACATTAAGCTGGTTAATAATAACATACATAAATGCATTATTAAATCTTCTATAATGTAGTTTAGAATTCTGCAAGGATAGTTGGTTATAATGGTTCCATTCTTTATTTTGTCCATCATCTTCTCCCAGCACTCTCACTTTGTTTAACCCTAGAAAAATGCCTCTCCTTGCTGCTGCATAAATGACATAAGAGGTCATAAAGAAACTCTTGGTTTGTCTTACTCTAACCATTTGATTATGTATTCTTTTAGACACAATCATGGGCCAATAAAACTGTTTCCTGCCATCCAAGATTGTCTAAATGAATGGAAACATACATTCTTTGAAGTGAAAAGCACCCCTCTTTCCAAAGACTCTAGATAACATCATTATTATGTCCCCAACCTCCTTGTAGAACTTTGCCCTTTTTGGCTGACCTGGAAGCTTGATTAGAGACTTCTTCTCAGTCCTCATCCATTTCTTATTCAAATGAGCTTTGTTGGCCTCCTTATGATTGCTATACATTTTCAAAGCCTCTGCCTCATTGAGCTGGCTAGGATTCCTTGGATTGGGAACATTGAACATAAATTGGAACATCTGGGGAGTTAAATCAATGATGACATTGCCTTGTGAATCCACGCACTATCTAGTAGCTGGATTATAGGCTCCAACTACTTTCATTATTAATTGAGGACATTGGATTGACAGAGGAAAAATAGTGATATGAGCCAAGCCAGATTCAACTATCCTTTGGGTCCTCCCTGTCACCTCTTCAACAAATGTTTCGGAGTACAACACCTCATAATGGAACAGACCCAGATTTGTATTAGTTATGTCTACCCTATTGGACTCCACCTTGCTAGCAGTGATGACAAGACCCCGATGATTATATCTCAAGGTATAAGGGAGTTGTTCAGGTTTAACCTTTTTAGCCTTAGCTGCTGCTTTCAAAGTTTCTATAGGTTAACTCCTCTAATAAGCCTCACTCGATGCTCCTGAAATTCTTTAGTTTCTGCAATAAAAACCTCATATTAGATCCACAAGAAGTATAACAAAAACTCAGTTGGAGATCTTACCCTTCATACACACTGGAGGCGGGACCAGGCATAAAACATCCCTAAAAATCCCTTTTAAAACAACGTCAAGGTCGAGACCAAAATGGGCATTGAGCTCTCAACAAACCATATGGCAGGATCAAAGACAGAGTAAGAATAGTATTCAGGATCAGAATTGGAATGGAAATTGATTTGGGTACATTGAATAAATTTCAAACCTATGTCTCATTCCACTTTCGATTCCGACTGTGTAAACAACATTCTACAAAATCTATAACTTATCAAAAGTGGGCCCGTAGACGGAGTCACACATTCATTACAAATCACAATTTTGAGAATGAAATCAATCCCAGATTTGACCCCGGTTAAAAACAACCATGATGTCATTAGAAACCTCAACCGGGTAATGAATGACATCATAATCTAAAAATGAGGTCACCTAACAAGCTGAGGGGTTTAAAAATAACAGTACGAGACTGCCCCCATATGGCCGAGAGGAAACCTAGCAACTAGGGAACCATTTTCTAATTTAAATAGAGATGTGCATAAAAACCCTAGTTTATAAAAACCCTTCGAACCAAATAATTAGGGCACAAACTTAACCCTACTGGATACCAACAAGCCGATATGCAGAAGAATCGATAAGTAAAGAAACGAATCAAAGAACACCATAAAAATAATGTAGCAGACAATCGACACCCCCAAAAACCTAGGGCACCATGGTACGGGCACGAATAAAACGTGAAAATGACCATGGTAAAACAAACAAACAAGAAACCGACAAACAGTAAAATAAAAGACCAACCGAAAATGAGAAAAACAAAGCAGAACAAAAGAGAAGACAGGCAAAACAAACAACAAGGATTCGAAAGAAAACCAAAGAGCTACAAACCCACGTGAAGAACAAGAGACTGAAAAAAATAAGACGAACAAAAAAAATGAACATAAACCCTACCTCCAAACGTAATCCAACAAGTTAGTCCTTTGATGTGAATCCATGTGCAAAATGCTCGACGTCTGATTGAATCATGCTCCCAAACTATCTACCACAGCTCTGGTTCAATTTTACTTGTTAAATAGTGACAATAACTAGCGATTTAACCTTAATTAAGGTTAAAATCCAATTTCATACGTGGAAGGTGCCTGTAATGAATGCCATTAATGTGACAAGTCAGATGTGGAATCGCAGAGGTAACAGGCACAAGACTATTGTTCAACCAAAGTAAATTCAAACAGCAACCAAAAAAAGGGTGGGAGTGGGATTGGAATGAGAACCGGGTTTGGAAACTTTGTCCAAGTTTCGAGCTTGGTTCTGGTTCCAGTTTTGGTTCCGCCAACAACGAAGAAAAAGAAAGAAATAACCAAAAAGAAGACATGGAGATCAAAACAAGGTAAACAACATCGATCCCAAGTCCAAACAAACAAAATAGAAAGGTGGATGCAGAGTCGGGATGGAAACAAGTTTGAAACCTTCTACAAATCCCAGACTTAATATCCATTCTGAACCCGGCTTTGACAAAGGAAAACAAGACAGACCAAAAAGAAAAAAACAAAGAGACGAGCGGGATCGAAATTGGGAAGGAGTCAGGGAATGAAACTCAAAACAAGTTTCAAATCCAGATTCCGATCCGGTTTCAGTTCCGCCAGAACAAAAGAAAACAAAGTTTTGGAAGAAAGAACAACTCCAAACTTTGTTCAAAAAAACAAACAAGGACAAAAACAAAAAGAGGGGGACCCATTTTGACCAAGGAAAAATATGGGGTGGTTATGCAAGGCATAACAAATGGTGACTCGGCTGGGAAAATGGTTTACCCATTTTCAAGATACTAAAGAATTCAGTCACCCAAAAACCATTTGGCTTATGAAATATGTTAATTTGAATAGGATCATATATAGAGAATAAGGTTGAGTTGGAATCTCAGATGTATGTGCTCATGAACTATTCTAAATCTAAGTGTGTGCGTATATGGTGCATCCTTCTTCATAGACACTTTCTCCACTCTTGAACAACTACACCTAATATCCAAGCTACATAGGTTGATTCCTTTAACTATCTTGCAATGAAATCCTGGGCATTGCTCCGCTACCAGATAGGTGTCCATAGCCCCAATGGAGATACCTCTAGTTATCTCAAAGCATTGCTCTATTGCTAGACAGGCGTCCATAGCCCCGATAGAGATACTTGATTCACCCATTTGATATTGAGTTTGCCTTTCCTCTCTTTCTCATTTTTTTTTTTTACTTAGGCTTCACTTGTGGGAACTTTTATGAGCTTTTCTCAATACTCAGATGCAATTGATCTGAAATGTGGGTTGAGAACTACAATGAATTTCATGACAGTCTTGGAATCAGATTTTTCACTTGAGTTAGAGATACAACCACCCTAAAATAAATAGGTATTTACTTAGGTAGATGATTATCTATTTTATGATAGACTTTGATCACAATTCATGAGATATTCACAATATACCCTTTTACCCTTGATAATTGTTCGAACCAACATTAGAATGGTCATAAGACATGAGTTTTAGAACAAAATCTTTCCACATATGCCCCTGAAAATACCTAAATCAATTTCGCTCCTAGTTCCTGTAGCATACTTTGAATAACAACCCCCTTTTCTTGAAATGGGTAGAAATGAAGATCCCTAATGAACGAGACAAAACAAAAACAAAAGAAAACAAGAAACAAAAGGAACAAAAGGACAAGGAAAGACAAAACAAAGACAAAATAAAATAGCTAATTACATATAATACAATATGGTACAGTTATTCAAGACATCAGATGTTTATGAACCAAAGTAATGCTTGAGAAACTGACCATTAACTGGCAATGGAATAGGTTCTCCTGTTAAGGTACTCAAATGAAAAGCATTCTCGCCTAGTATCTCAGCCACTTGATATGGACCTAACCAGAGTCTTTCAAATTTTTGGTAATCTCCCTTCTTCTCTTTGGCTTTGTCCCATAGTAACACAAGAACTAATATCCTAAAGGCTTTTACCTTGGCCCTCTTATCAAACCAACATTTGACAACAGCTTGATGTTTATAGAACTGTTGCAAAGCAACATCTCTCTATTCTTCCATGTTGAGAAAATTGATTAGTCTGACCTCAATCCTATCATCCTTTGTAAAAAATTCCTGCATAAACTTGAGGACCGGTATTTGTAAATGGATCAAAAAGACTGGGTCTTGGCCGTAGACTAATTTAAATGGTGAATTTCCTAAGGCATCTTTGACTCGAGTTCATCTTCCCATAGGGAAAATCTCAACTGGGTATGCTAGTCCCTAGGATTGTTTTCTAACAATTTTCTTATTAATTCCAATAGATTTTTATTAGTGGACTTAGCCACTCCATTTCCCTGAGGGTAGTAATTGGACGAATATTTCAAAATAAATTTATTTTCATAACCCCATTGAATAAATTCAGCTAAAGAAAAAGAAGGGCCATTATCACATACCAGGGCGAATGGTACTCCAAACTTGGTGGTGATGTTCTCAATTAGAAACTTGATAACCACCTCTGTGGTGCTATTTTTGCAGGCCTGAGCCTCAGTCCAGCGTGTGAAGTAGTCAGTTGCAGTTAGGATAAATTTATGACCTGTAGAAGAGTTTTGATTAATCTCACCTACAAAGTCTAGTGCCCATTGAGCAAACGGTCTTACCTCATACATTGGTTGCAAAGGCATTGTTGGATTTCTTTCCCTATGTGCAGAGGTCTGGCATAAATGACACGTCCTGACATGTTGGTGTGCATATTGAAACAAATAAGGCCAATAATAGCCTAATCTAAGAATTTGATGGGCCAAAGCATCTACAAATCCATGTCCTATACCGTGTCTTCCATGAAACTTAGCAATGGCGTGCTTAGTCTCTTGCTGATCCAAACAACGCAAGTAAATTCCTTGAAAGTTTTTTTTGTATATAGATCCCACTTTGAGAATATAATGAGTAGTCTTCATCCTCAGTTCTCTCCTCTGAGTAGCATTCATCCCCTCTAGGCATCTGTTGTTGAGGAGGAAGAAGATCAAATCTGTATACCAGGGATCCTTAGTAAATGACTACACAATGTACTGCTGACATGTGATATTCTTGTCCACATCTTCCATTGCTTTTGATAAACCTTGCCCTTGGATGAGTTTCATTGGATGAATTTCTAAGTCAAACTCTTGCAAAATGGCCATCCATTTTCCTCTTCTTTCCCCCAATTCGCTTTGCATCGGGAGGGATTTTACAGCTGGATCAAGAACTATGAAAATTACCTGACTTCAAAGAATGTAATGCCTAAATTTCTTTACTGCTCAAACTAATGCAAAGGCCTGCTTCTCAAGGGGTGGGTACTTGAATTCTGCATTCTTAAATGGAGAGCTCATGAAGGCGATCGATCTTTCCTCTCCCTCACCTCTTTGTTGCGTTAGAACAACTGCACATGAATGGTCAGACACAAAAGAATAGATATAGAAGGGCTTTAGATAATATGGGATGGTCAAGACAGGGGCCTCATATATTGATTGTTTAATTTGTGAGAAAGAAGATTTGGCCTCATTGCTCCATTCTATTTTTGCATCTTTTTTCATCATTTCATTAAGGGGTTTGATGATTTCCGCAAATACTGTTATAAATTTTTTGAGAAAATTAATCCTTCTGAAGAAGGATCTCATTTCTTCCTTACTTCCTAGCCTTGTCAGCTTTAAGATGGCCTCCACTCTATTAGGGTCTATGGATATCCCCTCTTCTGATATGATGTGGCCTAAGAGTTTCCCTTCAGACACTTCAAACACACACTTTTTTGGATTAAGGGAGACACCATAGCTTATGCACCTTTTGAGAACCTTTTCCAAATCTGCAGCATGGTCTTCCCGGTTCTTTGAGAAGATAGTTAAGTCATCCACATAAATAATGATACACTTACCTATCAGATCCTTGAATGCTACGTCCATTGCACGCTGAAAGGTTTCTCCAGGATTGATAAGGCCAAATGACATCCTCTGATAGGCAAATGTGCCCCACTTAGTGGTGAAGGCAGTTTTCATTTCTATCCTCATGGCTGACAAGCACCTGATTATACCCAGAATAGCCATCCAAAAATGAAATCATTTGGGACCCATCGACTATTTGTAATACTTCATCAAGAGAAGGAAGTGGGTAGTTATCCTTCTCGAAAGCCTTATTTAGATTCCTGAAATCAACACATAACCGGATTTCACTACTTTTCTTGTGCACAAGAACTAAATTTACAATCCAAGTAGAATGTCTGACTAGGAAGATTATTCTTGCAGATAGCAGCTTTTCAACCTCCTTCTGAATTAGGGGCTCAATCAAAGCATTGACCGGGAGTTGTTTTTGATGAAAGGGCTTGGCTTCTGGCTTAAAAGGTATGGTATGTGTGATCACCGAAGTGCCAAATGTCTTTAAGTCTTCATACCCCCAAACAATGGCTGCAATATTCTACTCCAAAACTCCAACTATCTTCTTCTTAATTTCTTCAAGACAAGTCTTTCCTATGAGAACATTCCTTTCAAGACCCGAGTGAGTCAAATTAACAGATTCATACTTTCCTCCATCACTCACTATGGGCACCCTTTGACGAGCCCATGGGTCAGAGTCAAAGATTCTTTCTAAAGCTACCATCCCCTTTGAAATACTATTTCTTTTCAACTCCAATATCCCTTATGCGTCACCATTCTCAGGATCCCAATCTCCCTGATCTCTCTCAGATTCATCTATTATTTTTCCTTCGAAGACATCTAAACTTTCCAAGAAGGCCAATATATGCTAGTCATCATCAAATACCTCAAAATTCTGAACATTATCTGGGACAGCTAGGGCTGAGACTAATTCAACTGAAAAATATTTGTATCTTAGAGTCTTGCATAGGCTCCAAGGTGCTAGCAATAACGGCAAGGGCATCTGCAATTTGATTAGCTTCTCTAGGAATCAGAGTGATCCCAAAAGCGTCAAAGTCTTCAATTCGATTCCAAATTCTATTTTTGTATGCAGCCAATATTTTGTTATGACAAGTATACTGGCTACCTACCTGCTTTATAATTACTTTAGAATCCCCCATTACCATGAGAGCGGTGAACTTCTTTTGATGAGAAAACATAAGTCCGCGAGCGAGTGCTTCATATTCAGCCACATTATTTGTGCAGCAAAACTGCAACCTGTAAGATGCAAAGTAAGTCTTCCCTTTCAGGTTGGTTAGTTCAATCCTTGCTCCACTTCTTGCTTTAGATTTAGATCCATCAAATTTAAGACTCCATAATTGATCTTTAGCTAGGAGCCCTTTCCTTTTTTTGATAACAAGAGATGACTTGCTTGAGATGGGTGGCAGCTCGGATTGTTGTTGTCCATCAAGAGTTGTAGGTGATTGAGGGTAGGCTTCACTCAAAGATTCTTCTACATTTAAATCTTGTTCAAGAATCACTCCCTGAACAACTTCTTGGATCAAGTTGGAATCCGATTCATTTTTCATCAATGCCTTAGGCATTGGAAGAGTATTTGGGGTGGGTGTAATGGAGAACAACTAAGATACCTCAATATTTTCTTGAAACTTAGAGCATAGAACCTAATTCTACTCAAATTGTGAGGGAAATTCCTCTTGAGAAAAACTGGCTCTAGTGAGGATGGTAGTGTCCTTGGATTCAAATGGAAATTCATCGGTGGGTGCTTGAGGTTGATCTTGACAAATTGGTTGAGGCCGACATAGATGATTTAAGATATCTACATAGGGTTGACATGTCAACTTAGAATGATTTTGATAATGTATCCTACACCAATTAGGAAGCAACAAACTACATAAATCAGTCTCTTCTCCCAATACCAGCCTATCTTGTTGCAATTTTTTTATTAGAACTTGTTGGTTGACCGAGATCATTGGGTACTTTTGTCCTAGAGGCAGTGTATCATTAGAATTGAATATTGAGAAGGTCATGATCTCCTCCTGATTGTAAAATCTTATCTCAATCTCAAAGTATACTACTTCATTGGGAGAGTCATATTCAGTAATCATGTGTTTGAGCCTAGGCTCACTCTCAATTCTAATCTGTGTTGATATCCCTTTCCAGGGCAGCCACATGTGAGAGAAATCCAAAGACAAGTATCCCCCAATACTCTTCATTAGCTCCCGACTCAGGAGCATACCATATGTTTTCGGGATATCGGCCACTTGGATATCTATGTAATTTTGGATCCTTGGATCTAATCCAACTTGTACATGCATATTTTGAAGTTCTCCTACCACATTAACCTCGGTTTTGTCCAACTGAATCACTTTCTTATTAGTTTGGGCAAGACTTAATCCTAGATTTTTGCAAATGGAAAAGGGCATAACATTACCTGATGCTCCGGAGTCCAGCAGACAGTTATGTAGATTCTTTCCAAAAATTCTTAAACTCAAAAGGAAAGGTGGGGTACTGGTCTTACCTTTATAGATGGTCACGTTCATCTCCTTTGGCAAAGTCACTTTACCTTTTCCCTTTGAACAATCTGCCTCCTCCAGGGCTTTTAACACAACTTCCCGTTGAGCGAGGCACCACTTCATAATGTCAAAGAATGACACTGATGTCTTTTGTCTCTGCAGTTCTGCAATAAAATCAAACTTTGAATCATTCCTACCTTGATACTTAGGAAAAGAAGGTGGATTACCTTTGTTATGAGAATTAGAAGTCCCCTTTAGTGGTGGTGGGTTATTATCTACATTCTGATTAGGTGGGACCATGTTGTTGGGAGGTGCAGATGTAATGAATGGGCCCTTATTCTAATTTCTCAGGAAGTGACCACCCTTAGACTAGAAGGCTTGGGAATTATACACGTCTTCTTCTGGTTCATTATCTCCCTACATGGGAAATTGATATTGTTCCTCAATGGTCTCATAATTCATAGCAGTACTTACTGACCCACCATCTTGATTGGATTTTCCTTGTGAAGGGTGGGAATCAACTTGTGTAATCTTCACCATTTTTTCCATTTTTTGGGAAATTAACCTCAAAATTTGTTGCAGTATCATGGAGTCTACACCAATTAGTCATGAAATTAAGATCTGCAACATTAGTAGTGTGTGGTTTATCTTCACTAGACTGATAATTATGGGGAACTCCCCCGTTGTTGGGTCCAGTGTTCCACTGCCTATTATTGTTGTTGGACCTCTGATTGTATCCTTTGTTCTAATTTTGATAATTTTGGTTAGAGGAGTTTTGGTTCTGGAAGTTCCTATTGGTGCTCTGATTAGAGTAACCACCCTAGTTATTATAACCTCCCTGATTCTGGTAATTCTGATTTTGATAATTTTGTGGGGGGTTATGTCTAAGTTGCACCATGTCATTGGACATTTGTGATAGAGTATTTTTGAGAGTTTCCGCCTCATTGGTTAGTTGAATAGTGCGTTCATTTTGCATAGTCTATCCTATAGATGAAGAGTGGACAGGAGTTGACCCTCCACCTTGTTGCTGGTAGTTTTGAGGTTGCTGGGAAGAATCCTGAATGCCATTAGCGAAAAAGGGAATGGTAGGTGAGGCTTGCAACTCATAAATAGGTCCATATTGGGAGTGAGACATCCCTAGGATCGTATTGAACAAAGGTGGATTAGGCATCTGATAACCCATAGGGGGAAGAGCTCCTCCTAAATTTCCTAATTGCAACCTTATCTGCTATTGCAATTTAATGGCTAGATGATAAGCTTTAGACAAAGAGTCAATCTCATTGGCAGCATAAGTTATCTGCAAGAATAAGCCAATCAAGGGATCAACAACTCTTAAATATGCCAAAATGGCAATATTTTCAGCCACTAAGTAAGGGTCTTGTAACCTGTGGAACATCCTTTGGAATCTAGTGTTGAACAACGACAATGGTTCATGAGGTTCCTTTCTTATGGTAGCGAATTGATGGTACAAGATGGTCGGGTCTACATAGACCCAAAAATTATTAATAAAGGAATTTTCTAAATCTGCCTAGCTTAGAATAGATCCCCAGGGCAGATTTAGATACCGGTTGTATGCCATGTCTCCCAAATAATAAGGAAACAACCTACATACAATGTCCTGTGAGCCACCTGAGCATGGGTACAGGCATCCTTGAATGCTTTTATATGTTCCTCGACACTTCTTGATTCTCCATGTATATGCTTGGGGCAAAACCTTTCTGGATTTTTTGGTAGATCATGTATTCCACTAGGGATAGTCCCTAGTGGAGAGGGGTTATTCACAAAGTAAGCCATGTGTGGTGGTGGGATTGGTTGAGCAGGCGGTGGTGATATAGGCCGAACTAGTGGTGATATTGGTCGAATAGATGGTGATATTGGTTGACCTGGTGGTGGTGTGTGTCGATTAGGTTGTTGAGGTGATAAAGATGGATTTGGTGGAAATCCAGGTGGAGTAAGTAGTGGTGACAATGGTGGGATCAAAACTCTACGAGCTTGGGGTTTGTATCTAATCGGGGTTTGAATTTCTACTAATGGTTCAAGGTTACTAGAGGATCTGAGAATCCTCCCATACTTCTCTGATGAGAATGATCCAATCCGAGCCAGCTTGTTCCTTCAGGCCCTCCTTTTAGTGCCAAAGTTGTTGATGGTGAAAATGACACAAACAACATAAAACAAAATATTTCTACTCCATTTCTACTCTTGAGCAACCTTTTTCTTTTCAAACACATTGCCAAACTGATACTTATTCGAATATTTCAATTTATACTTCACATATTGAAACTTCTTCACAAAGGAGTACATAACTGTACCATAAGCAGATCATCCTGCAGTCCACCTGTTGATAGTGAAAATGACACAAACAACGTAAAACAAAATATTTCTACTCCATTTCTCTTGAAAAAGAAAGACAAAATATAGTAGCCTAACTCCCAAGGTCTTGGTAGTTGGTTCTCACATGTCTGATGTCACTCAATTGGCCAATGCAACTGAAATATTCAAAGGGCCTTTGCTAGTGATAAGGAATACAAAAAACAAAAGATTCATCAATCTATGTTTAATGGGGGGGGTTTAAATAAAGAGAAAAAGATAGATCAAGGCATAGATCAGTAAAATATGAACAAAATTCTCTAACATCCAGACATATATTCTTAACAACGAATGCTTCTTAATAGATCAAGAAAACCATAACATGATGCAATTCATAGAACAATCCATACCATTGCATACATTTACAATGCTTAGTTTAACCATCAAAGTCATTCATCACAATACCTTAAGATTTAAAAGAACAAACTCTTCATTCATTGCCAATAACATAGATCAACAAACATGTAACAATTCCATCCATAGACAATTTAATGAAATAATCTTTGAAATATGGTTTCCCCTATTGATTCACATCAAATAAAAAATATTTATGCACAACAAACTCATTGGCATACAAACCGATTATGGTTCATTAACCTCATCCAAGAAACTCAATTCCAACATAATACTGTATAAAAGTGTATCTAAATTCAACTAAAATTAAAACAAGGTATCTTTTCTTAAAGCTATAAAATTCCTATTTGCTTATCATCATGTGGCTAATTCCTCTTTCATCAGCCGACCTTTACAATATGAAGTTCCAGAAATATATATAGGGCCAAGCACAAATGCCTCTCAATCAAAATTGAGATCCACTAATCAAGGAACTAGAACCTCCTCAAAAACTTAGACTGGTTGATCTCTAGTTCAAAATTTGGTTTCCTTGTTATGCAAAATCTGATGCCCAAAAGAGACAGGACTGGAAAATAAAAATCTTTAGTTCAAAGGTTGATTGCCCTGTGAAATAGGAGAGAAAAGGGGGAAGTCACGTGCCCAAAATAGATCATCCTGATGCCAACTCATTCCTATGTACTTTACTCAAGAAGGTATTCATCATAACTGGAGAAGACTTGTTCAAGAATATCCACATCAGGCCCATCAATCTAGTTGTCCTCAAATTTAATTCACTTCAACTCTGTAGAGGAAAATTCCTTCATATCTTTTAATTTATTCAACTCTCTCCTTGCAGCTTTCACTTCTTCCTTAACATCCATTAGTCTATCTAATAATAAATCCTCTCCATCATCCTCTTTCTGCATAACCTCTTGAAACCTATTGTCCCATTTCTCCTTTAATTGATTCAGAGGCATGCCCTCCTCAACCGATATATCCACATTAACTAGAATGGATACAATAGCTTCTAGTTCATCAAGCTTCTCATTCAAGTCCTTACTAGCATCTTGAATTTCATTCCTATGCTTGTATATAAAATCAGATCTAAACCAGATTATGCTTGAGGCTTTTTCCAAGAAATCTACATTTTATTCCTTGAGGATTGATTTCTCAAGAAGAGTGGACTTTGGCAATTTATTTATATCCTTTATTTTCTGGACATACCCCCTATATTCCTCCTCCTTCTTTTCTAAAGATTTAGTGTGTTGACTCATTTCCTCTATTAACTCCAACGTTGTCTTATGAATTTCAAAACTACTTACCAACACCTCACCCACTTCCTAGATAAGCTTATCTATCCATCATCCTAGACTTACTCTTCATTTGCACCAAATCATTAACTTCCCTTTTGCTGAGTAAGACTGGCATTTCCAGGGCAGCAGCTTGTTGTGACCAAGGGGTGGAAACATCTCTTAAGAAAGTATGTAGCTGATCCAATTGAGCCTTAAGCTCATCCTTTCTTTGTTTGTCTTTGATCATTCTGGACTTGGTGGATGAAGCTACAATATCAATCAGATTCATCTGTTGATTCCTTATAGGCTTCCCTAAATTGACCGTGCCCAGTTGATAATCAGTTATTTGCACATCTCCTCTCTCCTTGTCCACCACCAGAATGGCACATTCTGCAAATATCTCCCCTACCTCGATGAGCCTTATGGAATGAAGAAATCTAGCCTTCTTCTTGGGTCTCTCCTTTTCTATCTCCTTCATCATCTCTTCCCAATTAAGAGGTTGTGTTAGAGCTATTTGTTTCTTTTTAAGATCAAGCTTCAACCAGGTAGGAGTAGCAGGAGTGGTAGCCATCATTGTGGAGGAAGAGGCAGTTGTAGTAGGAGAGAGTGGTTGCAATAAAGTAGTTTTAGGTTGAGAATCAACCTCCTACACATTTTGCTGTTCTTTTTTTGCATTCTCTTGTGCAAGCTTCTCAGCCTCTTCCCTATCCTTCTGCTCCTGTAGCCTTTTATTCTCTCGTTCCTTTTTCAATCGTTCTTCCTCCAACCTCTTCTCTTCAAGTAGTTTATCTCTTTCTCCTTCCAATTCCTTGAGCTTGTCCCACGCTTCCTTCTCCTTTTGTTGTTGCTTAGCAAGCGCTTCACCATCATTTTCTTTCTGCAAGCATTTTGCTTCCTCTCTTTTCCTATAGGCCTCTTCAATCATTTTAAACTTAGCCTCAATGGCCTCCCTTTCTCTTCTTTGTTTGGCCTTCTCCTCCTCTAGCTCATGAATCTTTTGCAGCATCCCCAATCTGTCATTTTCCTCCTTTACTCTAAGCTCATGCTCCTCTTGTTGTTGCTGCTCTATCAATTCATCAGCCTTCTGCTTGGCCTCCAACTTTTGTTGCTGGAATACTGCATCAACTTTGTGCTTGGCCTCCAACTGTTGTTGCCGGATTACTGCATCAACTTGTGCCATTGTATCCATTTATTTTTGTTTTTCCAAAGCTTCAGCATGTGCCATTGCATCTAAGGCTTTCTTAGCTTCTTCAAATAATTCCCATTGATCCTCTTCTGTTAAAACATGCTCAATTTCATCTAGAGGCATCTCCTCTTGTGTCTCCTTATCTGACAAAGTATCATCAGAGCCCATTTCTATATCACAAAGCTCCATTCCAATTTCTTTTCCCTTTAAAGTCTCAGCTTTTTCATGAAGAGGCATTTTCCTCTTCATTCTCATGTACCCTTGGGTGATACTTGTACCTTTTCTTTTCTTGGAGGTTTGATCCCTAGATTCCTTGGTTTTTAGCACAACCCATTGGATACTTCTATCCAACACTGGTCTTGCTATTTTCTTAATAGCTATTGTCTTCTCTGCATCCAAATCTACAGGATCTAAATTCTTAGTACCTACACCCTGTGCCTCATATAAGGGATCCAAAACTACACCATCATCTGATAGTGTTTCAAGAATTTCTACTTTAATCCCATATTCCACCATGAGTGGGATAGGCAATCTTTCATAATTCCTCTTCCTCAAGTCATATTCATCCTGAAGATCACTCTAGAAGTCCTCCAACAGATTGAAATATCTATCAAAAATGGAAGGAAGCAAGGAATTCATCTTCTTCTTTTGATCAAAATGCTTGCTAGCGGTATATAGGCCCAATTTCAGATGCATTAATTCATTGAAAACAACCTTAGCTCCCACAAGGTGTAGGCAGTTGTATTCACCCAACTGCATGGGGAACTTGTGACAACCGGTCTTATGCTTTATACCAAATTTAGCATTGACCACCAAGGCCTGGTAAACATACTCCATTAAGACCATCCTGTTGTTGCAGCATCTAGGGAGTAAGTGAGGATGACCATCAAACCCAACCAGCCTGAAATAAGTAAACTTGGGGTATTGGATAAACCAATATCTCCACTTTGTAATGAACGCCATGGCCTCCTGGCTCAGCCTATACCCTACATCTCCATTAAGCTGGTTAATAATAACATACAAAAATGCATCATTAACTCTTCTATATTGTAGTTCAGAAATCTACAAGGATAGCTGGTCATAATGGTTCCATACTTTATTCTATCCATCAACTTCTCCCAACACTCCCACTTTATTTAACCTTGGAAAAATGCCTCTCCTTGCTGCTGCATAAATGACATAAGAGGTCATAGAGAAACTCTTGGTTTCTCTTACTCTAACCATTTGATTGTGTATACTTTTAGACACAATCATGGGCCAATCAAACTATTGCCTGCCATCCAAGATTGTCTGAATGAATGGAAACATCCATTCTTTGAAGTGAAAAGCATCCCTCTTTCCAAAGACTTTGGATAACATCATTATTATGTCCCCAACCTCCTTGTAGAACTCCACCCTTTTGGGCTGATCTGGAAGCTTGATTAGAGACTTCTTCTCAATCCTCATCCATTTCTTATTCAAATGAGCTTTGTTGGCCTCCTTATGATTGCTATACATTTTCAAAGCCGTTGCCTCATTGAGCTGGCTAGGATTCCTTGGAGTGGGAACATTGAACATAAATTGGAACATTTGGGGAGCTAAATCAATGATGACATTGCCTTGTGAATCCATGCACTGTCTAGTAGTCAGATTATAGGCTTCAGTTGCTATCATTACCAATTCAGGACATTGGATTGATAGAGGAAAAATAGTGATATGAGACAAGCTAGATTCAACTATCCTTTGGGTCCTCCCTGTCACCTCTTCAGCAAATGTTTCAGAGTACAACTCCTCATAATGGAACATACCCAGATTTGTATCAGTTATGTTTTCCCAATCGGACTCCACCTTGCTAGCAGTGATGACAAGACCCCGATGATTATATCTCAAGGTATAAGGGAGTTGTTCAGGTTTAATCTTTTTAGGCTTAGTTGCTGCTTTTGAAGTTTTTGTAGGTTGACTCCTCTAAGAAGCCTCACCTGATGCTCTTGACATTCTTTAGTTTCTGCAATAAAAACCCCACATTAGATCGAAAAGAAGTATAACAAAAACCCGGTTGGAGATCTTACCCTTCATACACACCGGAGGCGGGACCAGGCAGAAGACATCCCTAAAAAGCCCTTTTAAACCAATGTTGGGGTTGGGACCGGAATGGGCATTGAGCTCTCAACAAACCATATGGTGAGATCGGAAGTGGAGTCAGAATAGTATTCCAGATCATAATCGAAATGGAAATTGATTTGGGTACAATGAAGAAGTTTCAAACCTATGTCTCATTCCGCTTCTGGTTCTGAGTGTGTGAACAACATCCTACAAAATCTATAACTTATCGGAAGTGGGCCCAGAGACGAAGTCGGACATTCATTACAAATCAAAGTTTTGAGAACAAAATCAATCTCGGATTTGACCCCGGTTGAAAACAACCATGATGTCATTAGAAACCTCAACCAGGTAATGAATGACATCATAATCCAAAAACGAGGTCACCTGACAAGCCGAGGGGTTTAAAAATAATAGTGTGAGACTGTCCCCATATGACCAAGAGGAAACCTAGCAACTAGGGCACCATTTTCTAATTTAAACAAAGACGTGCATAAAAACCCTAGTTTATAAAAACCCTTTGACCCAAATAATTAGGGCACAAACTTAACCCTACTCGAAACCAACAAGCTGATACGCAGAAGAATCGGTAAGTAAAGAAATGAATCAAAGAACACCATAAAAATAATGTAGCAGATGATTGACACCCCCCAAAACCTAGGGCACCACAGTACGGGCATGAATAAAATGTGAAAACGACCATGGCGAAACAAACAAACAAGAAAACAACAAACAATAAAATAAAAGACCAACTAAAAACAAGAAAAATAAAGCAGAACATAAGAGAAGACAGGCAAAACAAACAACAAGGATTCAAAAGAAAACCAAAGAGCTACGAACTCACATGAAGAACAAGAGACCAAACAAAACAAGAAGAACAAAAAAAATGAAGAACAAAAACCCTACCTCCAAACGCAATCCAACAGGCTAGTCCTTTGATGCGAATACATGCGCAAAATCCTCGACATCCGATTGAATCGTGATCCCAAACAGTCTACCGCAGCTCTGGTTCAATTTTACTTGTTAAACAGTGATAATAACCAGCGATTTAACCTTAATTAAGGTTAAAATCCAATTTCATACGTGGGAGGTGCCTGTAATCAATGCCATTAATGTGGCAGGTCGAATACGGAATTGTGGAGGGAATAGGCACAAGACTATTGTGCGATCGAAGTAAAGTCAAACAACAACAAAAAAAGGGCGGGAGTGGGAACAGAATGAGAACTAGGTTTGGAAACTTTGTCCAAGTTTCGAGCTTGTAACTGTTTCCAGTTCCGGTTCTGCCAACAACGAAGAAAAAGAAAGAAATAACCAAAAAGAAGACATCGAGATCAAAACAAGGTAAACAACATCGATCCCAAGTCCAAACAAACAAAATAGAAAGGCAGAGGCGGAGTCAGGATAGAAACAAGTTTGAAACCTTCTATAAATCCTGGACTTAATATCCATTATGAACCCAGCTCCTACAAAGGAAAACAAGACAGACCAAAAAGACAAAAACAAAGAGATGAGTGGGATCAAAATCGGGAAGGAGTCAGGGAATGAAACTCAAAACAAGTTTCAAATCAAGATTCTGATCCGGTTCCGATTCCGCCAGAACAAAAGAAAACAAAGTGTTGGAAGAAATAACAACTCCAAACTTTGTTCAAAAAAACAAACAAGGACAAAAACAAAAAGAGGGGGACCCATTTTGACCAAGGCAAAAGATGGGGTGGTTATGCAAGGCATAACACCACCATCTAGAAACCAAGTCAAGAAGACTCTCCTCCTTGAGCCACATAAGATGAAATCTAAAAGCCTGTTTCCTGGAATCACCTACCAAACAAGTAGTGAATTTAATTGGCCAATGGTCTGATCCTCACCAATCTAAAATTTTAGAACTTGATAGCCACTTGTCACCAACCCAAAAACTGGAAACAAGAAACCTATCTAACCTTTCAGAAATGGTATCATCCCCAAGCCTCCTATTAGTCCAAGTAAAGATGCCATTCAAAGGTTTGATATCCACAAGCTAAAGCTGAGCCAAATTATCCCTTAGAAGATTAGAGGAGGGTTCCAAATGAGGCACACCCCCCATTTTCTCCTCTAGAGAGGCAATTTCACTGAAGTCACTTTCCATAATCTAGGGAAGGAAACGATCCAAAGATCTTAGAAAACCGATATGAGACCACAAGAGAATCTTACCAGGGACATCCGTTAGAGAATAAATATTGGAAAGAAAAATTATTTCCCCCATCTCCAAACTAATCTCAACAAGAGAAATGGAGAATCTACTAGAGAGCCACCAAACAAGAGAGATTCACCAAGGATCCCAGAAGTAAGCAAGACCCCCAGAGCTACCCTGCACACCCACACACTGGTAGAAACCTCTATTCTAGATCTTAGATGCACACTGCATCATACTATCCATAGATAAATTTATCTCCTAGAGGAAGACCAAATCCAGAGAATGAGCACAAACCAAGTCCCAAATAGCCTTTTGTCGAGGGATGCTATTCATACCCCCTACATTCCATGATAACACAATCATCTCGAAGGGTGAGAGAAGTGAGTATTCAAAGTATTCACCAACCCAGATTCAACCAATGTCTCACCAACCAACTTAACTTTCTCCTGATCTTTCTTCTTGCCCACCTTTTGGGACTTATTGGGAGCACTCTTTTTCAGGGTCTTTTGCTGCAAACCCAGGATAGGGGACAAAGCATAAATTTGATTCTTGCTTGAATCTCTAGAACCTGAACCTCCAGCAAGGAATTCTCCAATAGCAACAAAGACCAAAGAAGTACCAACCAACACATAGGAGTCCCCAAGCCCCAGATCAGGGGAAGGAACAACAAAATCCTTCACTTCCCCAAGAGCCTCCGCAGGGACAAGAATCGAAGAAGTAACAACCATAGGCTCAGTAAAAGGGGTAGCTTCAATTTGTATATCAGGAGATATCCCCTCCTATTTAGCTAATTCATCTAGCGTATCAAACCTGTTAAAATGTCTCCTCCTCTTGATGGTCTCGCAAGGTCCTCTTTTGACTTCAAATTTTTATTTCGAGGCCTAACAGGCACAAACCCATATTTATTTGGAGTCACCCCCTGCATGGGTGCTTTGCCCTTTTCAGATCTTGGATTTGATGGAGCCATCCCATTACTTGAGCTACCTGTACTAGGAACACGAGGACACCTCCTTTGAAGATGACCATACTCATAGCATAAACAACATATGAACACCAAGGTTTCATAGTCTAACGATTGAGTTCAGGAGCTAGACCCCACAGTCAAGTCAATAGAATCAAGCAAAGGCTGACTCAAATCAATCTCCACACAAACACATGCATAGTAAAAGATCCTCTTCTCCAGAGTCTATTGAGAGGGGCCAATCGGTTTTCCCAATGACATGGAAATTGACTATGATATGTCTCTCCTCCAACATTCAAGCGGTAGCTGAGGAAGGAAAACCCAAACGAATACCTTGGATGAAAACTCTTCCACCAAATTAAAACCCGCATGACATGGTTTAATGAACAATCCAACCTGATTATAGAAATATGGGCCACCCTCAAAATCCTTATTTCAATCTGAAATGCATGAAAAATCCACCAAGAGGAAATTATTTGCAACTAACAAAACATCAAAATCTCCCTCCGGGTTCCATGTCTTTTCAATTCAAGGGTCAAGGAAAGGAAGAGAGACCCTCATCCCCATGAAATTTTAGATCAATACATGCTTGTTGTAATATTCTAGATCCTCTGTAACCACTTCCCTTTGAATCACCGCCACCGGGCACACTTGAGCCCTTTCCAAGCATCCATTAACCTTTTGCAGTTTTGGGGCACTAGATCTAGTCATGCCCACCCTAGGAGAAAACAAAATAGGAACCCCAACACCATCTTCCTCCACATCCACATCCCCCATCACTTCATCCAATGACACATTTGGAGCCAGACACTCTTTCCACAACGTACTCCCCACACCACCCAGAGAGTTAATCACAAAATACTGGAGAAAAGACCTAGACCACAACTGGTCACTATAAATTCCACACCCCCGTGCAACCAAGGGCAAGACCCAAGAAAAGGAAACAAGTCACTCCACCCAACAAGTAAAGAGCAGATCCGCACCACCTCTTACAAGGGAATAAAAAGTAGTAAAATCAGGAGCAAAACAAATAATTTTATGATCGGTAGAAATAGCACCCTCCTTAAAACGCAGCCAAAGCCCACCCCCACACACAACACAACACAAAAGACCCAAATCCACTAGCAGAAGATGCATGCAACCCATGCCCTCAACATGCAAATAGGGCCACAAAGGCCGCGATCTCATGCGCAGGGAGCAGAGCGGCAACCATCACCCCACTAAAAATCTTGATTGAATTTAAAATAAATTATTTATTTCATGTGCAAAGGGGAAAATAAATAATTTTATTTTTGTAAGAAGAGGATATTTTTTAGAAGAATAATTAGTTTTAATTAAATAATTATAAATTACTTAATCAATTTGGAAGAGTTGAATAAAATTATTTAATTAATAGAAGAAAATGGTGAAATAGATAATTTAATTAAATAATTCAAAATTATTTAATTAAAGTAGAATGGAGGGAAATTTAAAATTTATTTAATTATCAAGGATGAAGAGGGAATAACATTAATTTAATTAAATAATGAAATAATTTAATTAATTTATGGAGAAGACAAATTGATGAGACTCGATGATGAAAATTGATGATATTTTAGAAGAAATGAGTTAGTTAAATTTAGGTGTCTATATTTTGCCCCTCTTTGAGAGAATGTATTTTTATAGTATTTTTCAAAGAAAGTATGAAGGATTTTGTGACAACTTGCCCCAATTATCCCCAAGGAATGAATAAATGGAGGAAGGATGCCCTCTCAAGAGGTTGACGAAAAAATAAAAAAATTATGTCAAACTTGTGAAAAGGTGTGATCAAGTCGATAATTGGATAAAAGTGGTAAAATTAGGTGAAGTGATGTTAGGGGGATGTAGTGAAGGATAGATGATGAATGAAGGGAGGGGGTGAAGGGGTAGGTAGAAATATTTAGGGTTGGGTGATATTAAATAGCATGTTGGGGGAACCATTATCCTCACTTACGCTCTTGGTTGTCAAGATTTTAGAGCTCTAGTGTGCTCGAGAGAGAAGGTGTTGAGATGATGATAGTCATTTTAGTTGGAAATCATTGTGCTGAGAGGGTGAGAACCTGTGGATGGTGAGACAACACACATGTAGATGTATATACCCCTACTCAACTTTGGTTTGAACTTGTAATTGATGAATTTATTAGGTGTAGGTTTAGGTTTTTTCAAATGTACAATAAGATTAGAATGATGATAATGATGCTAAGAAATTGCTATGTTGTTGCATAATTGAAAGGTGAATTTGTACAAATGGCACACTTTTTCATAATTTCCCTATAATTGCACAATGGAAAATGGGTGGCACATATTAATTTTATGGAACAATAATGCCAAATTTTGCACAATTATCCTATTCTTGCATATTTGATGCTATAAATGGCACAAATGTCTAGTTGTAAATTTGATGCCTTAAATAGTGCAAGTTCTTGTTATGTCACAACTGATCATTGAAATGATGAAATTGAAAAATTTATCCATTGATCAGTGGAACATAAGAAAATTAGGTTTGGAATAGCAATTTATTGATTAGCATGATTAATAAAGTGTGAGTGATAGGTGTAGGTTGGTCTTCAACCTTTGATGCCTCAAGAGAGACATCTAGATGTTATTAGGATGAGGTGGAAGCTCACCAAGGGTGAGCACATGTTTCTAAGCATGGTTAGATTATTGCATCACCTATATTTATAAGATTTGAGTGAATATGGGAATAATGATTATATTGGCTAAGCAGTGGTAGAGTGAGAAGAGTGCCTTATTGTTGCTTACTAGAGAGGAAACCATCACTCTTGATGATGTGTAGCAGATTTTGTAGATCCTAATCCATGGTGAGTGGGTAATATATGGCATGAATGATGGAGAGAGAAATCTTAGTTGGGTGTTTATGACAAACGACCTAAGTATATAGGACTATGCTATTAGTTTGAGCTATATAGAGGCTCATTTTGATACATTACTAGTTTTGATAGCAATATTGATTACCAAAGTATTAGTACTTGATAGGAGGGGTTAGGGTTTCCCTATCAATTATGTGATAGTGATTGAGAGGATGATTAACGAGGGGGTGAATTATGTGTGGGGTCCATGTTGGTTATTTTTTAAGAACCAAACTTAATCTCACCAGATGCCTATGAATTTGCCAAACTTTAGTGAACAACAAAGGTAAGCATTGGCCAATGAACATGTAAAGGCTTTCTAGGCTTCAACCTCTACACTTTAGGCTCTATGAGACCCAGGAGGGTGATCTTGACAATGTTTAGATGATACTCTTGTGACATTTTATCATGAACATTGTGACAAACAGATGCATTCCTATAAACTACTAACTAGATAAAATCCCTCAAGGATTTGGCTAACCCTTAAGCAAATTATTACCTGAAGCAAGGAATGAGTGGTACTTCATAACACCTTACTGCAATAAAAGGTATGTAAGTGATTTTCATTTAGATTTGCATCTCTGTCAGGTACAAGCTAGCTCATTTACATCTAGGATGACCAAACTAATAGACCAGTGTTTTATCCATGGGTAACAGATTCCTATTTGTAACAAACTGTAATACATTATCAATTGAACTCAACATTTATAGGCTATTGATATTTTTTTTTCAATACATAACTCATAATATCCAAAAAAAACAACTACTTAGTAATCCTTGAATTCCATCTCACAAACCTAAGATTTCATTAAAGAATTTAATTAGTTCTTTGAACCAAAGCAAAAACAAAACCATACATCCAACCAAAATGATTGAAGAAAAATAAAATATCCTTAATTATTCTATTCATAATTTGAGAGACAAAATACATAGGAGAGAATTTGTTCCAGAATTTGCAATTCTCATTCATATGTCGTTGCTACTATAAAACTATTAAGCCTATTACAAACTAGAATGTATACCTAAGACTCAATACTATTCTATTCATTTGTGCTTGCTTTATAAAATTTTCTATTACATGAGTTTTAACTTTCTCCAACCAAAGACCCCTGTAATTGGCCTTGAATTCCCATTTATAGAAACATGGGAGAAAGAAGCATCAGGCCAAATTACAATTTCAATCACAAATTTTTCATTTGACACACATTTTCATTTCCATTTCAAAATTCCCCAAACGGTTATATTTGCACCTTATAGAAAGGGGAAAAAGCACATAAGATAAAACTCTTTTTATCTATTGAAGAAGATTCACCCGCCTTCCAAAAGGCACTTTCGTTGTTGTAGCAACATCAAAACCTCTCCTCCACATTAGCCAAAATTTCCCTCCACGTCAACATCTAAGACTAAAACTCCAAACTAAGACTCTGTATCTGCAATGGTTCATCATCTTCAAAATCAGAGTATGCATGTCACCTCTGTAATTTTGTTGAAACTGGAGAATTTGTCTCGCCGTCATCAAAGTCTTCTAGACCTGCAAGTGTAAGAAGATATTGGGAATATTTTGTATCATCTTCTACCTCATCTTCTATGGAAACATCAGGTTCCCTCATATAAGAATCATACACCTTGTCGTCCTTATTCTTCTTCTTTTTCTTCTCAGACTTGGTTAATTCCCTTGATTTAGCTTCTTTCTTTCTAGCACTCTATTCTTTCATGAACATATTACTAGGCTCACCCTGATTGCAATAAAAAACTCTTCTTCTCAAGTTCTAAGTATTCATGGATTCACCCTCCATGAATATGGCTGAAGTTCTCTTTTTTTCCCTTGGCTTTTGCAGATTTCTCAAGTATATTTGGCTTAATTTTAGGGGTCTTATCCTAGGGTTTAGGCCTCTTGACCCTCCTCTATTTGAGTTTCCTCTCAAGTTTGGCATAAGACTCACTAGGCTCACTCATTGTCATGGTAATATGGGAGTAGGGTTTGCAAATTTTCACTTATAGGAGAATTTCACTAGTTTATGCTCTTAGAAACAAAAATTTTAAAACAAAACTCCTCCCAGATGATGCACAATTCCCACTAACCCAAATGGAATTTGCAAATAACCAAACCCTCACAAACCCCAAGTATCCAAAGCCTGTAGAACCTTCAACAATTCCAAAAACTAGCTAATTTATGCACAGTTGACATAGAAAGGTGTGGATTCGTGCTTACCCGAGAAAATTTGTCTTCAATTTCTCTGTAACTATTTTCCCAAGCTCTTCAAACCTTCTTCTCTATTTCTAGACCAATTCTATAGCTTTCGACAAAAACAATTATAAAAGAAAAAAATTGACAACCCTCTTTATGTTGAATGACTGGAACGTGTCTACCATTAATGTTCAAAAGAAGGCTCGCACAAGCGAATTAAAAAATAGCCAAACAAGTTTGAAACTTGCCTTTCGATCCTCATGATCAATGATTATCTTCACCCATCGCCACATGCTTCTACACAGGTGCTTTGAAAAAGCGATGATACCCTAGACAACTTCCACATTATCACCATATCCTTTGGAATTTGTCGCTCATTGTAGTAATGCCCTAAAGTTATGTCCAATCTTTGATGATGAGCAACAACACCTCTGATGGAAGGAATATTCCTCAGCATATCCTTCATCGCTTGTCACATAAATGTCACAAAGCTGCATTTGTATTTCGGTGAGGGGGAATTCCCAATGATACACTTGATGTTGATAGGTGGAAAGATCACACCTATCCATTCAATATCTTCCCATCGCTCATCGTAGTAACTAAAAAAAGTGATGAAACATTTATGCGATGGTGCGACATAAAGAAGAAACAACGTCCATTGTGCCTCGCTGAAGTGGAACCAAGAAGCCAAAACATTTCAGTGATAAGCAATATGAAAGGCACACAGCCATATTGCTCATCACAATAATCAATTATGAAGGTCAAAATATTTCAATGACACGCGATGTAAAAGAGAACCAACTAGTCATCACTAATCATAGTAATGAAACCGATGATGGAAAAAAAGTTTCTACAATAAGCAATGACTTAAGTGATGGGAATATGCGCATGCACAAAGTTGTTTTAAAAGAGGGGACCACATAGGATAACGTATGATAAAACCTTAAAATACTTAATAACATTTTGTGCAAAGGATGTAAAGGCCAAACAAGGCTGAATTATCAACCTTATAAAATAAAAGAATTTGTTGGACCAAGGCACATGAGAAAATCAAGCAACAGGTAACGAGAAACCCTAACCACAAGGGGCTAGTTATTTCATGGACTTTAATAACATAAGTTGTTTCTAAAATGACCGGGAATGGGTGATAGTAGGCCAATGGAGGATTAGAATGAAATAAAAGGGTTTCAAACTAAAGAGGAAATATTCTAAGCCAAACAACTCCCCAACAAAAAACCCTTAAGCCTAACGTTCTGGACCAAATAGACACCAATGGAAATGCATTTTATGACTAGTGGAACATGAAACTTTGAAGGTTCTACTAGTGGCTCCGACTGGGGACTCATTCCTCTCTCACAGGCATGGGGAGATTCTATATCTCATGGTTGAAGTAGACCAAGCAAAAGGACACCAAAAACCAAGGACTTTCCCAAACAAGGCAAGAGGATTGGACCAAAGCAAACCAACATATATACAAAGTTTACAAGGTTGTACAATGTACATGGAAAAAAACATATTTCAAAAGAAATATGGCTTCAAGAACTGTCCATGTACTGGCAGCTCAATAATTTCACCAACTAGGATCTTTGTCTTCAAATCTTGTATTCCATACCAATACTATACTCCCCACTTCAAATTTTCTGTCAGAAGCCTTTCTGTCATATAGGCTTTTAACCCGCATCTACAATTTAATAGGCTTCAATTTCACTTGGTGGCCCCAGGACCCCAAAAACGTAGAACCAGTATTTACCTTTGTTAAATACTTCTTTTTGTTGTCTGCACTGGGCCAAGTTTGAAAACATTGCCACTAAAAAGCTAAAAAACTAACATCACCACAGACATTTTTTACCATAGTATTGTGCTTTCCAAGGCCACCATTAACTCTATCAATTTGATATTGGCAATCAAGCACTAATTGAAACCCATAGTCAACATGATATTTTAGCTCATCTAGCTCATGTTCATGTTCCATTAAATACACACTCATTTGGATTGAAAACTGAAAACACTCATAGTCCACTTGACCATTGACATCATAAAATTTGACATAGAATTCAGTTTGCACATCAAATCAAAAAAATCCATAAATACTCTACTCAATAGTCCCATCTAGAAGCATACACCCTGACCTTTTGAAATCAAATTGTAGCTCCAAATCTGAGAAGTCATAATGAATAAAAGACTCATATAAATCCTTGGAGTCATCTCTTGATTTTTGTCCCATACCAGACAAGCACTCATTTTGTGTGATGAACAAAAAAATTTCATACACAAGCACATTCTCAAACTGATATTCATACTCGCATGAGCATTGCAAATCTGTTATATTGTCGCATGCTCCACTCTTTTGGAAATATGATTTATCAAAATCTGTAGTATCGTTTCCCTTGTTTAAATCAGGGTTATCACAACAAACATCATTACTAACAACATCCCATGCATCAAAAAATATTTCTATTTTAGGTTCATACATGGTATTGCACTCATTGTTCAAACCATTATACAATTCCATGTGGAATGTTTCAAATAGAGGCTCAAAGGTTTTAGAATTTATCTCTATAAAAAATACCTCCCAGTGACAGTTCAAAACACACTCACTATTGTAATGAGTACCATAGTTGATAGTACCTTCCACTGTGTCCATAGGAACATTTGAAAGTTTCTCATTAAGAATTGAACAAGTACCTTCATTCTCTTTTACATCCATGCATTCTTTATTAGATGAAAAAATATCCATTTTTACAAGGAAACAAGCATATTCCATCTCTGCTTCACATAAACAATCAAAAGTAGAAAGGACATAATCATGTTCATTAGAATCATAGTCAGCATCATCAACATCTTTATTATTTTTCACACTATGCTTAGGGTCAAGATACTGGACACATACATTCTTATCCTCAAACTCATCATCATCCATAAGGTTAACATGTTATATTGATGGCAAACCTGAATCACATTCTGGGTATTTGTCAAATGGGATTTGTTCATTCACTTGTGAGACAATGAATTCATCAACATTCACATCATGGAATTATTCATGTGAAGAAAACACCTCTAGATCATCCTCATAAAAATATTCATAATCTTTAGAAAAATAATCAGAAACTTCAAGGTCATGATTCTTATCACAAGCTCAGAGTTTTCAGAGTGAATGCTTAAACTTTCATCCTCGATAACTTGGCCCCTTATTTGTGATGAGAAATCAACAACACTTGCAAGTGTATCATTATCTCCCTTACTGACATACAAATCTACATATATGCTACTTGTGGACTGATTACAATCATTATCTTCATCCATACAACAAGATGGATGTTCATCATTTTATATATCCTTTTCAGTTGTTTGCATTGTGTTATAAATTTTCTCAATAGGAAAATTGTTACTAACATTTTGAGACATCACATTTTGTGCATAATTACACCAGGCTCCTTTAACAATCTTTATCCAATCAGGTATCCGATCAAAACTATGAGGCTTCTACTCCTTTGGCAGGGTACTCAACCCTGGCACATAAATATCACAAAACAAATCAATACACATTGAATTCTCGGGTCTAAAGATCTTGGGGAATTTCAACAAGGCATCCAAAAACCTTGAGAAAAAATCATAGGATAATTCTCCCTTGTGTCTTTTCATTCCATACAATATTTGAACAAAAGACATTTGATCAACATTACTCAAATTTTGCTCATGTTCAACTTGGAGTTCACTATGATTTATATGTTGTAATGATGGGAAGATTAGGATAGAAGAAGCATTATCATCCTAACAATCATTTCTATTGTCTGATCCATGAATATCATTTACATGAGGTGCACTAGGATAACCAACACTTGTGGCCATGTATCCCTTCATCATTGAATATTTCAAGTTGTTTCCAATATCCATGGAAATTTGATATGCATGATGAAGTGTTGTAGGATCCTTCTCTCTTAACAAATAACTCATTTTTGCATCAAATGCACCTGAATATACAACCAAATACTTTGCATCATTTGGTCTTATATTTTTTGGGATATCCCTTATTGCTTTTAAAAATATGAGATTGAAAGCAAGAACTAGCTCATCTTCTTCCTTCTGGATGTTCATAAGTTTTTGTCTTGTTGAACTTGGATTAATTCTTTCACCAAATTGTTTTATGAATGTTGTCATGAACTCATTCCACGAAGAAATAGAACACACTGGAAAATATGAAAACCAATCTTTGGCATCTTCCTTCAGAGACTGAACAAAGAACTTCATGACAACATCTATGTGGTTTATCTCATAATATCCCATCAAATCATAAAACATTTGCAAATGTTGAGATGCTGATTTTGATCTTTTTCCTTTGAATTTTGGCAAGTGTTCCCTAAATGCATTTTGAATAGGGTTTGGGAAACCTTGAATACCACTAAAATTTAATGGTTTGTATCTTTGAATAGTGAGATTTCTTTGATGGCATGATAGGGGTTGCATATTTTTCATGCTTTCATTTTACACCCCACAAGGATGTACAAGTGAATGATACATTTTCATACACCCCTTTAAAAATTTCAAACATCAACCCTACAGTTGATCACTTCCCTATTTATTGCTTCTATCATTCCCTTAAAATATTACAATGTATAACTCAAATACATCCACATATAAGATCTTTCTAATGGGAATATTTCAAGAACAAACATACTTCTTCAACAAAATATAGAGGCTACAAATTATAACACAGAAGTATGTAGAATTATTAATACCATTCCCTTTCTTAGTTCTTAATTTCACTCAATAGGGAACCAAAAAAATTCAAGACTATTAAATATGGTTTTCATAACAAGTTTATGCTTTGTGAAATCCAAAATATGAAAAATATTTGGATATGTTGTAGCTGCTACAAACTTTCCTTCCTGACTAGAAATATTTGTAGATCTGAGATTGTCTTCACAATTTCATTAGGTTCTTTCCATAGAGTCACCACCTCTCTTTATAGAGGACTAAACTTCAATAATATGAAGTTGTTTCAAAGATTAATTTCATTATGAGTCTTTTCCAATAGCAGAGTCACACATAAATCCCTCTATATTTACTACAACACAACCCTTTCTAGGTTTATGAATTCAGTATCTGAACCAGATGTTCTGATTTACCCAATTATTAACTCTTTCCAAACAATACTGGAGCCTTCTGAAGTTCTCATCCTAGCTTCTCATCAGGGTGCATCATCATATGAGCTCAATTTCACTTCATCTCTTCTCAGTAATTTTTTCATTCTTAACTTTCCTTGATTTCCTCAAATAATGTGCACTAGTGCAGAGATTTCAGAGTCACCACCCACATTTAGTGAGAATTTGTGAAAATGTTCATGGAATTATGGGGAGATCTTGAAAAAAATTGCAAGCTCAGAGAAATTACGACTGATCCTAGGCAAAATATATGAGAATTGACTCACTAACCCCAAAGCTAGATTGAAGGATGAGCTTACATTTGCAAAATGTTGGACTCTAATACTTCTTATCTAGAGCTAGAGAATTCCAATTTGTGTGTTATTTTTTAAGAGCCAAACTTAATCTCACTAGATGCCTATGAATTTTTTAAAATTCAGTGATCAGCAAAGGTAAGGATTGGCAAACGAATAGGTAAAGGCTTACAAGGATTCTACCTCTACACTTTGGGCTCTGTGAGACCTAGGAGGGTGATCCTAAAAAATGTTTAGATGATACTTTTGTGCCATTTTATCATGAACATTGTGACACATAGATGCATTCCTATAAACTGCTAACTAGATAAAACCCCTCAAGGATTTGGCTAACCCTTAAGAAAATTATAACCTAAAGCAAGGAATGAGTGGTACTTCATAACACTTTACTGCAATAAAAGGTATGTAAGTGATTTTCATTTAGATTTGTGTCTTTTTCAAGTACAAGCCAACTCATTTACATCTAGGATGACCAAACTAATATACTAATTTTTTATCCATGGGTAACAAAATCCTATTTGTAATAAACTATAATACATTAACAACTGAATTCAACATTTATAGGCTATTGATATATTGCTTTGCAATACACAACTCATAATATCCAGAAAAAACTACTTAGTAATCCTTGAATTCCATCTCACAAACCTATGATTTCATTAAAGCATTTAATCAGTTCTTTGAACCAAAGCAGAAAAAAATCATACATTCAACCAAAATGATTGAAAACAAATAAAATATCCTTAATCATTATATTCATAATTTGAGAGATGAAATACATAGGAGAGAATTTTTTCTAGAATTTGCAGTTATCATTCATATGTTGTTGCTATTGCAAAACTACTAAGCCGATTACAAACTAGAATGCATACCTAAGACTCAATACTATTCTATTCATTTGTGCTTGCTTTACAAACTTTGCTATTACATGAGTTCCAAATTTCTCCAACCAAAGACCCTTGTAACTGGCCTTAAATTCCCATTTATAAAAACATGGGAGCAACAAGCATCAAACCAAATTACAATTTCAATCACATTTTTCATTTGACACACATTTCCATTTCCATTTCAAAATTCCCCAAGCGGTTATATTTGTACCTTGTAGAAAGGGGGAAATCACATAAGACAAACACTCTTTTTATCTACTGAAGAAGATTCATCCGCCTTCCAAAAGGAAATTTCATCATTGTAGAAATATCAAAATATATCATCCACATCAGTATCTAAGACAAAAACTACAAACCAGGACTTTTTTTCTGCAATGGTTCATCATCTTCCATGGTATCATTAGGTTCCCCCATATAAGAATCATAAGCCTTGTGGTCTTTATCCTTCTTTTTCTTCTCAACCTTTGTGACTTACCCTAATTTAGCTTCCTGCTTTCCAACACTATGTTCCTTCATGAACATATTACCAGGCTCACCCTAATTGCATTCAACAACTCTGCTTCTCAAGTTCTAAGTATTCATGGATTCAACCTCCATGAATATGGCTGAAGTTCTCTTTTCTGCCCTTGGCTTTGCAAATTTTTCAGGTATATCTGGATTAATATTAGGGGTGTCATCCTAGGGTTTACACCTCTTGACCCTCCTCTATTTGATTTTCCTCTTAGGTTTGGCATAGGACTCACTAGGCTCACTCATTGTCGCAGTAAGATGCGAGTAGGGTTTGTAAAGTTTTACGTACATGAGAATCTCACTGGTTTATGCTCTTAGAAACAAACTTTGCAAAAAAAAACTCCTCCCAGACCACATACAATTCCCACCAACCCAAATGGAATTTGAAAATAACCAAACCCTAGCAAACCCCAAGTATCCAAAGCCTATAGAACTTTCAACAATTCTCGAAACCAGGTAATTTATGCATAATTGACACAGAAAGGTGTGGATACTTGTTGACCCTAGAAATTTTCTCTTCAATATCTCTACAATTGTTTTCCCAAGCTCTTCAAACCTTCTTGTTTGGCTCTAGACCAATTCTACAACTTTCGATAATTACAATTGTGAAAGAAAACAACTGACAACCCTCTTTATGTCAAATAACTGGAGTGTGTCTACCATTAATGTTCAAAACAAATATCACGCAAGTGAATTGACAACCAGCCACACAAGTTTGAAACTTGGCCATCGATTCTCATAGTCAATGATCATCTTCACCCATCACCACATGATTTTACATAGGTTCTTTGAAAGAGTGATGATACCCTAGATAGCTACCACATTGTCATCCATATATTCACCATACCCTTTGGACTCTGTTGCTCATCACAATAATTCCCTAAAGTTATGTCCAAACTTCAGTGATGAGTGACAACACCTCTGATGGAAGGAATATTCCTCTGCATATCCCACATCGCATGTGAGGAAATGTTACAAAGCTGCATTTGTATTTCGGCGAGGGGGAACTCCCAACGATACACTAGATGCTGATAGGTGGAAATATCACACCTACCCATTCAATATCTTCCCATCCCTCATCGTAGTAACTAAAAAAAGCAACGAAACATTTCCATGATGGCATGACATAAAGAAGAAACAACGTCCAATGTGCCTCGCTGAAGTGAAACCAAAAAGCTGAAACATTTCAGTGATAAGTGATATGAAAGGCACATATCCATATCACTCATCATAATAATCAATTCTGAAGGTCAAAAGCTTTCAGTGACACGCGATGTTAAATAGAACCATATACTCATCGCTAATTACGATAATGAACCTGATGATGTAAATAACTTCTACGATAAGTGATGACTTAAGTGATGGGAATATGCACATGCCCAAAGTTGTTTTAAAAGAGGGGATCACCTAGGACAGTGTATGACAAAGCCTTAAAAGACTTAATAACATTTTGTGCAAAGGATGTAAAGGCCAAACAAGGCTGAATTATCAACCTTATAAATAAAAGACTTTCTCATACCAAGGCACATGATAAAATCAAGCAACGGGTAATGGGAAACCCTAACCACAAGGGGTTGGTCATTTCATGGACTTTAATGACATAATTTGTTCCTAACATGACCAGGAATGGGTGATATTAGGTCAATGAAGGATCAGAATGAAAGACAAGGATTTCAAACTAAACAGGAAATATTCTAAGCCAAACAACTCCCCAATAGAAAAACCTAAACCCTAACCTTCCAGAATAAATAGATACAAATGGAAATGCATTTTATGACTAGTGGAACATGAAACTTTGAAGGTTCTACTAGTCCATGTGTGTTAGTGACCCTATGTCATTAGTTGTATAAGGTAGTATATTGATTTGGAGTGAGAATTAGATGTGTGAATCTCATGCATATTTTGGCTTGGGAGCACATCGCTATTACTCGACCTATGGTGGATAGAGCACAGGTGCCCAAATATCCATATATGTGGAGATATGATGGTGTGGTAACCCAATGTAGGTTTTGGGATGTCTCATATTGGAGAAGGGTTATATATGTCATGGTTAGTTTCACTTCAAGGCCATGGAGATAGTGTGAGGCATGGTATGATGATGGAGAACATCTCTCATAATGTAGATAGACCATTTATTTTATTAGGTGATCGATAAAGATCATCAATTTATATATTCCTGATTAGGTTTCCAAGCAGTTTGGAGAGTGACAAGATGCACCAATGGGGAGGACCTATATGTTAGATCATGGAGAGAGGTCACATATTGGGGGTAGATGATTAGCCCAAACACAACCATTAGTGACTTTAAGGAGTTAGTACCCATGTAGTAGGTACCATGAGAAGATGTTATTGATGCAAGGACTACACCAAGATATGATACTTGGTGGGTAGGGTTGAGGTCAACATAGTTGATAGATCTAGTAGGGGGTGATAGGAGACATGACATGGAGGAGGGGATGAGAGGTAAGCAAGTACATTGCTAAGTGGATCATGGTGATGATGGGGGAGGAGGAGGAGATGATGGTGGGGGTGTTGGAGGAGATGATGGTAGGGGTGGTGTAGGA
Source organism: Sequoiadendron giganteum (assembly GCA_007115665.2). Classification (NCBI taxonomy): domain Eukaryota; kingdom Viridiplantae; phylum Streptophyta; class Pinopsida; order Cupressales; family Cupressaceae; genus Sequoiadendron; species Sequoiadendron giganteum. The sequence continues at coordinate 473,129,599 of CM021103.1, forward strand.
GAGGGAGGTGTTGGATTATCATTAGCAATGGTGTCTCTAGTGGTATAGGCATTGATTCCCTATTAGGTTGTGATGCCACTAGTAGTGGTAGAGCAAGTTGAAGGCAATGATAGATAGGTTGTACATGCAACAAATTTGATAGATCCAAACCATGAAGATCAATGAGTAAGGGTTGATGGGACCACCACCTCCTAGACCAATACCAAGGCAAATTGGGGATCAAGGACAAAGAGGAATAAGACCATTAGGGTCATAGTAGCCAAGACCATCAAGATCACAGTAGCCAACCCCTACCCATTTTGAGGGAGGGAGTTACCTATATCGTTTTAATATACATATGACTATATTTTATAGACACACTATGATTTTTTCCTGCGGGCTGATGTATTATATATTCATCGATGACGAGTCCATGTAGAAATGTTGTATATCTATGTACCATGACACACTATTTTTTTAGATATATGAGATGAGATTCATTTTGGTGGTGACATCTATGCATGTTATGTGATGATGTTAGGATTTCTATTTGATTTTTCTATGAAATGGATTTATGTATGCACTAAGGATCTTATTTGATGCTATGACAAAGGATGTTATGGATTAATGATGATTCTTAGACTAGATGTTGATATGATATAATGCTATGATATTTTTGTTATTTTGTTGATGTGATCACTACAACAAATCCTTGTGATTTCCTCCATATTTCTCTCCATTTTTTGCTTCCACCCACTATTTTAATGTATTTTTTGCCAATTTTTAAAAAATGTTGGCATTATTTATTGGGATGGCGCTATTTTTGGCATTTATTTGCACCGATCAGGAAAAGTCGATTCTAATTTAGGCGCTAATTTATGCCAAAATTAGAGCCACCTTTAGTACCAATATTGGCTTCGAGTGTGGCGTCATCGTGAGCACCGCCTTTGGCTCCAATTTTAGCTTCGAGTTTAGTGCCACTTTTAGCTCTGACTTTAGCTTCAAGTTTAGCTTCAGGTTTAGCGTCGATTTAGACAACCCTATGTCGAAGAGACTTATTTATATATCTCATCAACAATGTAAAAAAGTGAAATGTCAACAAGATACGGGCATATCGAGGAGAGAATCACTTATGTCACATCGACAAGGTATATCTACAAGTGCTTGGTGAAACACAACTCTTGGATATAACGAAGTAATGTCGATGAGACATTGAGATATCCATAAGACAAATAATATTGTCTCATTGAAAATCTTCAAGTAATGATCAAAATCATACACCGCTACACTGCTAGGAAGGTGAGCAACATATGCGGTAGACCAGTATACATTGCAACCTCGTAGAAAGAAGCCTTGAGCAAGGCAGTAGTGCGGTAAACATTATAAGGGAAGGGAAAAACACTGCCATACCGTAGTGGGTATAATAAGAGACAACGGTAGTACGGTAATTGTGGCATCATTACAATTTATAGCACTAAATGTAGAAAATCACGTCAGTCACAATCTATTTGAATAAATCATTTAAGGAATCAACAATATAGCCTGCCAAAATACTCTAAAACTCTAATAAACATACTCTAAAAATTTCATCAAAATCTTATTTTCAGCCATAGCTTTTGAAGTATCAATGTGTCCTATATAGGGTTTAGAATAATTTCTTCTAATTTTAAAAAATAAATCAGATGCTTTTAAAGTATCAATGTGTCCTATATAGGGTTTAGAATAATTTCTTTTAATTTTTAAAAATAAATAAATGATGTATTTTCCTGTGATTAGTTAATATGGAGATCTCCAAAATCTGCCCTAGCACACTGTCCTCTTTCACACTGTGTTCATTACTCTAGCTACTAGGATTTTGCATTTGACATCTTTAATATCTTCATGATAGTGGGTTTTAAATAGATCTTAGTCTTTGCTTTAATCTTTATCATGGTAACCCTTGAGTTCCATAATCCACCTTTAGTCTCTTCTAAGAACGTTGTCTTAAGCTAGACTGCATAGTATGCATATAAAGAAAGTCCTTCATACCTGCCATTCTTCCAAACCACCACTCACCAACTTGCTTAAAATGATGCCTCCATAAGCACAATAGCATGTTTTAAAATCATGGTTGCCAGTGATTGACCATTAAGGTCACTACTTTCATCAAGATACAATGATATTTTTGTCTTCAAACTTAAGGCATTATGCAGGATAACATTGTGAATTGTTTGTTGTGTACAATTTGATTTTCTTGCACATTTACTGCTTTGCTAACAATCTTTAAGACTAGATATTGCACCATCAGCAGCAATTTCAAACAACTCACTCACTGTCACTTGAAGATTCCTCTCATGAGCATCCTTGTATAAAATCAAACTATTCCCTATAGACTGCCTACTTACTTACTAATATAGGGGACTCATTGTTTCATGGTATTTTGAGTTTTATTTAGAAGGGGTTAATATGTGGCACTTTTATGTGCAGGAAGAATAGATTGTAATGCAATATTCGGGTATGAACGGTTCAGGAAAAAATGGATTGCTATCAGTGTCATAACTAGGTTGGATTGTACCTTGAGCCAGTGTGAAACACTTCCGAGTGTTTTCGCTCCGAAGAAGAACTTGTGTGTAGGAATTTACAAATATCTAACAAAGGAAGCTCCTACATTCTAAAGATAAAATCATAAATCTTCTTATCTAGTTTATGATCCAACCTTAGGTCGTGAAGCTGCGATGGAGAAAGTTCCTACATTCTAAAGATAAAATCATAAATCTGTTTGGTCCAATTTGAGGTCCAATTGTAAGGACTTGTATTTTTAATTATACTTTCTAACATTGTCTTTATATAAATTGTTACTTTAGAATTATGGTATTTCTTTTCTTCTAATGTTTTCAACCCTCATTTCAGGGAAGAGCTCTGAAGATGGTTCCTTTAGGTGGAGACTACACTTTTCCACTATAGGTTCAATCTAGAAACACTAGAAGCTCAAGTACTGTCATACTCAAGTACAACAAATTTTGAGGTTACCTTGTTCTCCTTGATACAAAATATTGTCCTTCAATCCCTCTTAAGCAACATTCACTATTATGGACTTCATCATTGTACCTTTCATGCATTCGATTTAATTTGTTATGTGGGAACATGTTGTCTCTATCTTTGCAAGTGATGACTACTGTGTAATCTTTTAATCTACAAGATTGCCCCTCATGTTCAATTCTTGTGACTGTTATGATGCTTGGGGCTTCTTACTTTTGACCAGACTATTAATGAAAACTATCTTGGAATCCTTGATGATCAATTTTGTTAGAATCATGGCTATGTTGATAGTGGAATGTTCTTATTAATAAGGAGATTACTTCTTATCAACATACTCCACTATCCATGCAAAGATTGATCTTTAATGCTTCATGGATGGTTTACTTGTGATTATCCTTCTCAAATGAAACAATAGGGGAGCAGGTTGGGCTCAGCCCTTGTGGGAGCCACATTTCACCCCACATGTTGTAACCAGATAAACAAAACAATAACCTAATTTTATCTATACTTGCACAATGAGAAAACATGTTTGATAAATTTCTTGTTTTCCTAGACATCTATGGTATGCAAGTTATTTGAATGCACACGATGATCAAATTATATGTTTATAGATGTATGCACATATTTTGATTGGTGATCCTTCATTGCTCTAACAACACTCTTCTCACTCAAATGTAGGGAACCTAGGAGCAACAAGGAAGACATCAACTTGGAGGCTTAGACAAGTGGGAAGACTGAAGATGATGCATAACAAAGCAACTAGGATTCATCATTGAGGAAATGACGGGTCCTCTTTCTCTTTATGTGCATTTTTCTCTTTTGTATAGTTTTTTTATTATATGCATTCAAATAGTCAGTTCCACGGCTTGTGTGGAACAACATACATTTACATTATCAATAAAGACTACATTTTTGAAAGGATTGTGCAATCTTTCCTATATTATATGCATCTCCATAAGTGCAATCTAGTAATGTAATGTAGCAAAAATAAAAATGTACCTTACTCTTCATTTGAAAATCACAAAAGCTCTACCTGATTGAGAAATTAACTTTTGTGTCTTCACAAACATATGTTGATACAAAATGATGGAAGGAGCATCCAAGTAATCCTATTTTTTTCTGCCAACAATTCATACCAAAGATTGAACAATTTAAGGATATTGCAATAGGTAATTTGAATCGACACAAATAATATTACTGAAGCATTTCAAATTTTAGGCCATAAGAATCATCCTTTTTTAAACATAGATTGTGTTGTAGCCAAAATCCCATCCTAATTATTTTTGCATACTTCCATTTTCACTCATCTCTTACATCCACTATATGCATAGAATTCCTATCATAATAACTTAAATTTAATAAAATCCCTCACATGAGCTTCCAAATAAAACCCTTGATCATAGCATCAAAGTGTATTCCTCCTTTGAAATACTCCTATGATTGCACATAGCATATCACCAAGACAAAAACATGTCGATGAGAGTCCCTCCAAAGTCTCCTCGACATTAGCACAAAGCACAGATCAGAAATGTAGATGAGACACCCCTATGTTGAAGAGACTTATTTATATGTCTCATCGATGATGTAAAACAGTGAAATTTCAACAAGGTATGGTCATATCGAGGAGAGAATCACTTATGTCACATCGACAAGGTATATCTACAATTGCTCAGTGAAACACAACTCTTGGATATAACGAAGTAATTGTCAATGAGATAGTGGCATATTAGCAAGAGACATTAACTTATCTCATCGACACCGGCAACCAACATTGAAGGAACATAAGATCTAATGTTGAAGAGACATTGAGATATTGGTAAGACAAATAAGATTGTCTCATCGACACTCTTCAAGTAATGATCAAAAGCATACATCGTTATACCATCGGGAAGGTCAGAAAAATATGTCGTAGAGAGGTATACACCGCAACCCCGCAACAAGAAGCCTTGAGCAAGGCGGTAGTGTGGTAAACAACAGAAGGGAAGGGAAAAACACCGCCATACCGACATATCGAAGAAACAATGGCCATTTTAATTAAAATTCTCTTCGATAGTTATGAAATGATGATTAGTCTGATTGATGTGACTAAAAAAAATATCGATGAGACTACTGCTATTAATGAAGAACTTGATCATAAAGATGGTGTGATGAAGTGTCCTAAAATTTGATAAATACGACCTCAAAGAAGTTAAAATCACTGTGAATTGTAATTGAAGGATTTGGAGAACCAAGTTGGACGATGGTAGGCAGCTAGAAATTTGTAGCATTTATCCAAGTAAGTGGTCTAGACTTAGCTCAAAGTATTTTCTCAGTAAGTAGATGAAAGCATTGCATGAGTAGGGTTGAGATGGAAAAAACCCCAGGCAAACAGAAAGCTAAAAGACATAAAATTGAAGCTAGGCAATTGAATCAAGACTTAATCAATCAATGTCCTAGGTATGGGCCAAAATCTAGAAGAATAACATAGCTTAACCCATCGTGTGTGACATTAGAAGATTAACAAAAAAATTTGGGAGATGTATGGACTTCGTGTAGGGGTTACGACCTCTTTATTTATCATTATAGGAAGAAATTCCAGCATAGCCCAGTGTCAAAACCCGTGGAATTTGAATTTGAGTAAACTTGTAGTACCCAACATCTTTGTGAACGTAGAGTTAATCAAGGTGTTGGAAAATAATTTCAATTGGAAGACGAGAGCAATTCATTTGCCTGATGGGTCACATTTCATGGTCATAAAGCCAGATTATATTTCCATGATTTTTCAGCTAGACACTTCCCTGAAAACAAAATTACGAATCAAAGACTTGTTGGAGGAATACCGTGCCATGGAAACAAGTTACAAGAGGTGGAAATTTCCTCTACATAGGGTTAAAGGTGTGGGTAACCAAACTATGAGGTTCTCTAGTGAAGATAAGCCCCCATTCTTTGTGGCTTTGTTTGAATAATACTTTCCATACACTTATTACTCAGTTTGTCAAGTACTGGAAATTGATGTTCCTAAGAACATGACAATTGCTCCGATGGTTTTAGCCATAGACATCTAGAGCCATAATGCCCGACCCATGCAGAGTATTTATCAGAGGCCATCAATAATGCCCTCAATATCATCAAGAATGATAGTGAAGCCATTAATTTCAAGCACTATTCTCTTTTCATGCACATGATATTATACGAAGGGCAGGTGATGGGGATATGGGGTGAGGAATAAGAATAAAAGACTTAGATAATGATGAAAATTCAAAGCCTGTACAAATGTGGACATCTATGTGGGACAATAGGTGTGGGAGGTCCCACTACCTATATTTTGAGGAATATTTTATCAAACCACTATACAAGATGCTAGGCCACAAATGTGACTACAACCTCTCCCTAAAGATCTTAAGATTTCTTCGACCAAAATATATGGGTCATGAAGCAAGGATAAATCACAATTGGGAGGACCGGTACATGTTTGGGGATTGTATTGTTATCAGGGTTTATGGATTTGAAGTTGCACCTTATTTTCTGCCTAAGACTATGCCAGACAAAGTTTCTTATTTAGAGATCACAAGGCAATTCATTTTCAGCTTTCATGCATTTAAAGTGCTATGGGAGGCAGACTTTCATGCCTTCCACTTTATGCTTTGGTTATTTCACTATTATCTTTGATTCAGGCTATGACTTGGTTAGTGGTAAACTGGAATATTATGGCTTGCCAATTGGCAACAAAAGGGAAAATTTTGATCCTGAACACTTCATTTTTGATGCCAAAAAATTTCAGAAATTGAAAGGGTATGAGCATAGTTTCCTTTTAGAAGATGTCATTACAAATTGTGAAGAAAAAAAAAACATGATGAGAATGAATGCCTATAGTAGGGTTATGATAGTTGAGGCTTGGAAGTTGAATAATAACCCAAGCTACATAGGGGCTTTCACTGAGGTACAAGATCCCACAGAAAGAATTGAACAGTTAATCCTCCATGAAGAAGAACTAATAAGAGATGTGCCACTTGTGGCATTTGAAAGAGGAAGGGGCATCGGTCCTAGGAGGCAAGCAGAAAATATCACACTATTGGATCACTTATCACCTCAACTTACTCCTGAAGTGAGATTTTCAGTTGGTTCCCCATCCATGGAAGAAGATAACACTGAGGAGGAAGAAGAACTCTCACACTTTAATGCTCCTATTATACCCCAATATGAGATGCCATTGGAAAGAAGTGTGATCACCTTTGAAGCCTCTAATGAGCTATCGGATGATGTGAGGCATCGTGCAAGTTAGGAATTTGTTGCAGATGATACTTTTGTGCAGACCCCTGAATTTAAGTCCTTTATATATGAGTATAAAGGAATAATAATAAGAGAAAGGTTAAAGGACATTGACCCTAAGAAAGAGGCTTATGCCTTGAAAGAGTTGCAACATGAAGTTGATAGGGAAATTAGAAACATGATTGCTGGGAGAGGAAGAAAATTATTGCAAGAATTTGAAGTTATGCTCCTTCCTAGGTGGGATATTAGTTTAGCCATTGTGTTTGACAGCTTTTTGAAGAGAAAGAATAAAAATTTACAAATAATGGATGAATCAGGTGACAAGTTCTATACAGGGTCAGGGTACAATCCTGATAATACCACTTTGCAAAATTGGGCTCTTTACCCCCCATGAAAGAAGCCTTCTTTTATTGACCATGATCATATTTTTGGACATCTCCTGGTGCAAAGAGTAGGGGAGACGGATCCCTTGGAGACTGCTGACTTGAATGTGAATGTATCCAAATTCACCAAAGCCCAAATCCAAAAGCTAGTAAGAGATAACTAGTGGTTGATAGAGGAAAATGATAGGTTGAAACAAGAATTAACCAACTACAAAGATAGGTTTCCTGCTTCTCCAAGGATTTAATCTCCTTTAATTGAACATGAAAGAAAAGTGTTAGAGGCCATGTTTGAGATTGCTCAATGGAAGCATAAATTTGAAAAGGCTCAAAAGGAACATGAAGAACTAAAAAGAAAATTGAAGGCTACTACTTTTGAAGTAGCATCAGGGATAATTTGTATGAAATTCAAAGATATGTGCCAACATGCAGATGGTGCCTGGCGTGCTCAAAGTGGAACATACAAGGCCCTCGTGGAGCATGGAAAATTGCTTGATAGGATGAAGGTAATGGAATCCCATATCAAGGAAAACTATGGAGATAATAATTCTTTGCTCCAAGAATGTCAGAGCATCATGAATACACATGAAAAATTCTAGAATATCTTGACACAGGAATTGAGTGACTTCATCTAGCCACTATGTATGGCCATGCTAGATTTATTTGAAGAAACAAATTTGAAGGATCGAAAAACTTGGAAAAATGAGATATCGAAATATTTTCCAAGCATCCTTGATGACATCAATGATGAGGATGAGGTACTCAGGAAAATGCATAAGCAACTCGGCAGGATTGTTGGATTGGAGAATGTAATGAAAATCACTCTAGAGAATGCAAACACTTATGCCCATGAGAAATACATTGATCACATGTCAAAGGTTAAATTGTTCCTAGCACGAGCTGTATGAGGAGGTAGTCAGAGTTTGGTTGTTGTGGATGCATTAACATGGTGCTTGAGCCTTGAACAGATCTTAGGTGGTCGCGAGCACTTGTTGATGATTAACGGACTATGGTGCATCCAACAATAAACTCTTTTTAAGTTTCTATATTATGTTAATTATGCTTTAGTTAAGAAACAATGTAAATTTTGTGAATGGACCTGAAGCTTGTTGCTTCACGTACAAATAGGGAAACCAAGGTCCGATTTTGATCATCATATCATCATCATTTCAATCCATTGGAATAGATACTAGATCATCTCATCCACTTATTCATATCAAAATAACTCATGTTATGTATTTTTATATTTTGAGCAATATAATGGAGTAGATACATTATAACTCGTAATCCATTTTCAGTGTTCAATTGTTGTGTCAATTTTCATGCTTATTTATTGCTTTGTTGTCTCCAAAGTGGTCTTTTCAAGTTGTTTAAATCTGCAAGATTTATTAGGGCACATTTGTTGTTACTGTGTGGATGCTTTGATTGGTTTATGGTTAGGTGTGAATTAAAGTCCTTTCAAATAATTTACTTTAATTGGTTCGTATTAAGGATTAAAGTCCTCTTAGAGATTGGAACCTTCTTATGGTCTAAAAACTTGCATTTTTGAGACCCAATAAATTGCAAATAACTCTGAAAATTTAGAATTCTATGAAATAGTGTATATATTCTATGAAACAATGTATATATTCTTGTACTTGTAAATATTCTTGTATATATTCGTGTACTTGTATATTCTATGAAACATTCATTATTTTCTATGAAACAGTGTATATATTCTTGTACTTGTAAATATTCTTTTATTGTTATGTCTATTAAAGAAAATAGAGTTTGAATAAAAATGCTTCACCCATTTTTGTAAGTATGTGAATTATTTTTTAAGGAAAAATCTTACAGTGTTTACATTTTCAATTTACTAGTTTCAAATTTTCATTTTCTATGTATATAAAATTGTATGTGCTCTTTATCTCTAATGACATAAGATATAATGTCATCAGAATCAAGGTTTTCAATTTCAGCACCATCATTGTCCACACTTTTTATGTCCTGTTCACTTTTAATTACAATCATCAAAATTTTATTTTTATTTCTTGTTCGAGTTAATCTTGATTCCTTTCAGCACAACACAATAGGTTGCATATTAAATTTCAAAGATTTTCTGTGCATTTTTTTGTATATATTATTTTCTTAGTGCATCATTATGTAACAACAATTTCACTTCTGAGATATACGTAACAACAATTTCACTTCTAAGATATATAGTTAAAATAAATTAACGCACATGTTTACTTTGTCAAGGGAAATGTATGGTGAATACCCTATGTCTTTTAGATAAGTGTGCAAGCGAAATAAGACATAACTGATTGAATCTGATTTTCTACTGTACAATTATTTTTTTATGTGCTTTTTAATTTTTGCATGTGGATTACCCTTAGAAAGAGACTACTTATCTTTTCTTAAATGAAGCCTTTACATTTCCTATCTACGAAAGGACTTTACTGCTTGACAACAGGTTCGTGAACTTCATACAAATTAAGATTGGTGTAAAAGGCCATCCCTGCAAATGTTGTTTGGTCTAGAATTGTAATGGAAAATAAAAAATCTTTCTAGGAGAATAAAATAGGTTTTTAATTGTCCAAGTACAACATAATATTACTGAAGCATTTCAAAGTTTAGGCCATAAGAACCATCCTTTTTAAATACAGATTGCAAATAATTTTGAAAATTTAGAATTCTTGGTCATTAACATTATTGTCTTCTACAATGTCATCCAATGTATCATTGTCAATGTTCATATGTTCTTTCAAGTATTTAATATTATCATCACCCTCATCTTGACCTACATCATCGTCATCATCATTGAAATTTGACTATAGACCATCTATATTGTTACCAGATGTATTTGGATCATCATTTTCTATACCATCCATATTGTTGTCTTCCATAACATCATCTAACTCTAGATTGTTGTCTTCTTGTGCCTGAACATAACCATCTTCAACATCATCATGGATGTCAATTTCTTCGATGTTCTCTAATACCTCTCTCTCATTTTGTTGGCCATCATTATTTTGCTCAGTATCCACTAATGCATCGTCAAATACATGCCTTAATCTTGGATCATAATGTATGAAAAATATCCATTTCGGGTCCAAAATATGTTCATAGAAAAATACCTTCACATGAACGACATACATATATTAGACGTATGTTATAACAGTTTTACTGATTAATAAACACATGTATATATTCACAATTAGCTATGAATTAATAGATTAATGATCACTACCGCTTCTTGTTTGAGTTAAAGAAATAACTGCTCACAATGAATTGGTAGAACATAAGGCTCCTTATCCTCCGGTAGGAACAATGAGGAATCTATAGAAAACAATCCACTATGGGTATCATGTCTTCGTGTCCTCTCAAATGGTTCATACCATCTACACTTAAAAATATAACATTTAAAAGAGCGATAATCCAACTCAATAATTTCTTGTATTTTCCCAACATATTGTAGATTCCCTTCAATTATTTTCTTATCTTTTGAGCTTAATCAACTGGATTGCTTGAATTCAACCATGATGCCACAATCAAAGGATCGTCTCTTTACGTCTACAATTTCTACACGATAATGTTGACCATATGCCCACATTGCTGGATATTTCCTCACCTGTGAAAGACCATTTATTTCAGTGAAAAAAAATATAATGACAAATATTAAAATAGTTAATACTATCAAAATTGTAAGGAAACAACATTTTGTAAAATTCCAACTGTATTTTTCTTTCACATCCTCTAGACATGTTGATTTCATCTTCTGTTATGTTTGAATCTGTACCTGCATCTTCTATTTGATTTTGAATTTGTTCAGTAACCCATTCTAGTGTGCAATCTTTTCCCCATTCCCCAAGAAGATGAGTGGGAAGTGGAGTATTCCTTGGGTTCGATCTCTTAAACTGTCCCCTTGCTTCTAACACTTCTTCTCTCTTTTTATCATATAGATCAATCTATTTCTTCATAAAGTCCATGTGGTATATAATGAAATTTTCGAGTATAGAACTTTCATCTACACCTATTACATGTCAACATGTTTATTTCAAACTCCAAATGTCATGTTGTTAATTTGAAAAATAAATTACAGAGTAAATTAATGATTGCAAGAAAAACAACCACATTGATCATGAATTTACTTACTAATTTCTACTTCAACACCATTAGATTGTGGTTTTTCTCCATCAATAATATCTGATGCTTGTTCTTCATCCCAGATGCATGGGCCATCTTCAAAATCCTTACCAAGGAATTCACATGGGAAGAAAAATGCTTCATTCAATACATACCCTTTAGCCATGCAACCCTCTGGATGTGCCTTTTGTCGGACATATCTTTTAAGAGTTTTCATATACCTCTCAAAGAAAAACATCCACCTCATTGATACGACACCTTCCAATTCAATTCCATCGACTAGGTGTATAAGTAAATGGACTTGTAGGTCCATGAAACTTGTAGGGAGCTCCTTCTCAAATACACATACAATTTCTGCAATTTCCTTCTTCCACTTTGGCACTTCAGATTAATAGATCTCCTTGGAGGTCACCCACCTAATATAAGAATAGTAAATTAGTATGAACCTTTATTCATAAATTAAAATGCAATGTAATATCTCTATGTCTCTCACACATGAACATTTCATATAGCCACATACCTTGTAAATGCTGACAATCAATTTATGGAATTGCTTAAGTCAACTATAAGACATGAATGCCCCCTAATTGCTAATGGAATGATATGCTATCAAATACATTTATGAAAAGGTCATTAGTAATTTTTCTCACACAACAAAATATCAAAATTTAAGTTTAGTGCTTAATCAATGTTACCAGTAAATATTAAATGTTGATATATAATACCTTCATTAAATTATGAAAATCATGTGTTTTAAATCCTGTGATATGTCCATCAATTGTAAAAGCTTTAGCCAATGATGACCCATAGCCAGTAGGTGTCCTTATTGAATGGATGACATTTTTTAGTTGCTCTAGCTCTTCTTTTTTTCAAAATCCATGGAGCTTCTGCATATGTTTCATTTTCCCTATTTGGCCACAAATGTTTTCTATCAAATTTGGTACGCGAAAGAGCAATATCTCTCCTCGAAGACAAGGTGTCCTTCTCTTTGCCTGATATATGTTGAAATATAGAATCTGGGACATTTTTGAAGATGTGCATAGGATCTAATAGGTGAGATATTAATAGATCCTTCTAGTAAGGGAGCTCATAAAATATGGATTTCTTTTTCATTCCTTCTAGCATATTAACTACAACTTGTTCTAGTTCTTCAATTGAATCACCCCAATCAAAAAAATAATCCCAAGCTTTCAATTCAGCATCTTCATACTTCTTAAGCCAATCACCTGGACCCATAATCATGGGAGGGCCTCTATTTTCAACTTTTCCATCAAATTGATTCTTCGGGCGATTTCTAAACCTATGATGTAGTGGTAGAAAAACCATGTTGTTTGCATAAATAAATTTATGTAGATCTTTAGAATACCACCCTTGAAAATGTTCTGCACATCTTGGACATGCAAATATCCCCTTTGTTTGAATCCCTGCAATTCAATAAGTAATGTTATTAACATAAAAAAAAAGTAGTATAAAACTAAGTATGAAAGTTGGGATGAAAATAAATTATGAGTGTAAATACGTAAATACTTTATCTTACCAGAACAAACACCAAGTCTGGGGAAATCATGAATAGTCCAACATAGCACACAATACAACATGAAGGACCTATTTGATGAAGGATGTGATATGTCACACATTCTTATGCCTTTCCATAACAGTTGCATCTCATCAATAAAAGGTGCAAGATAAACATCCATGTTTTTAACTTGATGTTTTCTTGGAACAATGAGAGTCAGCATAAGGTGCTTCTTTCTAACACTCATCCATGGGGGAATATTGTTTACTATCAATCCATCTAGCCAAACACTATAATTTGACCTTAGGAAAGAGAATGGGCACACTCCATCAATTGCAAGACCAAACCTGATACTACGGAGTTCATCTTTGAATTTTCTTGGCCATTTTTCCTTTGTGTTTCATTGCTTTGGAGTCTGCTAGAATTTGCATGAATCCATCTTTACTCATGTTCTTTGCATTCCAGTCCATCAATTGTGCTAGTGAATTGCAACGAAACATTCGTTGAAGTCTAGGTATAATTGGCATGTGATGTAAAACCTTCTTTGGAACTGTAGGACCTTGTACATCTGTATGATATGTCTTCTCTTTGCATACAGGGCATTCTACCTTGTTTTGATATTCATCTCTATATAAAATTCAATCATTTTACATGAATGAATTTGCTTATATTCAATCCCCAACTCAACCAACAACAGACATGCCTCTCTGCAAGTTGATGGCAACACATTATCTTCAGGGAATATTTTAGTTTTTAATGCCCTGTAAGATTGCTAGAGATTAAATCAATTGAATGTTTGACTTATGATGAACATGTTTGATATGTCAATCTATACTAGGACTGTTTATATACAATATATGGTTTTAAAATCCCCTTAAAGAAATATAAACAAAGTTGATGAATTTTTACGAATTATGTACACCAATTGACAATGCAAAGTAAGAAATAGATTTCAACTCACTTCAGTAGGGTAGTGAATCCTTTGTCTGACCAACCAAATAGTGACTTGATTTCTAATAATATTAATGTGCATGCCAATTTTGAGGTTCTACTTGCACCCGATTTGAACATAGGTGTCTTTGTTGCTTGCTTGATGGAGTCTTTGATGTTGTTATCATCAACATTACATTGGTGGTAATTACCCCTGCTATCATCGTTATTGTCAACCATATCATCATTATTGTCATCATTGTTTCCATCCCCAAAGAAACATGTAAGAATTTCATTCAATCCTTCTTCATGCACTGCATTTTCACTATCATGATCATCATCATTAAGGCTAGGTGGCATGTCATCATTGTATGTGAATCTCATCAGCTCTTCAAATTTCTCAGGTGGTAGTGTTCTCTTCAATCTTTCTCTTTTTGCCCTAGTATGGTTTAAAGGATGGTTTGGATCATCTCGTCCAAATATTAATAACCTAGTTGGATCTTGGGTATTAGTATGTGTTTCACCAAAATCTTCTACCTATCAACAAACGCAAGCATTATTTAATGTTTGGCAACAATTGGATAAATCATAAATGTATCAATTTCAAAGAAATATAATCAAATATGGCTTAAAAAATAAAAATAAAAATTGTATGAACATGTATACATCAATTGAATAATGGAACATTATTTTATAGACTACCTTTTTTATACAATAATTTAAATAAAACACAATTTTGACAACAAAGTTTATAAAACATCAGTCCACACTCATTTATTATTCTTTGGTTTTAATCGATTGTATGAGGCATACTACGAACTGGAAGCTCATCATATATGTAATGTCTTTGCACAATCGCTCGTTTGAATTATTTCTTTCCATGACATACAAAACATCCACAAACAACAATTTTCTCAAAGTATTCATCCCATGTACTATAGTCTTGACCTACCTCTTCTTCAGTGCAATCATTTGTTGTTTCTGCAGTATCCATTGTCATATCCTCTTCCACCCAATGTCTTCTATGTGATTTAATAGTTTTAGGTCCACGTCCATGTACATATATTCTTCTTTTGCTAGTTGAATGCTCAGGCTCTACATTTGCTCCAATCTCCATCTAAAATAATCAACAACATGCATTAATTTATGTCAAGATTGGATAATACATTATAAATTTCAATAATATTGTGAAAAAATATGGATGTATCACAAAATGCAATCAAATCATTTTTTCCTAAGTTAATTAAAAATTTGAGTACCTGATGTCTCGCTTCATCTGTTGTGTCCTCATTTGATATGACACAATTTATTGCCATGGCCTCATCTCGCCACTATAATACACAACATAGTAAATAATGTTTAGTACACCAATTATATCATTTCAACGAGTATGCTATCCAACACAAAACCTCACTTTAGTCATATATTTGACATATTGATATCTCCTCTATGTTGTATCATTTGTGAATTCATAAACACCTTCCTCCTTTGGTTGAGGTTTCTTTCTCTTCTTACCTGTATTGTATCTATAGATTCTATTGTCTCATCTATTTCCACCCACTTTCCTCTCAGCGATTTAGTATTTCTATGTCGTCCACATCCTCTCTCCATCGCCTCCTCTATGAATGAAAATGTTGCCACATAAGCTTTCACCGCACTACTGCCGAGAAGGAAGAAGCAACTTGCAAAACCACAATAAAAACTGCTCTACCACATCGAGCTGATGAAGGGTCCACAGGACAACAGTGGTCACCGCACTACCACACGCCTTTGGTAGAAGACTTGCGAGAGTCACCGCAACACCGCCAGGAACAGAAGGAAGACTCACATGCCTCCGCTGAAGCTTTCACCGCACTACCACCGAGAAGGATGAAGCACCTTGTGAGACCGCGATAAAAACCGCTCTACCGCACCGAGCTGATGAAGGAGCCACAAGATATTGGTGGTCACAAAAAGAAGGCAGGAGTTGGAATTATTTCCAACACTCCGGATCCTGTGATACACAACAATGAAAATATTCACTATACAACAATGATAGGTGCTCAATTAGGTGCACTTGGCACCTCCTTAGGCACCCCAAACAGATTACATTAATGACCTAAAGTCAACACTAAAGTTGGTGTTAACTAACGTCGACTAAACCATTGACTAAAGCGCTAACTACTAAATCAAAATCAAAAATTTAAAGATTTCCCGCGTGAAGGAAAAAATCAGATGACAAAAAAAGGGAGAAACGTCACGCGAAGGAAGAGAGCAGAGCGCTACCAACAACTGATGAGAAATTCGATTTAGGTTGCAACACCATAGGTAAGGTTACAAAATTTTTTTCTTGGTTGAATTCGTGATTGTTTACTACTCTTTGTATTGCATTTGAATTTGTGATTGTTTACTGGTTCATGGCCTTACCTATCCAGGAAACCTCTAAATTGTCCCATCATTATAAATTGCAAAACCTTTGAGAAACCAACAAAAAAATTTACCCTACCCATTTGAGCTTTGGCTCAAAATATTATAGCACGAAGCCAGGATGCCTCTGTATTCTTTCCCTAATCTAGGTATCAAGGAAATAGTGAACTACTTGGAAAATATTGGAATTGGGTCAGTCACTACTGAGCAACTGCTGAAAATAAATGCAGAAACCACTTGGTTTTGCCTAGTCGCGCCATAGTCACCGATGCCATGAAAAATTCATTCAAGATTGCATTATGAAAGAGTTTTCATGATAAGGTTATCAACACTAAGAAAACCCAATGAACATATTTTCCCTAGGTTATCAACACTAAGTAAACCCAGTAAACATATTTCCCCACAAAACAAAACTTTCATACCAAAAACTGGACGAAAAACTTTCATACCTGACAGTGTGTACTTCGTTTGCCTCCACAGATTGGACAAACATAATTTTCCCTAGGTTGTCTCAAAATTTCAAGCAATAGAAGGAAGCAAGCATTTCCAACAGACTCTGGCCACAATGAGGTAATTCATTGTCAATTTATAGATTTGTAAATGTTTCCATTGTTTCTTTGAATTTTACTTTTTAGTTTTTTATTTCTAAATTTAAAAGAAGAAATATAATTTAAATATATATATAGGGACATGAGACTGACAAAGATAAAGAGGAATTGTAGTTTTTAGTTTTTATAATCTAAATTTAAAAGAAGAAATATAATTTAAATATATATATAGGGACATGAGACCGGCAAAGATAAAGAGGAATTGGCTTCCATATTGGGGGTAAAGGCAGTGAACAAATTGGTTAATTTGAACTGGACAATGCTTGCCAGATACATAGAAAAAAAATCTAGTAATGCCCCTCAAACATTACAAACAAATCAATTGAGTGAAAGGGAATCAAATGATTCCCCAACCAGCCCTAGATCGAGCAAAAGATCTAGGAGGAAATCAATGATAGTAAACTCTAAGAATGTGGAACAGGGAAGAGAGACTTCCAATGTCCTAGCCACTCTTGGGACATAGACTTCTTCCACCACACCATTTTATCAATCTTGCATTGGTAGCTACAATACGAGATGGTTTCAAGGGAAGTCTGAATAACGAATGTTGGGAAAACATTTGTGAATAGGTTGAAGGAATCATGCCTTCAACGATTCAAAGAGCATCTACATTTGCCATTCTCACATATACCCATGCAACTAAAAAAAGAAATTATCCATGACATGGAGACTGAATTTGGCACAGGTTGGTCTGTAAAGAAGATAAACCTACAAATGTCTCAAAATTGCAAGAGATTTTGGTGCAACCAAACAAAGAAGATAAAAAAAATCCCCCTTGAGCTAAGGCAGAAAAGAAGGCCAATTGATGTAAGTGTGAAAGTATGTAAAGAGCTTGTAAAAGCATATGATAACTCCAATTCACGAAGGAAGTCCGGTGAGGATAGTACATAGGTATTTGAATTTGCTCATAAGATTATATCAAATTTATTAAACAATATTTAAATTTTATTTGTGCATAGTTAAATTGAATTAGTATATGTTTCAGGACAAGGCCTCTAAGGCTAGGCTTGAGAAACTTTGTGCCACGCATCGTAGTGGACAGAAAGGTTTACAGGCCTTGATCTATATATTTGTAAATATATTTAATATGTTAAATCATTTTTTTTATTTCCTTGTGATTGCATATTAATTAATTTAACTAGTCCATGTGCCATGTTTTGACAGGAAGAGAAATATGGCCGCCATCCAAAGCACTTTGAAAAGAATATGTTACAAAACAAAAAGTGGAACAATTTTGTAATCTGGATGGAGAACGAGGTATCAATAGTTGAGTTTCAATAACTTAGTTGAATATTGTTGTTTTAATATGTCAATTTGCATCTCTTATGTTGAGTTGTTTATTGATGCGTAGGATGAGTAAATAGAGCTCAAATCATATGATTACAAGATGACTGTTTGTGTGCATGAATAAATAGTAGAAGGATGTAGATGAACTCAATTCATCTAACTTTATGCCTCTTGGCAGAAATTCCTCTTGAATCTCTAATATTAGGTGCCTGAGACTTCCCTATAGCTTTTACCTTTCGTTGTCGCCTTTCCTTATCTTCATTGTCAGACTCGTCTCCTTTTTCCTTATCTGAATTTCTAGCTTTGGCTTCTAATTCATCCCATGTTTTACCTTCCTCCTCTTTAAAATATTCTTCTTCTTCTTCGTCCTCCTCTGACTCCACAAGAGATTCATCTTTTGAACCTTCCTAATCTGATTTTGATTCATCTTCTACATTAGAGAGTTCGTATCCTTGATCCAACTCTTCTAAATTATTAGAATCACTAGCTTCCATATTCAAAATTCCCAACAACCATCTTCAATAAATTTATCTAGATCATCAGTAATAGTCTTCAAAATTGGCCACCAGTTCAAGTTAATTCTTCTTTCATAATACTTTATTTCCATGGATTTCAGCCATTCCTTGATGCCATCAAGCGAAGATTGAGGAATGGCATACATGCGGAGTACATCCCGCTTGAAGTTTTTGAAAACAATAGCCATATCAAATGCCTTTTTCCCAAGTCCTACTCTCTCAAGGTTAACAATTCTCAATCTCACTAATAGAAATTACTAAGAAAGGTAATTCCACCAACTCCACCAAACAGTTTACCATAGGAACAATAAAAGCAGAGGTTTTGAAAGGAACTCCATGAAAGCCAAGTTCTCTAAATGGTATATCAAACTCTAGTTTAAAATATTTTAGATGAGGTTGCTCCCATAGCTCTCTTACTCGCTTGAAAAATCCTTGAAACTCTTACTTCTTAACATTCAAAAGATAAATGGAATGTCCTCAACACCCAATAGAGCTATCCAAAAAAGCTAACTAAAAACACAAACATGCTCCCGCACACAATGGCCTAATGGCTGGTTGTCATAGAATTCAAACTATTGAAGTAACAACACTGATCGAGTTAACATATATGCATCATTTTCATAAACAGCTGAAATGCGTAACAAATGTTAATCAATACATTGAATTTTGAGATGCGTTGAAATAAATAAAAAAACATGTTTTGGGGAAAATATCAGTAGCGTGGGGGAAGAAAACATTAACCCTAATAAAAGCATTTTTTTTTGTTCTTGATACACCATCTGTAAGTTTTCCTTGTATGAAATTATTGAATTTCTATATGGTGTACCCCTTAAAATTCCTACATGTTACAAATATGGAATAACAATGCACAACTTTGTATCGAGTCCAAATACCAAGACATTTTGAATAAGGGTAGCAAAACTTGATAAGGATGCAGTCACTATTACACGTATTGACAATCCAGAATAGTCATGTAAAGACAACAGCCTGTGAAAACCATAATCAATCAAATTATGCACATTCAAATCTAAGTCCTTGTTGAAGATTGAGGGTGTCAACAAAAAATCTAGAATAGCTCTCCTTAAACCATAGCTAGTTTTAAAGTGCAGTATTTCCAAATTCAAATCCACTTCTTAGCTAAGGAAAGGAGGTAGGATTGTCAAGTGCTACCTCAAACAGAGAAGGCCATAGAAAATATTGAAATAAAAGACCCAATAAGTGAGACGACATAGTTGTATATCATAGATAATCATAATTCTTGCAATCCACATATGCTTGTGATACAAAAAAAAAAGGTGCTTACACATTGGATGAATATATCCTCATCAAAACGACCAAAAAGAAATTTCAAATTTGTAAGTAGACTCTGACAGTCAAGAAAAATAGTCATAAAAATTGGAAGTAAACTTTGGCAGACATGTAGGTGAACTTAATTCATCTAACTTTATGCCTCTTGGTAGACATCAGGATCTCCCCTCCTAAATTTTGGACCACATCCATTACCTCCACATAAAACTGGACATCCTTGGTCTTCTTGGTTCCCACGGCATGGTATGGTTATGCAAATGAAAATGAAGAAAAGTAATCATCTCCTTCTTCGCTGGCTGGAAGAATGTGTGCTTAATTTTTTGATACATAATATCAACTCTCTCTTCTACTCGCATGGTTGAATATTGAAATCCATTATGGTGGGCCTCCAAAGTTCCAATCATCTTTCATCCTCTTCCACCAAATGTTGGCCTGATCCACATGTCTACAAGCCTAATTGGCTTTGTTTTTGAAAGCTGAAGTTTCTCCTGAGTCACCAGTGTAGCTCTCTCTACCTTTTCAAACTCTTTCATTGCTACAGATCGTCTCTGGGATTTAATCATTTGTACCACATGGTTGATGTGCTTTGAATCCTTACATCTAAAAGAAATTTCCTTAACATAAATACTGCTAGGGAATTTCAATGTTGCCATTGTAGTTGGCATTAAAGCCGGTACCTGCAACATTGAAAATTATCCTTATATAAGAATTCCCTCCATCTTGTTGGCTTGTAACACTCTTGATGGTGGCTACATGAAATATGATTTTGATTCCTCTTCTACATCATAGGGTTCATATCCTCGATCTGACTCTTCTGAATTATCAGAATCAAAATCACTAGCTTCCATATTCAAAAATTCCCAACCACCATCTTCGATAAATTTATCTAGATCATCAGTAATACTCTTCAAAATTGGCCACCAATTCAAGTTCATTATGCTTTCATAATACTTTATATCCATGGAGTTTAGCCATTCCTTGATGCCATCAAGTGAAGATTGAGGAATGGCATCAATGTGGAGTACATCTCGCTTGAAGTCTTTGAAAACAATGGCCATTATATCAAATTCCTTTTGGCCAAGTCCTACTCTCTCAAGGTTAACAATCTCAATCTCACTAATAGTGATTACTAAGAAAGGTAATTCCACCAACTCTACCAAACAGTTTACCGTAGAAACAATAAAAGCAGAGGATTTGAAAGGAACTCCATGAAAACCAAGCTCTCTAAAAGGTATATCAAACTCTAGTTCAAAATATTTTAGATGAGGTTGCTCCCATAGCTCTCTTACTCGCTTGACAAATCCTTGAAACTCTGTATTGATTTTATTTTTCCTATCCCTCTCTTGTTGTTCTTCCTCAATTTCATCAAGATCATACATTGACCTTCTTGCCCCTCCTAAATTTTGGACCACATACATTACCTCCACATAAAACTGACATCCTTGGTCTTCTTGGTTCCCACGCTGTGATATGGTTATGCAAATGAAAATGAAGCAAAGTAATCATCTCCTTCTCCACTGGCTAGAATAATGCATGCTTAATGTTTTGATACATGATATCAGCTCTCTCTTCTGCTCTTATGGTTGAATACTGAAATCCATTATGGTGGGCCTCCAGAGTTCCAGTCATCTTTCTTCCTCTTCCACCAAATGCTGGCCTAATCCACAAGTCTGCCAGCCTAATTGGCTTTATTTTTCAAAGTTGAAGTTTCTCCTGACTCACCAGTATTAGCTGTAACTTTTTTGAAAGTTTATTATGGTATGTACACTTTGATATGATCTAATGTGATTATGGTTTCGTCTCATATGTTGTAATGTTAGATATATGACAGAAAAATAAATTACTGCATGAAATAAATAATAACTTTTCATTTAAATGTTTTTTTTTTTGCAAAACATGGGTCTTCTAGAAGATCAAGATGATCCTCAACATGATATAGATCTACAAAATATTGGTTATTCTGGTACAGATCACATGGCAGAGGATGATGATGACGCAGATACAGAAGACACTGAGGCCGATGACAATGATGATGACGACGATGACGATGATGATGATGACGACGACGACGACGACGACGACGACGACGACGACGACGACGACGACGACGATGATGATGATGATGATGATGATGATGATGATGATGATGATGATGATCACGATGGTGATGATGATGATGATGATGATGATGATGATGATGATGATGATCACGATGGTGATGATGATGATGAGACAGTTGGGGATAGTAACTAGTGACATTCATGATCATATAGACTACATTATGGATCATTGCTAATATATCGTTATGATGAATCTTTTCATGGTTACTATCATATGTATCATTTTCACGGCCTACAATACTATATTGTTGAGTTGTATCATATTGACATGTATCATTTTCACTATATCATTTCGACATGTATCATCTTGACTTGTATCAATTTGAGTTACATAATTTATCAATTTATTTATATCATTTGTACATGTATCATTTTCACTTATGTTGACTATTGGACATGTATCATTTTGACATGTTTTTGATGTACTCGCATATTTGAATTTCACTTGTTTTAGTTATATATGATGATGATCTTATCAGTATTGACTTGACAATTTATATATATTAAAAGCGGTTGATGATTTTTGGATGGATATTTATTAAGTATGATTATTTTAATTTACTGCTCAGGATGGATGTCAAATTCAATTAAATTATAGATATTTGACTCGCTTGTTTTAATTATAGATGATGATCATGTTACAATAATTATATTGTTATTTAATCATATGAGTTAAATAATTAAATTACTTACTCTATAATCATATGAGTTATTTAAGAGGCACAATATATTTAACTAATTAAATTGAAATAAAACATATTAAATTAATAAATGGAAGCCAAACTAGAAGCAAACCAGAACCAATCTTGGAAGCAAAATTGGAAGCAAAACCGGAAGCAAACCTGGAAGCAAAACTAGAAGCAAAATCGGAAGCAAAACTCGAAACAAAATTGGAAGCAAACCTGAAAGAAAAATCAGAAGCAAAACCGGAAGCAAACTTGGAAGAAAAACTAGAAGCAAAACTAGAAGCAAAAAGGAAAGCAAAACTGGAAGCAAAATCGGAAGCAAACTTGGAAGCAAAACTAGAAGCAAAACTAGAAGGAAAACCGGAAGCAAAACTCGAAGCAAACCTAGAAGCAAAATTGGAAGCAAACTTGGAAGGAAGATTGGAAGCAAACTTGGAAGCAAAACTAGACGTAAAATTGGAAGCAAAACTAGAAGCAAAAATGGGAGTAGACATAGAAGCAAAACTGGAAGCCAAATTGGGTGCCCATTTTAGCACAATTTCTAGCGCTATTTTAGGCGCTAACAGAGGCGCTATGATTTTTTGGCGCTAAAGACGACGCTCAATACAACATTAAATCTGATGAAAACATTAGTGCAAAATTCGATGCCGAACTGACCATGCATGTTTGCGCTGGGTTGAGCGCCAACCAAATTGTTCAATTTATGTACTCAAAATACACTAAAATTCGACGCAAAAGTCGGTGATAATTTCTTGTTGTGTTGTTATGGATGATGACCTATAGTAATGAATGGAAGATATATGCATGTAATGATATCTATAGATGTGGTACTTATGATCTACTGATGGATTATTCTATGATATGAGCTTGTGTATTCTAACATGTTTATGCATGCAAGATATGTATGGATACTATGAATGCACTATGTTTTGTTTTTGGTTGTGTCATGATAAATATATGATTAGGAGTTAGCATGGTAGAAGATACTGATGAGATGGTTATTGATCGGTATCACATAATAAAAATATATAATAAATGAGATGAAATACATAGATATGAGATAGATTAATATAGATGGATACAAGATTGGATAAATATTGTGATATTTGTTTCATGTTATTTTATCATCATAGAATGTTTTATTGTGGAAAATGGATATATGTACACCAAGGTAAGACAAACCATGGTGGCTTTGGTGTCCTTTGCATGGAAATTGAAACATAGACAAGAAGGATTATCCTCATACATACTAGACATAATATAACCTTGTTAGAATATGTGAGAAAAATGAAACTTAAAGCATGATATCCCTAATGCAAAAGAGGTATTGAAATGACCTTATATAAACAAGAAGTTTGTTAATGCTAGAATCTATTCCAACACACACAAGGAATGTGCATTCCTGAGTAATGTAATAAGAACATTCCATAAACATGTCATATGGAAGTATTAAATTTGCTTCATTCATTCTCCTCTAATCTCATGGAGATATCCTTGAATAGCATAGGAATAGGGAAATATTTAAAGAAATCAAATAAAAAGACTCACTAACCAAAAAAATCAACAACCATTATATTGTCTTGACAAAAGATATGTGCTCAAATAGGGTAATTCATGCTGGCAAAAAGATGCATCCATCAAAGCATGCTAGTTTGGATAAGATTAGATAAAGTTGGTTAGGAAATTGATCTACAAGTGGTATGCTAGTTCAGTAGGATTCCTTTGTTTGTGATTATGTCTCGAATGCTCTATGTCCTTAGGTAATATATATTTTTTCATATGTGTTTGAGTTTTATGTCTACAAATTGGAAATTTATTGTGGAAATGATGGATGAATATGATTTAGGTTTATTATGGTTTTTGATAAGTGGACTCACTTATTATGGATGATGTGTGATGATGATATGGTAGTTCTAAAATATTTTCCCTCTGATACTGACTCCAAGGATCCAATACAAATAATAGGTTGAGGAAATTGCCCTAGTTAGGTAAAGGATTTATTTATTATGGGATGTATGTCATGAAACTTATTTGACCTAACATGGAATGAAATGATACTAAATATCAATAATTAGCAAGCTATGATAGGGTGATAGGTGCATGAAAGGATTTTATTATGCATGGAGTGGATTTAGATGCTAATAGAATGTGGATAGTGGTTTCTATGCACGACATCTATAAACAATTTTTCACCATGGTACTTACCCAAGGTGCCACCGAAGTGGGTTTTCACCATAGGGTAGATTATTTCTCTTTACTTTTGATAGTTTTCTATTTTTTCTATTAAGATACTATGAGGATGATGAGATGAACTTCTATAGGTGAATGTTATTGATAGGTTCATCTAGCAGTTCACCCTCAAGTGTAGCCAGTTGGTATGCTCTAGATCCATAAGCTACTATAACAATGAAAGGGCCTTGCCAATTTGGTTCACAATATTGTGTGGTATGAATTTCTTGTTATATCTATGATGAAGGCAATTTTGATAAGCATGTAAATGATTGAGCATCTAAAGCTACCTTTTTTCTAGCATTTCTAAGTGATGGAGTCTAGAAACTTTGTGTTTTCATCATCAATGGTATGCTATAGAGAGACCCTCAGTGATGGAAGTTTGATCTCTATAGGTAATATGGATTGAGCTTTGAAAACCAATGAATAAGGAGTTTGTCTTGTTGGTGTGCAAATATTGATTTGATAAGCCCATAGGATGAGATTAAGATGGATATGCTAGTCACGACTAGCTTCATTTACTATATTTTTGAGGATCTTTAGGATTGTTTCATTTGGCACCTTAGCTTGGCCATTACTTTGAGGATAATGTGGAGTGGAGAATCTATGTTGGATATGAAACTTATGGCAACAGTCACAAACCTCATTATTTTGAAAGGTCGCCCATTGTCAATGACAATGGTTGAGGGGACATTATACCAAAAAATGATATAACTGATTATGAACTTATATATTTTCTTTCCGATGATGAATGTGAGGGGAATGACTTCAATCCACTTTGTAAAATATTTCATAACTTAGTGATAATGAATCTATGATAATTGGATGATGAGGGGTGGATCTTACCTACGAGGTTGAGTCCCCATTATGAAAAAGGCCACAGTGTAGTAATCATTTGTAGATCATGTGTTGATGCATGAATGAGGTATCCATGTTTCTGATATTCTAGCACTTTCTTACAAACTAATGGGAATCTTGTTCCATGGTAGGCCAATAATAACTAGTCCTTACAAGCTTCTTAGCTAGATTAGGACCACTACAGTGTGCCCCATAGATACCCTTATGTACCTCATCTAAGAAAGTGTTGGATTCATTTGATTTTAGACACCTAAGGAGAGTACTGTCAAGACTCCTTCAATAAAGTGTATCACCAAGTATTATGAAGCGAGATGAGCATCTAATGAAGGTTTTTTGTTGATTGGAGGATAAAATGGGTAGAAGGATACCATGATAGAGTTGGGACCAACAATTTCACACACGAGTTCATATTTTGAGATATCGAATGTGGGGATCAAGAGTTCCACTAAGAACTCACATTGTTGATTATTATGTGGCATATCCAAAAGATACCCAATAATTCCCATTACATCAAATACTTTGTTATTTATCTTGGGAATCTACTCAAATGATATCTTAGTGAAGTAATACTTGAAATTTTCCACCATTTTCTTGTATGGTTGGATTTTCTCATCCTTAGTTTGGTAATCATCATTGACTTGTTTGATAACTAACTGGGAATCACTAAAAACTTGTAGTTCCTTTTTTTTCCATTGTATTTCCATTCTTAGTCCAATGATCAATGCTCCATACTCAATAATGTTATTTGTGAAAGGAAATGTTAACCAATATGATTTCGTGATACAATCACCTTATGGGGTAACAAATAGAATGTTTTCTTCTGATCTGTGGTGAGTATATGATCCATCAAAGTATAATTTCCATAAGTGAGAGGGGACCATAGTGAATATTCCATCATCTAAAAAATTAGATACTAATGGATGATCTATAATTATGGGGGAATATGCTAATTGATCAAAAATTACTTGTCCTTTAATATATTTTCTTTCTACATATTCGATTGCAAATTCACTGAGGATCATGACCCATTTTTCTAGTCTTCCTGTGAGTGTCACTTTTCTAATAGGTACTTGAGGGGATCAATATTAGTGATGAGATTAGTTTGATTATTTAGTATGTAATGCCTTAAATTTTGAGAAGAAAAAAAAATTTCCAGACATGCATATTCAATGGGAGTGTAGTTGAGCTCATAGCCTACTAGGGTATGACTAATATAATACACAAACCTTTCTTTTCCTGAAGATTCATGTTGTGCAAGTAAAGCTCGTAATACATATGTGGTAGCGGAAATGTATAGAAATAATGGTTTTCCTTGAATAGGTGATATTAGTACTAGAGGAGAAGTGAGGTAATCCTTCAAAAATTGGAAAGCTCACTGACAATTCTCATCCCATTTGAAGGTGACACCCTTGTGTGATAGATGTGTGAAAGGATGACACTTGTTAGCTAACTAAGAAATGAATTAACAAATAGATTGTAATTTACCTTATAGACTACATAATTGATTTAGAGTTATTGGTGAAGGCATATCAAGTATAGATTTTACCTTTATAGGATCAACCTCTATGCATGTACAATAAATAATGTAGCCTAGTAATTTCCCTGAAGTAACCTCGAAGACACACTTCTTAGGATTCAATTTGATACTGTATTTTTCAATCCTATCAAATATTTTTGCAATCATGTCTAGATTATCTTCCTTGGTAGTTGACTTAGCTAATAGATCATCAACATAGCCCATTGGTAGGTAGCTCCAACATTTTTAAGGACAAAGAGCGTGACGTTCCAACATTAGGCTCCCCATGGACATGTGAAAGTTGTTTTGTGTTGATCCTTTGTGGCTATATGAATCTGTTTATACCCTTAAAATCCATCTATGAGATAGAATTCCATGTCTCGTTGTCGGGTCTAAAATATTGTCTATGTTTGGTAAAGGAAAATCATCGTTTAGGAATTCTTTGTTAAGATCTATGAAGTTTGTACATATTCGAATGCCCCTAGTTGGTTTGGTAGCATGTAGAAGATTAGATAACCATTTAGGATAATCAATTGGTCTAATGAAGCCCATGTATAGTAGTTTATGGAGTTATTCTTTGATTAACAATGCAATATGTGGATGCATTTTGTGTAGCTTTTTCTTTCCAGGCTTTACTCTCGGGGCTACCGTTAGCTGATGAAGAAATAACCTAGGATATAATCCTATAACATCTATGTAGCTAAGTTCACTCGTCTGTCCTAAAATAATATCATGAACTTAGCTTTCTCTTGGTCTAATAGTGATGTTGCAAAATGAGTGATCCTAAGTTTATCTACTATACCAAAGTTGAATTTTTCAAATTACTCTACAAGCATTGCTGATCTCTCCTAATTTGTGGATATTGGGAGATTGTTAAGATTTCCATCCTTAGGTGTCTTAGAAAACTTTTCACAATTGGATGCATCCTTTGTTTTTACTATTTTATGATATGAAAGTGTCTCATCAAAGTTTTCACTAGGGGGCTTATTATGATTGTTATATTTTTGTGACTGGAAGGGTTGAAATTCTCTCCAAAGTATGCCATGTTGTCAAGATCTATAGTGAAACCAACTTTATGATCTCCAATTGGAATTCCATATTGTATTCCCATGAACTCAACTACATGGCTTCATCATTTTGGAATATATCTAGACTTGGAGGTCCTCATTGATCTCAATCAATGAGTTGAGGTTATACTAATTAAATGTTTTTGTTAGATGAAGTGGCTTTGAAGGATAGGGATGATAAATTATTGACATTATATTCCTCAAATATCTCAGTAATATGCTCTAAGGAGTCATCGAAAGTATCCTCATTAAAAATATCAACTTCAAGAAAAGCTTTAGATTCCTTTGTAAGGACAAGCCTATTATTAGAGGACATAGTCTCTTGTTTTCCAAATCCAATCCATTGAGAACATAGTTTTTTTTCATAGAAATAGGTTCCACAATTCCTTACTTATGTAAACCAAGATCATTATGACCATCATATCCCATTTGTTCCATTATTTGAAAGCCTTGAGTATTTTACGACAGTTAGTATGATGGCCTCTTCTTAATCTTTGTAAATCCATTTGGATATGTATTCTTCAATGTATTCATTATGGAGTTCAACTCATTTTGAAAATGTGGTCAAATTGCATTTGATGATAATTTTGGAAGCTTCTTGTTATGCATTTGGTATTCTATAGGACCTTGGTGATGATGGAAGTTTTTCTATGTTAAAGGACTCTTTTATGTTATACTCGCCACATCTTGTGTCTTGTATGTGGATATTGACCTCGAGAATGATGGTAGATTGGCTGGATGATTTGGTTAGGGTAGCAAGATCAATGTACAATGAAGAGGATGAAGCCTCACCATTGTTTGGAACTTGATTTTCTATTTGTTCTCTCAAATTATTGCAATAGTGAAAGGGATTAGGATATCTTGAGATAGTAACTTTGGTTCCATTGTGCGGAAATTTTATGCATTGATGGAAGGTAGATGGAATGACCTGCATGTCATCTATCCATGGGAAACTAAGAAGTACATTATAGGGAGGTTAAGATCCAAAACTTGACATAATGTATCTTTTGTTACTTTACCAAATCATATGTGGAGCATAATTATTCCTTCAGAAGGGCACTTTGCATTGTCATATGCTTTGATGACTATTTTCTTGATTAAATCTATAACTCCCTCATAGTATCCTAATTTATTTATCAATTTTAAAGTGCAAATGTTCAAAGGGCATGTGTAGGATCATGATGAGCTAAAAAGTGGCAACAATGAAAAATGTGTTTTTACTTCACCAAAATCATGAAACACGAATTTGACTTTTTGTATGGGTCAAATAAAATTTCCAAACCAAAAAAATATCCATTAGTAACAGATATCCATTAATAATAGATATTCATTTCCCGCAATTATCTTCATCAATTTTATGTTTTCAAGATGAATATCTATTTTGAAAGGCAAAACAAATATCCATTAGTAACAGATATCCATTAATAATAGATATTCATTTCCCACAATTATTTTCATCAATTTTATGTTTTCAAGATGGATATCTATTTTGAAAGGCAAAACAAATATCCATTTCCTATAAGTATTTTAATTAAATTTATGTTTTCCATTTTGAAAAGCAAAATGGATATTCGTTTTGAAAAGCCCAAAAAAGTGCACTTTAATAAAATAGGCATGATTTTTGTGTTACTAATCAAAATTTTGATTTTTTATAGGTGTTGAAAAGATGATTTAGAGGTCTACACATTGGATAAGATAATTTTGATAGATTGTACACCAAAAATTAATTCTAATCATTTTAATTTCCTCCTTAATTTTTAAAATTTTAAATGCTCATAATTCTTGCATATAAAGTCTTTGTTTGTGATTTTTTTATAATAATCATCCCAAAAGACTTGAAACACTAAATAAGTAATAACTAATGAAACTTTTAGATTATTATCCTAAGGAGAGTAAAAAACTTGCATAAATCATCATAGAAGGCCTCGTTATCTTTTCCTATGCATACCTTTTCCCAAGTTGAACTAGGAGACCATCTCTCTCTCTCTCTCTCTCTCTCTCTCTCTCTCTCTCCCCCTCTCCTTCATTCTCCTCTATGTATATCTCCCCTTTTACATTAATCTACCTCTATCTATATCTCTCCTCTCTCTCTCTACCTAGCTCTATCCCTTTCTCTTCCCCTAGATCTTTCTCAGGTTCTATATCTCTACATATCTCTCCCTCTTTCTATTTCTATCTCTCCCTATCTCCCTCTATACATATCAACCCCTCTTTCTATTTCTATCTCTCCCTATCTCCCTCTATACATATCAACCCCTCTTTCTATCTATCTCTAATTCTCTCTCCCTCCCTCTCCCTCCATCCATCTATTTATACAATGCCCCTCTCCATCAAGTTATCTCAATATCACCCTCTCACTCACACACACAAACACCCTGTGTAAGGAAAGTTGAGTGTGGAAACATCTTCCTAATTCCAATTCTTAGAAGAGAAACACAAATAATTCATTCGATTTCCAGCTATAGTTCATTAAGATTCACATTAACAGAATAATAGAGTAGATGAATTTGTCACAATCATAGAACAAACACCAGATTTACGTGGGAAAACCCTTATGAGAGAAAAACCCACACACAAAGCAAGATCTCTTTGTATTATAGTAAATGGTGATTACATACAAATTTACAGACTATGCTTCTAGATATTAATTTATAGTATCAATCTTAGAAGCATAACATTTCCCTAATCAACCTCGCTTCAATTCAATTCGAACAACACACAAACTCAACGTTACAGAATGTGCAATGTTGATGCAACATTTGTTCTACATTCCAGAGCCACCAAGAACCTATTCGATTCAAATTCCCCAAGTAACTGTAGTAAACTATCTAACTATTTACCATATCAAACCATCGAAGAGACTCTGTGCAAACTCTCTTCGAATTCATCGAGTCACTTCAAAAATCCCATAGTATGCCAAAACATATAGTCACCCATCCTCCGTCAACTTCATCCAATCCTCATTCTCCCACTTAGCATGATCGGGTCTCACCAAGGCACCTGTGGGATGGCGGGTTACACAACTCTATGTATATTTCCATTTTAATGAGACAATATATCATCTCCCACCGAAACAAGGATGTCACTCTGATGAGGGTAATACCACTCCATGTGGTCCCCATTTTATCCCATTGGCCAATTAAAGAGACTGACTTCAAAGTCTCTATGAAATCATGAAGTCCCACCAACAAGGGTCTTCTAGCCTTCCATCGACATTTTGAGGAGACATGACTCAATATCCTGACAAAACAACAAAGTCACTGCAATACACTCTCATCAAAGTATCGAGGAGACCCTAAGTAGAATCCCGTTGAAAAGAGCAACTCCCATCGATAGTGCATACACCATGCCAAAGAAAGAAGTAATATCGGTCCATCGAAGAGACTATGAATAAGGTCTCACCAAGAATGAGTAATCAGGTCGATGAAGGAATAAACACACAACCGTGCAAATATAATATCAAGCCAGTAATTTGAGGTACATTTTCCAACATGCTCCCACTTGATGAAGACTTACTAACTTTTTCAAAACTCGAAGTTACTAAATATCATAGGCCCCAAGGCCCATCGAGTTGGTACACCACTTGTACTTGTTTGTCCTCATAGGTTTAGTCAATGCATCCACAACATTTTCCAGAGTATCCACTTTTTTCTAGATTAACCTTTCCATCCTCCACCATATCATGAATGAAATGATATTGAACATCAATATGCTTCATTCTGGCATGGAAAGTTGGATTTTTTGCCAAACAAATAGCACTCTAACTGTCACAACAAATAGCAATTTTCCCTACATTAAACCCAATATCAGAACACAAGCGTCTAAGCCAAATAGATTCCTTGCAGGCATGAGTTGCTGCCATATACTTTGCCTCAGTAGTAGATAAAGTGACTACAGCATGTTGCTTTCTCATCCAACTAATTGCACCACCATGTAATATGAAGATATAACCACTGGTGGATCTTCTACCATCAATGTCCTCTACCTAATCAGAATCCAAATATCCATGAATGCTAATAGATCTTTGTGATCCAACTGAGTTACCATGATAACATAAAGCATACTGAGAAGTACCTTTCAAATACCTGAAAAACTCTTTTCACATAATCTTAATGCAACCTTCTTGGATTATCCATAAACCACATTTGCATAGGGCACTCTGGCCATGTCCTCCATCTCGGTGGGAGATTTTGGACAATCTTCAACAAAGAGTTTCATTCCCTACAACACTAGAACAACTAATTGCTTGCATTTTGTCATATTAAATCTCTCAAGGACAAAACTGATATACTTACTTTGACTGAGCCAAAATTTTCTACCATCTCTATCCCTTTTGATTTATATTCCCAGAATATACTTTGCTGCACCTAAACCTTTCATTTCAAACTATGTTGGCGACTGAGATTTTAAATCAAAAATTGTACCCTTACTATTCCAAAAGAATAACATGTCATCCACATATCGAGCTATAATAAGTAAATGACCATTTTTCATATTTAAAATACACACAATGATCTGATTTTGATCTTACAAATCCCAATGACAACACAAACGTGTCAAACTTCTGGTGCCACATTCTAGGAGATTTTTTTAAACCATACATAGATTTCTTTACTTTGCAAACCAAATTTTCTTTACCTCTTTCAACAAAGTGCTCCGGCTGGGACATATAAATTTCTTCTTCCAGATCTCCATGAAGAAATGTTGTCTTCACATCCATCTTCTCAATCTCTAATTCATAGTAGCTACAAGTGACAATAGAAAACTAATAGATGTTAGCTTAGCTACAAGAGAAAATATTTCTTCATAATCAATTCCCTCTACCTAGGAATAACCTTTCGCAACCAACCTAGCTTTATATTTCTCCACACAGCCATCCAGACCAATTTTCTTTTTAAATACCCATTTACATCCAACAGGTTTTTGACCTTCAAGAAAATGTACCAAATCCCAAGTTTCATTATTTTTCAATGATGTCATTTCTTCATTCATGGCCTCCAACTAGGAATTTGAATCAAAAATTTTAATTTCCTCTTTCACAGTCCTAGACTCATCAGTTCTAGTAATGAAAGCATAGGCACAACTAGAATCCAATAGGAAATATCTATACCTATCAGGTTTCCACTTCTCCTGTGTAGACCTCCTCATAGCCTGAGAGTAAGGTTGTGGTTATTCTTCTTGTTCAAAACTCTTAGAACTACTAGAGCTCTCCTCATATTCAGGTACACATGGAGTTTGTAGTTCCTCTTTTTCTGGGGTAAGAGGAATTTCAACTACATCCTTATCCTTTTCTTCTTTCATCTCTGACTACAGATCCACTGTAGAAGGTTTCAGCTGATGAAAGATTACACTTATGTTGTATACTACCTTCTCAGTAACAAGATTGCAAAGCTTGTATCCTTTCCCACCAATTCCATAGCCAATGAAGATAAATTTAACAACCTTATTTTCCAATTTAGATCTTTTCTCATTCGACACATAAACATATGTCTCACAGCTAAAGACTCGAATAAGTCTCAGAGAGGGCTTCTTACTAGACCATGCTTACATAGGTGTTTTTTCCATGAGCACCAAAGAAGGAGATCGATTCACCAAGTAACATGTTGTAGCCACTACCTCACCATAAAACTTCTGCTCCAGACCAACACTTCTCAACATACTTCTCACCCTTTCCATCAATGTTATGTTTAACCTTTCAATAACTCCATTCTACTATGGAGTGTAAAGTGTAAATTTATGCCTTTTAATCCCATGGTCTTTGCAATACCTTTCAAAATCTGCAAAAAAAAAATCACCGCCATTATCCATCCTCGAGCATCTAATTTTCCTTCCAGTATGATTTTCTACCAAGTTTTTAAACTCCTTAAGTCAACTAAACACTTCTGATTTACTTTTTAGAAAATACACAAATGCCCTTCTCAAATAATCATCTATAAATGAAACATAATATTTAGACTTCAATAACGAAGGAACATTCATTGGACCAAATACATCTGAGTGAACATAATCCAGTATGCCAAAATATTTATGAGGACTAGAGTAAAAAGAAACAAGGTATTGCTTTCCATAAATACAATGTTCGTAAAAATCAAACTCAAGGTTACAATCATCAAGCCCTTCAACCAGGTTTTTATTCTTCAAGGCTTTTAAGACTTTTTCTCCTATGTGATTGAGTCTATGATTCCATTGCATGGTTTTCTCTGCAAGGAGTTTCACCTCCAAAGAGTTTGCACCCAAAGGAACAACGTTCTCCTTCCCTACATGAGAAATTTTATTTG
This sequence comes from Sequoiadendron giganteum, assembly GCA_007115665.2. Lineage (NCBI taxonomy): Eukaryota > Viridiplantae > Streptophyta > Pinopsida > Cupressales > Cupressaceae > Sequoiadendron > Sequoiadendron giganteum. The sequence continues at coordinate 473,164,673 of CM021103.1, forward strand.
ACTTTGCAAAGACACTATTACATTGAACAAAATGTGCATCCAACTTGTATAGAGTGCCAATGCATGCACCCTTGGCCAACACCATTGAGACTCTAGTCATTTTGCAGCCACTACTCAAGAATGAAACTTGTATGCCAACATCATTCAACTTACTAACAGAAAGAAAATTTCAAGCCAAACCTGGTATGTGCATTACGCTATCAATTCATTTGATTCTTCCATCAGGAAATTGAATTCTGACTCTTCCACGACCAACAATTTCAAGACATGAGTCACTTGCTAGATACACCTTTCCACTAGCATACTTTTTGTACTTTGTGAACCAATCTTTGTGAGATGTCATGTGAAAAGATGCACCTGATTCAATCATCTAGACATCATCCAATGCCTAAGTCACCAAGGAAAAAATGAATGCATCCATGTCACTCTGAGAAGAATCGTTATCCGAAGAGTTTTTCTTCTTATTTTTCTCCTCTTTGCAATCCTTTCGGATATGTCCAGCCTACCCACAATTCCAACATTTTTGGTTTTCTTTCTTGGAGACTTTGATCTCCCTTTAGACTTGGATTTAGACTTTTTGTCTTTCTTTTTTCTTTTGTCCTTTGATCTTCCTCGAATAGCAAGAGCCTCCTTTGCCATCTCATAAGGCTTCCTTCACATTTCTTTTGAAAAATAATGAAGAAACCACATCTTCCATTTTAAAAGTGGTTGTTGTACTTCCAATAACCATCACCAGATGATCCCACATGTTAGGCAAGGAACATAATAGAAGCATATAGTGATTCTCATCATCAATATTTACACCTGCAGATGCCAACTAAGCAACAATCATTTAAAATGAATTCAAATGGTCTACTACAGATGCTCCATCCTCCATCTTCAAAGAATATAACTTCTTCCTCGGGAATAACTTATTCACCAAAGACTTACCCTAATAAATGTCACCAAGTTTCTTCCATAATGAAGATGCAGTCTTCTCCTCATGGATGTTCAGGAGAACAAATTATGCTAGACAGAGTCTTATCAACCCTCTATCTTTTCTATCTATGAGGTCCCAATCTTCTTGCTTCATACCTAATGGTTTAGTTCCAAAAACTACAACCTAGATATCTCTATCCACCAATAGGTCTTCCATTTTGAGTTTCCACAACTCAAAATTGCCACCATTGAACTTTTAAATTTCTACTCTTCCTAATGTGCTTTCCATCTCAATCTGCAATTTAGACAACCAGTTTCCTTTGCAAGACTCCCACTACAAAATTAGCACAAAAAACCTATCCTACCCACAAGGATAACACAACTCGCCGGGATCTGATACCACTTGTAAGGAAATTTGAGTGCAGAAATGCCTTCCTAATGCCAATTCTTAGGAGAGAAACACAAATAAGTCATTCAATTTCAAGTTACGGTTCATTAAGATGGACATTAATAGAATAACAGAGTAGAAAAATTTGTCACAATCACATAATGAACACCAAATTTATGTGGGAAAACCCTTACGAGAGAAAAACCCACACACCAAGCAAGATATCTTTGTATTACAATAAATGGTGATTACATACAAAGTTACAAAATATGCTTCTAGATGTTAATTTACAATATCAATCTTAGCAACATAACATTTCCCTGATCAACCTCACTTTAGTTTAATTTGAACAACACACAAATTCAATATTATAGAATGTACAATGTTGATGCAACATTCATTCTACATTCCAAATCCACCAAGGACCTATTCAATTTGAATTCCCCAAGTAACTGCAGTAAACGGCTAACTATTTTCCATATCTAACCATCAAAGAGACTCTATTCAAACTCTCTTCAAATTCACCGAGTCACTTTGACAATCTCACCGTACGCTAAAACATCTGTTCACCCATCCTCCATCAGCTTGATCCAATCCCTTTTCTACCACTTATCATGATCAGGTCCCACCAAGGCACCCGTGGGTTGGTGGGTTACATAGCTCTATGCATATCACCATTTTGATGAGATAATATATCATCTCCCATCGAAACAAGGATGTCACTCTGATGAGGGTAATACCACTCCTTGTGGTTCCCACTACAGCCCATCGGCCTATTGAAGAGATTGACTTCAAAGTCTCTATGAAATCGTGAAGTCCCACTGATAAGGATCTTCTAGCCTTCCATTGGCATGTCAAGGAGACATGACTCAATGTCCCAGAAAAACAACAAAGTCACTCTGATATACTCTCATTGGAGTATTGAGGAGACCCCAATTAGACTCCCACTTGAAAGAGAAAATCCTTTCGACAATACATACACCATGCCAAAGCAAGAAGTAATATTGATCCATTGAAGAGACTAAGAATACGGTCTCACTAAAAATGAGTAATCAGACCGATGAAGGAATAAACACACAACACTGCAAATAAAATATCAAGCCAATAATTTAAGGCACATTTTCCAACACCTTGTTTCTCCCTCTCCCTCTCCCTCTCTCTATCTCTCTATTACTTGTCTTGATCACCTCCTTTCTCTCCATCTCTTGCCCCATCTATCTATATCTCCCTATTTCTCTCTTTATCTCTATCTATATCTCATTATCTCTACCTCTCTCTCTTATATATTCTCTCTCTATCTATCCCTTTCTATCCATATATTTATCTACCTCTATCTCCCTATCTCTCTATCTCTCTCCCTATCCCTCTCTATCTCTCCCTCTCCCTCTATATATTTATCTATCTCTCCCCCTTTTCTCTCTCTCTATCTACCTATCTCTATCCTTTTCTCTACCTTTGTCTCTCTATCTACCCCATCTCTATCTATCCCCCACTCTCCCTCCCTCCTCTATCTTCCCCCTCTTTATCTCTCCCTCTTTCTCTCCACCTCTTTATCTCTCCCTCTCTATCCTTATTTCTATTTATATCAATTTATCTCACCATTTATATTTCTCTATCTCTCACTCTCTATTCCTAAATCCCTCTCTATATTTGTATCTCTCCCTTAACCTCTCTTTATTTATATATCTATTCTCTCCTTCTCCCTTTATCTTTCTCTCTACCTTTCTAAGAGATGGAGGGTGAGTTGAAATAGAAATAAGTAGAGGGAAAGTTAGAGAGATAGATAGGAGAGAGAGGAGAGATATAGAGAGATATATAAAGAGAGAGATATGGAGAAATAGGTATGGATGGAGTGAGAATTAGGTAGAGAGAGACATAGAGGGGAGATAGAGAGAATTAGAGAGGGAGGGAGGAAGGGAGAGGTAGAGATAGAGAGGTAGGGTGGGAGGGATATAGGTAGAGTTAGGTAGAAAGAGAGGAAGATGGATATGGGAGATAAAGAGAAGTAGAGAGAGAGGTAAGGTGAGAGGGATAGAGGGAGAGTTATGTAGAGAGAGGGAGGGTTATGGGATATAGGGATAGGGGGAGAGAGAGGTAAGGTGGGAGGCATATAGTGAGAGGTAGGTAGAGAGAGGATGAGTGGATATATAGAGTAGAGAGAGGAGGGGAGAGAGAGAGAGAGAGAGAGAGAGAGGTAGGTAATGAGAGAGAGGAAAGTTGGTAGGGATAGAGGGAGGATTAGGTAGAGAGAGAGATGGTGAGTGGAGATACAGAGAAATAGAGAGGGAAGGTGAGAGAGAGCTAGAGAGGAGAGAGAGGGTGAAGAGAGATATAGAGAGATGTCTAAAGGGAGAGAGAGGGAATGATGGAGTGATGGAATGAGAGGTAAGTAGAGAGAAATAGAGAGGGGAGATGGAAAGGACCAAAGAGGGAGGGAGTAAGGGAGAGGTAGAGATAGATAGGTAGGGTGGGAGGGATATAGGGAGAGGTAGGTAGAAAAAGAGGAAGATGGAGATGGGAGATAAAGAGTAGAGATAGGGAAAGAGTGAGGTAATATGATCACCCTACATTTCTATACCTACATCTCCCTCTATCTCTCCCACCTTACCTATCTTTCTTTCTCTACTTCTCTTTATCTCCCATATACATATCTCTCTCTTTCTACCTACTTCTCCCTATATCTTGCCCACCCTACCTCTCTATCTCTACATCTCCCTTCTTCTCTCCCTCTCTACTTCTCTATATTTCCCCTCTCTATTTATCTCTACCTACCTCTCACTCCATCTATCCCTCATTCCCCCTCTCTCTCTCCCTTTAGATATCTCCCTATATCTCTCTTCACCCTCTCTCTCCTCTCTACCTCTCTCTCACCTTCCCTCTCTACACATCTCTATCTCCACTCACCATCTCTCTCAACCTAATTATCCCTCTGTCCCTCCCACCCTACTTCTCTCTCATTACCTACATCTCCCTCCCTCTCTCCCTCCTTCCCTCTCTCTCTCTTTCCCTCTCTCTCCCTCCCCCTCTACCTCTCTATGTACCTCTATCTCCCCTTCCCTATGTATTCCTCTCTATCTCCCCTCACCCTCTCTCCCTCTACCTACGTCTCATTCTATTACTCCCACCTTACCTCTCTCTCACTTTCCCTATATAATTCTCTCTATATCCCCTCACCCTCCTTTCTCTACTTACCTCTCCTTCTATCCCTCCCACATTACCTCTCTCTCTCTCTCTCATTATTTTTATCTCCCATCTCCATATTCCTCTCTATCTACCTACATTTCCATATATCCATCCCACCCTACCTCCCTCCCTTTCTACTTATCTCTATCTCCCCTCTCTATATATCTCTTTACCTACCCCTCACTCCATCCCTCCCTCATTCCCCCTCTCTACCCCTTTATATATCTCTCTATATCTCTTCTCTCTCTCCTCTCTACCTCTCCAGTTCCATCTATCTTCCTCTCCCACATTCCCTGTCTACTCTATGTAGGAGTGATAGGGAGAGAGGGAGAGAGGAGAGAGGGATAGAAATAGGGATATAAATCTAGAGATAGATATGACTTGGGAAAGATAGAGGGGAAGAGAAATTAATAGATATAGGTAGAGGGAGAGGGAGAGGGAGAGGGATATGGAAGGGATAAATAGATAAATATATAGAGGGAGACGTGGAGAGGTGGAGAGGGAGAGAGGAAAAATAAATCCAAAAGGTACACTTATATATTGAAAAAATGGAAATATCAATGATGTATCAAATGTGAAAATGAAACCCTAATGTGGTTACCAAGGATGGGTAGGGTAAGTAAAATTGATTTCACAATCAAGATTAGAGAGAAATATGTAAAAATATAAAAGAAATGAAGAATTGGTCATGCAAAGAGTTTCAAATATAAAATTGAGATGTAAATACCATAAAATTATAGATCTAAGAAAATATCATATGAATAAGAAACTATAGAAGAATACTAAGTTGTAAAGGATTAATTGGGTTTACTAAAATACAAAGAGGCCTAAAGAGGGAGAAAGAGAGAGGAAATCAAGGGACACGTAGAGAGATAAGTCTAGAGCTTGGGAGAGAGAGATAGGGAGGGAGGGAGGGAGGGAGGGAGAGGGAGGTATAGAGAGAGTGAGATGTGAGAGAGATAGCTAGAGGGATAGGGAGAGAGAGTTGAGATTGAGTTAAGTACAAAGGAAAGGATGGAGGGAGGGAGAGGTAGAGAGATAGGTCAATATATTTAAAGAGGGACAAAAAGAGAGGGAAGGAGGGAGGGAGAGAGATGTGGAGAGATAGGTTTCAAGCTCAAGGAGAGAGAAAGTGAGAAAGAGGTGGAGAGATAGGTCTAAAGCTCAAGGAGAGAGAAAGTGAGAGAGAGGTCTAAAGAGGGACAAATAGAAAGGGAAGGAAGCAGGGATGGAGAGGTAGATAGATAATTCTAGAGCTTAATAGATTGAGATAGGTCTAAAGAGGGAAAAAGAGAGAGGGATGGAGGGAGAGAGAGATAGGTGCAGAGATAGGTCTAGAGCTTAAGGGGAGAGATAAATATAGAGAGGTGGGGAAAGGGACACAGAGATATGATGATTTATGAAAATTTGTTCATCTCCTTACTACACAAAATATATTTTTTTAATTATAGATTACTCTAATGTTTTAAATATTTTGAGATGTTACAAAAAAATCATGAAAAAGGGAGTTCATATGCAAAAATAGAGAGCATTTGATGTTTCAAAAATAAAATATTAAGTTTAAATGATTATATTTTTTTTTGTATAATCTAGAAACAATACCTAGTTGATTGCATAGAACTCTAAGTCACCTTTCCAATGCCTATAAAAAATCAAAATTTTGATAAGAAACACAAATGTTATGCACATTTTACTAAAGAGGGTTTTACAAAATGGGTGTCCATTTTGAAGATATAAAAATGGGTACCCATTTTTAAAAAAGGATATTCGTTTTGTTTATCCAAAATGGATATATTTTTTGAAGAAATAAAAATGGGTACCCATTTCTAAAACTGGATATCCATTTTGTTTTTCAAAACAGATATCCTTTTTGAAGACATAAAAATGGGCACCCATTTCTAAAAGCCAAATATTTATTTTTTTATAGAGGTTTCATCCTCTTTTTAGGAATTCACCCTTCATGCTAGCAAATTTTTTAATCCAAATTTGATGAAAAAAAGGGTTTATTCAGTAAATTGTCAACATTTTACCAATATAAGATATGATTTATTTTGAATTTAACTTATAATTATTATTGATTTTTTACATGCATTGTGTAAAGTCATGATTGATAGGTTGATTGAAAAATATCTATAACTTTTAAATGGTTACATATTTTTTGAATCTGAAAGATGTGTCACACTCTATGTTTCACAAAATATAGCTTAAAGAAAAAAATCATAAATTTTTGACCAAGTTAGGGTGGCCAAATAAATGGTTTTTAATATTTTTAAAAAGTCCTAAAAAATTCATAACTAATTATTTACTTGCAAAAAAATTACAAAAAAAATATGTTCACATTTGGGCATGTGTCCTCTAATTATATTGAAAGATTCAAAAAAAAAATTGATCATACTTAGGTTGGCCGGACAAACACATGCCTTTTTTTTTTTTTCAAAATTTAAAGTACTACTGCATTGAAATATCAAATTTTCACCAAATAAAATTATCTTTTTCTAAAAAAAGCCTAGTAGCCTACAAACTAAATTCAATTTGCTACAAATTATATTCCTACATATTTTCCAAATTATGTTAATAACCTATTCAAATTCTTATGTGAAGTTGCTTAAGTCTTATTTTTGTATTTTCATTGCCACTTAAGGGCCTTGTTTGGCCAATCATGATCTTGCACTGACCCCAAATTAGTCCACCATCTATTAGGACTCATTTGATCTTATGTTTATGGACACAAATTTCTAGATGGATGGTATGATTATGAATGGGGCAATGGATAGACATATTTATTAGTGAATGTGAGATGTCCTACCATAGCTTGAAATTGGTCGATATTTAGATCAATGGGTATTGAAGACTCTTTGAGACTTATCTAAGATATCCTTATGAAGGGGAGATATATATAAAATCTCTAAGATGGATAATTGTGCAGGTGTTTTACCCAAATGATCTAAGAAATTACAATACACATTGTAGGTTGATATTTGGATGTAGCCCCTTGAAGGGTGACTTTACCTTTGCAGGTTGTAACAACACATTCAATATTTTTATTCTTTATGGTAATGGTAGACACTTGGCCATCAGTTTCCTAGATTTATTTTACAATATAGTCATAGTTGATGATATTATAACTAGTGTAGTTATTATAGGTACTACCTTTATTGGAGGTATTTCCATTTCCATGGTTATGCAGCAGATCCTTGAAAATCACATGATCATTATTAGATGTGTAGGGTTGGTTCTCAATGACAATATCTCCCTTATTGATTGGGTCTTGAATGAGATTCTTTAGCTTGAAACAATTGGGAGTTGTGTGTCCTTTCACTCTATGATACTCATAAATTTATGTCTTTCCACCATGTTGGTTTGACTTGAGGTTTTGACTATCTAATTTATAGGAGTGTTACTAAGTTTTACTAGACCGGTTTTTGAAGTGTTGATTCAATAGACTCTCTCAAAGGAGTATATTTTTATCTTGGGATATTTTTTCTTAGGAGGTCCTCTATGTGAGTTATTTTGAACAACACCCGATGTTTGAGCAGTAGGCAATGCTTGTAATATTGATGTGGGTTTAGAATCTTGGGCCATATTGGCATCAAGCACACCATCATTGACCATATTTTTGTTTTTATTCTAGAAACACGGTATTTCATTAGAGGATATTTTGTTATCCTTGTTCTCTTTATATATTTTAACAAGTTATTTGGCTATGAGGGTCTTTTTTATAGTAAGTACCTTCTATATGGTTTCAATAAAATTATTAGAACATTGAACTCAAAAGTGGAATCCAATCTTAGTATTCAAATTTTGAATGAACATCTAGAACAATTATTTTTTTGGTATATGACATGGACATTTTTTGGCTAAGTTCCTCCACCGTTGCAAGAAGGAGCAAATTTTTTCTCCATTACTGTATTTTGCAGTGCATAGATCTGCCATGGAAACTTTGTGTTCATTGCTATATGAGAAATGTAAAATGAAGTTCTCTACCAATCCTTGAAATGTACTAATTCCATGTTGGAGATGATAAAACCATTCCATAGCTTGTCCCCTAAACTCTATGGGAAGAGGCACATAAGATAAGTGTCATTATAAGACACCCCTAAGAAAGTTACATAGAGTTCTCTGATATATTAACATGGATCTCCCCTTCCCTTGTATTTGTCAATTTTTTGCATTTCAAAATTATGAGGGAAGGGTGGCATCAATATTGTCCTCTAATGTATAACTCCTTTTAGTTGACCCCATTTGAATACTCAAGATTTATTGTTGTAAATTGTGAATTTGTTGAGCCAATTTGCTTGAATGTGTGAGAGTGGATGTGTTAATGTGATTGTATGCAGAAACATGATGGGTAGATGATTGACCTTGGGGTAAGTTGGTTTATTGATATTTGTGAGGGATGTATTCACTATGTTGTGGTGAGTAAGTTCTATTAAATGTGTTTGGTGAAGTGAATTGTTGTGGAGCTGTCATGGATTTTTGATGTGTAGTATGCAAGAAGATGTTTTGATTATTTGGGATTATGTTTTAGTTAGGTGTAATGTAAGAGTGAGTGGATAAATTTGATGTGGTAAATGGGTTTGATGATATGAATTATTGTTGATGTGACATGATATTTTGGGGTTGCGAGATGGGGCTATAATTTTTTGGAATGATGTTTTGATTTGGAGGAGGGTTAGATGGAGGTGCTTGTGAAATTTATGATGTATATGGAGGTTTTATGATGTTTTGAGGTTATGAGATGGAGTTATGATTAGTTTTAACCTCGTTTTTTACTAGCTCAATTGTTAAAATTTTGCATCAAACTTATTATTATGTTGATCTACATTGTCAAGTTGTCATTCAAAAACCTTTTCTCATAATTATTTGAGTTATGTTTTGCTTGCATAGTTTATCAAACCTTTCTCAAAACATCACAATCCCACTTTATTGAAAAGTATTAGTGATGTCAAACTCCATATCTAGTACCAAATCGAAGAATGTTTATGTATTGTTCCATTTGTACCTAAAATTAACTATGGGCATTGGGAAAAAATTCATGGAAATGATTAGTTTTCACCTCATTTTTTACTAGCTCAATTCTTAAAATTTTGCATCAAACTTATTATTATGTTGATCTACATTGTCAAGTTGTCATTCAAAAACCTTTTCTCATAATTATTTGAGTTATGTTTCGCTTGCATAGTTTATCAAACCTTTCTCAAAACATCACAATCCCACTTTATTGAAAAGTATTAGTGATGTCAAACTCCATATCTAGTACCAAATCGAAGAATGTTTATGTATTGTTCCATTTGTACCTAAAATTAACTATGGGCATTGGGAAAAAATTCATGGAAATGATTAAATTTCAAAACTATGAAATTTCATGCAAATCCATTTTAAGGTGATGATCCTGATGATATGATGAATATGGCTATTTTTTCATTTGAATGCTTTACAATCAAATTATGAAAAATATTAAAATAAAGGTTTTATTTAGCCAAAATGAAAGTATATTTCTGATTTTGGTTGTAGTGGTACTTATATCAACCTAGAAAAAATTCATATAAAATAATTGATCTAGTCAAAAGTTATATTTATTTTTCGTTTGAAAACTTCGAAGCTTTTCAGGAGTTTATCAATGTACTCGCTAGATTAAATACTTTCAAAAGGTGTGGTTTCATGAGAAAATTAATAGGTTGAGGAAATTAAAAACAAGTTTGATTGATAAAGAGAGATAAAGATTTGACGGAGAAGTTGTGAAATTACCAAAAACTAAGCAAGTTATAATTTGGACTTTAGTCACACTTTGTTCTCAAAATTCTAATTTATGCTTATGTGCTCTATTTTTCTAAATTCTTAGCTTGTTTTTTTAGAATTAAAGAAAAAATTCTCAAAATTCCTAACTTTCTAACCTTAATGTTTTTTAGCATTAATGGGAGAATTGGTTCCTATAACTACTCTTGTGAATTAGAAGCCAACAATTACAAACTCCATGCAAGAAATGCTTGTTGAATGTGGTAGTATACATGAAGAAAATCAATGGTTTGAGAGAGGGTATGGACAAGAATTGTTGTCTTTTAGAATGTGATAATGGCAAGGCATGCAAAATAGATTTGTCTAAAAAGTTTTAAAAATTATCACTAACACGTTCCTTTCTTGCACCAATTTGGGAGATATTGAATCAAAGTATTGAAATCCATCAAAAAATAAGAGAAGAACTATATATAAAATATTATATTTTTAAATGCTTTGGTATGTAGGTGTGTACAAAGGGAAGTATACACAATGCATTGACTATTTGACAAACTACCTCAAAGATTAATGATCTCATCAAATGTATGGTTGCAAAATATGCCTAAAATAGATTTGTTGAAAAGGGTTTAGAAACTCTTAACCGAATGTAAGAATAGAGCCATATAAAAATAACATCCTCCCAACCTACACAAAGTAGGGTTTAGATAATTCATTTATTGTGAAGAAGACACGGTGCCTACCTCGGCCAAACTCATAACTTGAAATTTATAGGTTTATATTTGTCCTTTTGTAAAAGTGACTATGTCACTTATTGTAACTAGAAGTTAGAAAATGAACCTTATTTCCAAAAAAGTGATATAAAATGTAACCAAATAAGGTTCATTATTTTCATAACCATCATGTTTCAAAAATTAGTTAGGAAGTGGTTACAAGTTAGTTACAAGATAGTTATCAACAAAAGACAATAAGAGGCTATTTGTATTGTAAAAAGGGGGGGGACTCTAAAATAGGGGAAAATTTTGAGAACCTTTTGAAGAAATTGTATAAAGAATTTTGGTTTCACACTTTGTACCTAAGGGTTTTTGGAATTGTATAATTTTAAAAAGATAAATAGAATGCATTTGGTTCGTACGTCCTAGATGTATTTTTGAATTATTATTATTATTTTTTCATATGTCAAATTGGTAATCCTTTTTATATTTATGGAAATAATCTATTATCTGTTGAAACATATATAAATCATGCAATTGACATAATGAACACACTCATATCTTGTTATCTTGGTTTGAATGTGTGGAAGCAACTTGTCACCTTGTGTGTTGAAATTTGTTACACTTATTTCATTATCATTGCACATAAAAACATGCTTTGTGGTGAAACCCATTTGTAATTTATTTTATCTTGTGAAGTTGTAGTTGGTATTCATATGGCTATTACTAGGGTTTATGTTATTCAATTTCCTTTAGTTTTTTTCATTTTCATTTATGTAATTTATAGTTAAAAGTGCACATAAACCCTAAAAACCCTATCATATGAGGGAGTTTCCCCTCTAAAACCCAAAGGAAATTTTTTACTCTAGAACTTATCCAATTGTTGGAACATTCATCATTTCCCATTGGGTGAGTCACTTTGAAATTTACAGTGAAAAATATGTTAACCAAAAACATTTGGCGACTCTATTGGGAAAGGAATCGAAGTGTTGACCATTTGTTTTGTTCCTTGGAAATCTAAAGGCACCTTCCCTAGAATGAAGGTTGGTGACTCTATTTGGAAGTTAAACTCGAAATAATTGTTTGGTATGAATGAATTTAGATCTGTAATTTGTAGTTGCTTGAATTGGATAGTGATAATAAATATTTTCCTTTGTCGATGTACCTTTGATATAAGAGGGATTCACTGCACACGAGTCTCTTTATTCTCAAGAGATCACTAGGGAATGAACTTCCCTTATACACCTCAATTTGAATGGATCAGTCAAACAGTGGAGGAAAGTGGGAAAAAAATATCAGAACACGGGAGAGCGAGATTTGATTTCCCCCTCAAGCTAAGGAGCTCTCGGCCAAAAGACGTCAATGCAGTTTTAGGATGCCAATGCGACACGCTGGTGTCCTAAGCTGTGAAGAGCTCAAACGGGTGAAGCCGAATCTCACTTCTAGACTCGGGTCAGAAGTGCAAGAGACCAGACAATCACTGGAAAGCTAGAAAGTAAAGGGAAACATGAAAGAACTCAAATGATATTACCTTCATTCGAACGAGTCTTTATTCCAAGCTTCACTTCATAACTTGTACACAAAAGATCAAGGGGAAAAGATTGGGGTTGTATAGGGGTCTGCCTCAATCAGACCCCCATTTTGGTGTTCCCACCTCTAGGGACAACCAAGTTTGGAAAAGAGTGTAGAGGAGTAGACAAAGCACGTGGTGAAAACAAAACCCGCTTTGGAGTAGAGCTCGCACCACAAAGTAAGAAATGACCTAGTAAGAAAGAGTGATAGGGAGAGAGAGCGTTACCCACAAGTCGAGACCCTCTTCCGGCACACACGGGCACACCGCTATGTGCTTGCTTGAGAGATGGTAGCTGTTGGAGGGACCTCAGTAAAGCATGGCTTCACCTATAAAAGTGTTGCTATTCAAGGATAGAGCTTACCCAAGACTAGAGCAAGTAGTGACAATGCTTCAACTAATGACTTCCAACCCCAAAATGAGAGCAAAAAGGGGGTTTTCATGCATGCAAGGGTGGTGCAGAGTCGTTTCATCGAAACCTAACCGCCAAGACACATGTCACAAGGGTCAGGTTTCTAGATTCATCATTTCAAACTTGGAAAACCGCCAGGACGCTAGCTTGTCCAAAGCCTAGATTTTCAGGAAACGCCTTGTCAAGCTTCTATCATCTCGCCATGTGTCCACATGGAGTCAGAATCAAGAAATTATAACTCATGGGATTTTTCCATTAATGTTTCTAAGGTGTCATAAATGCTAGGAAAGATGCGAATATGTAGAATTTCCCCTAGGTGCAATTCTGCGACATTACATTTTTCTCCCACTTTAGTGGGCTCGATTTTGGAAAAAATCAGCCTTACTAAAGTAGAGAAGAGAAATTTTATCTGAATTCTAGATTTTACGAAAATGCATGCCAGAAAGAGGGACTGCAGAGGTCACCAAGGTCGAGCTAACTGGTGTCGAGGATGCCCCAAACTTCCAGGCTCAACAAACATCAATACCACTGTCATGAAAAATCGTTCAAAACTGTATCCTGCAAAACTTAAAATTTTGAGTCAGTTTTGCAAAATCGAAAGAAACTACCACAAAGAGAAGAATGATAAAGAAAAAGTGGTCAATTCAGAGGGAAAATATGATCAAGAGGTGACTATATGCCCCCTCCTAATTTTTACCCTAGCGTGGTGGGGTAAAGCCAGGAGAAACAGGGGAGCCATAAACTTTAGGAAAAATGGGCCCGAGGGGCCTATATATGCCTAGGTGGGCCCCTAGAAGGGTCATTTTCATTATTCACTGCGAGAAAATTATTGACTTTTATGAGAGAAAAGTTAGCAAAATGTCGATCAGGAGAGAGTATGAGGTACCAAGGCTAGAGCAACTATGGGAGGACATCGCCAAGGGTCGCGAGGTGGACCAGGTAAGCCTCCAAGCCTCGCTTTTTGTGCATTTTATTTTTTTGTATTTTTCCACTCGTCGAGGTGCACAGGCATCTAGAATTCGCGCTCGCGTCCTCGATACGCGTTGTTGTCCAAGACACACACTGGGGTCCCAAGTCCGTGATGTCGTCCTAAGGACGTGCTGGCATCCTCCGAGTGACCATGGCGGTCTACGTGGCGCACATTTGTCCTTCAACATTTTTTCCTTTCTCTATGATGTTTCTGACTTAAATTTTTTACTTTTTTGTAGGACTATCTAGAGATCCGAGAGCATCTTGGAGGGTGAGTGTTTTGACTCGTCTACGAGCAGAGGGATTTCCTTTCCCAAGATGATATCACACACCTGGAGTGGGTCGGTCTTTGGCACATATTTACTATGTCAGAGATGCGATACCATGAGAGGATGCTCACCGCTCTGATGGAGTGGTGGGACACCACCACATTATCTTTCCAGCTGCCATGTGGAGAGATTACTATCACTCTCGAGAATGTCTATCAGATCCTCAGTCTACCCATTCGTGGGCGGCGGGTGGTCCTGGTTGACACCCGATCGGCATGGGAGCGTAGTGAGGGCGTCCTCTACTACACCAAGAGGATAGATGGTGGCGATGGCACCATTCATATCTACACCCATTGGTATGAACAGGCGAGGACTACAACATCGTTGCTACGTAGGGTGATGGTGGTCACAGTCACCTTCTGCATCACCATAGATGGGTGAGGCTCACACCTTCACGGAGTCTCGTCCCTATTATCAGGGAGATGATAGAGCATCAAACTATTTTTGCCTGGGGGCGTAGCATACTAGGGCACCTGTACTAGGAGCTTGGGCGGTACATGCACTATGAGTACCGTAGTCTCACAACGTGCACAGTTTTGCAGGTATGAGATTTTTCCCAAATCATATGCACCCGGCTAGTCAATTTTCCCCAACGACGGTTGTATTAGGTCCCAATGGCCCACTGGTATGATATGACAGGCTAGTGGCAATTCGAGGATCTACAGTTTTGAAGGCTACAGTTTGACACTGTTATCATGAGAGAGGTTTGCTGGAGACCCTACCGTTGCTGCAAGTGGGTTGACAACAACAGGTTCCTGAGGAACCTATAGCGGGACCATTTTTTGGTTGGTCATCATGATTTTTTTATTATTCCTTATTACTGGAGTCGGGTCATATGGAAACACAGTCGTATTCAAACTATACCGCCTGACATCCACACATACACCAGGGCACACCGGAGTGCAGCAAGGGTGGGAGATCACCCTCACCCCTCCATCACAGACATCATCCTCTCAAACGATGATGAGCTTGACCATGATCTATCGGCCATGGCGGTGGTAGATAATTTCGGGGTAGCGGCAGACTTCACGCGGTGGTGGGAGAGACATCGACCTGCTCCATTTTTTGGCGAGGGTGCTCCAAGAGGGGACCACGACCCAAAGGAGGACGTGCTCCACCAACCCCCACAGGATAGGAGGAGATGTCACCAGCAAAGTGGCACGGAGGAGGAGGAGGCAGCAACTGCGAGGTCAAGGCGGCAGAGGAGATCAGATCCCCCACAGCTACCCATTTCTCATCAATGCCACCAGTCTCTACTGTCCTAGTAGTGGCAACACTAGCGTCGACCCACACCCTGATCCCACATGGCAACTAGGGGATCCAGGTATGCATAGTACATTATTGTCATGTTCATGCTTTTTATCTTCCTGTTTATGATTATTTATATGTGCCATGTGATATTGATTCTTGTTTCTCTCTCAGTGTTTGTAGAGGATGTATAGGGATGGACAGGGTTCATAGCCCAGTGTATTTCAGAGGTGGCCCTGGTCGTGCCGATTCAAGGGACAGTCCTCGAGGCCGACCGTCTACTTTTAGCAGGGAGGCATACCCCCACTTTTGAGCCGGTAGCACGTCTAAGGACCTCGTACAAGGAGTAGGGCACTGAGGTCATATAGTTAATTATAGAGCTGACGGCCATGTGGGGACAGCGAGATCAATTGTCGAGGAAGTTGTAGATAGCGCTCGTCGAGTGAGACGCGACACTGACAAGGGATAATGTCATTGAGGCGGCATGCGGCACCCTTCAGAGCCGCATTAATGAGTTTGATGTGCAACTGATAGTTGTCATCCCGACAGATGTTCAGTGGTTACAACAAGAGTTGATTCAAGTGAAGATGGATATTTGCTCGCTACAAGGGGAGTTGAGAGGGATATGAGCAGGCTTATCTGTATCAAGCTCACACCGATCCCATTCGCAAATCACCGTGCACCTCCTCCCAGAGTACCAGAGTGGCCACCAGAGCCAGAGGGCTCAGGGAGCCATGCACCATAGGGATAAGAGTCCCTCTTCTGTATATTATTTTTGTATCCGAATATAGATACATATATACTTATAGACCTTTTGTATAGACACACATTCAGAAGCCACTTATTTTTTATAGCAGTGGCCCAATACCTGTACATGACATTTGATTCATACATTGGACATATATATATATATATATATCAGTTTCAGTATCATGGCCTTGTTTATGTTTATGTTTTCCATTTTTTATGTATGTTCATGCTATGGATGTTATTCGCTTATATGGATGTATGTTTACATTAGATGCTAATCATGATTTAATTAAACATATTTCGGTACATGTTCATTAAATGCCATGGTGATCTAATTACTTTAAAAGATGTAATGTGATGTATGGATACATAGCATATTCAGACACATATGTATGTTTTATTACACACACACACACATGGTCACATCATAAACACAAAAAATTTCATGATGTGAAAATGAGCAAATATCAATATATGCAACATTACTACCTTTTAGGGAGAACACCACACATGTGACACATAGGCTACTATGCATAGTATCAATGAAGATGCATCACATTGACATGCTCTTTTAAAGGTGTTCCATCCATATATGACAATCCATAGGCACCTAAACCATACACAAAAATCACGATGTAAGGACCTAACCAGTTAGGGCTGAACTTCCCTTTCTGATCAGGTGGTGCATTTACATTTCGTTGATTTTCATATAGAACCAAGTCTCCTAGTTTAAAGGTCCTAGGAAACACACCCTGATTATACTGCCTTGATAATGACCACCGATAAGCTTTAAGATGATCAAGGGCCTGTAAACAGCACTCGTTGAGCATCTCTAGCTGATGCACATGGTTAGTTCGATAGGTTTCATCATCAATTAACCCCCTAAGGGGAACTCGTAGAGGTGGAATTTCCAACTCCAAAGGCATGATAGCTTCAATGCCATACACGAGGCTATAAGGCGTTGTTCTCGTTGTCGTACAAACATTTGTGTGATAATCCCACAAAGCATACGTTAATTGAATATGCCAATCCTTACCATGTTTGTTAACTGTTTTATGAAGAATGAGTTCAAGTGTTTTATTAGAAGCTTCCACTTGACCATTGGATTGTGGATAAAATAGCATAGAAAACCTGTGTTGAATATGAAGTTTCTCCAAGAACTGCTTTACTTCTTTATTTTTAAATGGTGTACCATTATCTGAAACAAGTGTAGCAGGTAGTCCAAAATGAGAAATGATATTGTTCAAGAGGAAGCTACAGATAGTTTTAGCATTTGTAGATCAAAGTGGCATAGCTTTGACCCATTTTGTGAAGTAATTTGTAGCAGTGATGATAAAGGTATGTCCTTTGGAGGAAGGAGGTGATATTTTTCCAATAATATCCAACCCCCATTTTGAAAATGGCCAAGGAGAAGTTTGATATTGAAACTCCTGAGTAGGGGCATGGATAAGATGACTATGTTGTTGACATTGAAGGCACTTTTTTACAAAACTGAAGGAATCTTGTTCCATGATTTTCCAATAGTATCTAATGTGTACCAATTTCCTCACCAGGGATTTACCACCAAAATTTCCACCCCCAGAGCCTGAGTGGGCTTCTTTAAGGGCAAGGGGTATTTCTACTTTAGTGAGACATCTTAGCAAAAAGTCGTTATAAGCTTTTTGATAAAGAACATTAGATAAGATGACATAACGCGTCGAAAGCTTTCGTATATGAGTGCGATCATTTTTCGTTGCATCACCAGGAAAGTTTCCAGTCTTTAAATAAATGTAGATACTAGAGAACCACTCTCCCGAGCCTGCCTGAAGATGGGCCAGAGACTCGGGCTCGGGTTGGTCGGAGACCACTGAGGTTCATGCGACCTAAAGCACAAAGTGATATTCTTTCATATCCCCTTCTGTAGGTACCAAAGAAGCAGTGCTCGCCATGGCATTTGCATGTCTATTTTCTCTCTGAGGGACATTGTTTATTGTGAAAGAGGAAAATTGATTAAGCAAGGATAAAGCGAGGTCTCAGTATTGAGACAATATACTTTTTTTAGCTTGATAAGTTCCCACAATCTAATTCACAATAAGTTTATAGTCACCCATTATACAGAGATGTTTAATCTTTAATGCAATCGTGACACGTAAGCCAGCAATAAGAGCTTTGTACTCAGTGATATTATTAGTACAAGGAAATTCCAGTCGAAAGGATAGGGAGACCAGTTTGCCTTCGGAGGATATCAGGACCACACCCACTCTAGAACTAGTCTGACACCTTGATCCATCGAAGTACATCTTCCATTCAATATCATAGTTAATCGTGAAAATATTCTCATCAGGAAATAGATCCAACCTAGGGAAGGAGCAAGATAAGGGAGCGTCTGCTAATTGATTAGCCACCGCTTGTCCCTTTATCAATTTTTGAGTGACAAATTTTATATCAAACTCATAAAGCAACATAACCCACTTCACTAATCTTCCCGCAAGGTCGGCGCTACAAAAAAAATGTCTTAAAAGATTTGTTTTCACTATGACATAAGTTTCAACATGGAGGAGGTAGTGCCTCAACTTCTGCGTAGCGAATATAAGAGAAAGGCATTGCTTCTCCATGGATGAATAATGAGTTTCATAATCGACAAGGACGTGGCTAATGTAGTAGACTGCTCTCTCTCTTCCTGTGTTGTCATACTGAGCTAGTAGAGCTACCAAAGCGTATGGTGATGCTGCAAGGTAAAGAAGGAAAGGTCTATCTTGCATAGCTGGAATCAGTATAGGAGGGTTGGTCAAATAAGCTTTGATAGATTCAAAGGCTTTCTGACACTCTTCATCCCATACGAAGTGAACATCCTTTTTCAGTAAGCGAGTGAAAGGGAGGGTATGATCAACCAACTGAGATATAAATCTACGAATTGCCTAGATCTTCCCCTATAAACTTTGCAACTCGGTGATGTTCCTTGGCGGAGGCATGTTAACAATAACATCAATCTTATTCGTGTCAACCTCGATTCCCAATAAGAAACTATAAACCCAAGAATCTTTCCAGAGTCTACACCGAAGAC
Source organism: Sequoiadendron giganteum (assembly GCA_007115665.2). Lineage (NCBI taxonomy): Eukaryota > Viridiplantae > Streptophyta > Pinopsida > Cupressales > Cupressaceae > Sequoiadendron > Sequoiadendron giganteum. The sequence goes on from CM021103.1 coordinate 473,183,929, forward strand.
ACACTTATGAGGATTGAGTCTCATCTTGTAAAGTTGAAGTCTTTCGAAGATAAGAGGAAGGTTCTTCACATGATCTTGACAATTTACAGACTTCACCAAGATGTCATCAACGTAGTCCTCTAATATTTTATGGATGAAATCGTGGAATATCAAGGTCATTGCTTGTTGGTAATTTGCTCATGTGTTCTTTAAACCAAAAGGCATGACCACATAGCAGAAGGTACCCCAAGGGGTAGTGAAGGTTATCTTGTACTGATCATCCAGGTTGATACGGATATGATTATAACCTGAGAAGCAATCCATAAAAGATAACAATGCATGGCCTACAATCGAGTCCACAATCATATCTATATTAGGTAACATAAATTAATCCTTAAGAGAAGCCTTATTAAGGTCTCAAAAGTCAATATATATACGAATACGACCGTCAAGTTTGCTAACATTGACTATATTAAAAATCCAAGGATAATAGTCAATAGGACAGATAAATCCCGCTTTCAACAACTTTTCTATCTCATTTTTTACCATTAAAGCTACTCTAGGATTGATCTTTCGATTTTTTTGCTTAACAGGCTTGGTGTCAGGACATAGAATGATATTATGGACCACTATGGTTTCATCAATACCGATCATATCCTCGTATGTCCAAGCGAAGATATCAGAGTGAGTACGTAAGAGAGCAGAGTGTTCATCTACCTCCTCGAGGGAGAGACACTTCCCTATCTTGATTGCCTTTTCTGGAGATTTAGGATCCACGAGGACATTGAAATTATTTCCTTTAAGGAGAGGACAACGATCCTTAGGATGAGATATCGATGCGTCATCACTGACGTTGGATAGAGGGTCCTCCTAATCAAGGCTTAAAATAGTTTCTCCAAAGTATGCTTGTTTATGTAAGCGATATGGGAATCATTTTTTGTGATGATAAGGAGGCAACGAAGCATAATCACCTATAAATTTTGCCAACACTTCATCCATAGAGAAGACATCCACAAAAAATTTCTTGGCTTGTCCCCTTTCTCCTATCAACTCAGGATGGACCAAACTTAACGATTCGGCTGAAATCATATTAACGCTCCACCAAGGTTTCTGTCTAGACTATTCAACAAAGCATCCCAAACCCAGATAGTGTTATCATTGCTTAAATTAGATAGGGGTTTGTATTCCTTGATCAATATGTCCTAGGCCTTTCTACCCATAGCCATATCGAGAAATGAGTTCATAACCAAACCCATAACGAGCTTGTAGAACTTCAGGAGGGGCAGCTCCATGTAAAGTGTCTCATTCCACCAATGGATGTTAAAAGTTTCTATGGGAGCGGTCCCTCTTCCTTTACTCAATTCACAAACATTAACCCTATTTACAGGAGTGAGGTCACTCTCCTGGGAAGGAGCGGTCTCCTGGACAGGATCGCACTTCTCTTCCTCAATGAGAGGGTCACCCATCCTCATGTCAATAGAACCTGTAAATTCTATACCATAGGGGTCTGACTTATATTCTACTGTGAATAACTTGGAGAAGTTCAAGGAACCACAATCATCACCTAGGAGAGCATTCGATCGAGGAGATGAAGGAGAGGATGGGGGAGACTTGGGATCTTTTGCTTTAGGTGGTTCATCTTGGTCGATACTTGCTCAGGGAATGACTTCCACAAAGGGTATCGATGAAGAACATGCCATAGCATCAGCAGTTAAGGAAGGAATGCAATTCTTGAGAGTAGACACAAACGAGTTTTGACCAATAGCGGCCAACAAACAAAGGTGCACAACCTTTGGATCTGCTTTAACCGTAACCACCCGATTGTTAGCAACAAACTTTAAGGAATGATGTAGAGTAGAAGTTACTGTGCCCATAGCATGAATCCATGGTCTCCCTAAGAGAATATTGTATGGTAACGAACCGGGCATCACATAGACCAACAAAGGCAAGGTAACGAGGGCCAGCTGCAAATTTAGTATTATTGTACCTAGAGCTTGGTGGCCAATGTTATCAAACCCACAAATATACAAGGAAGAGGCTGCTAAAGAACATAAATCAATTTTATTTTTAGGCAATAGGTCTATATCGCAAACGTTGAGAGTTGAACCAGTGTCAACGAGGGTACGCCTAATACCGACGTTATTAGCATTTACTATAATCATCAAAGGCTCTACTTGTTTCTACACATCCAGAGGTAGGAGTTCTTGCGAATGGAATGTAATATTCGGAAAATCCACTTGAATATGTGACATCAACACGTCAATGTCCGTAGGCCTAGCAGAGGTAGGCAAGAGAATCTTCTACAAGGCTTCCTGCAACATTTCTTGATAAACCGAAGTGGTCTGAAGCAAATCCCAAAGTGAGATATAGCTGAAGTAACAGCCAGTTGCTCAACAAGATCATAATCACCTGGTGCTTTGATCGTGGGTTTAGGGGCTAAAAGAAGGTTAGGTTGAGATAGTGGTAACGAAGTAGGAGTTTGAATCAGTTGTGATGTAGGAACAAAGGCTTGTTGTTCTAAGTTTTGTTTGTTTCTCCTTATATTATATGTATGCCTGACAACATTATAAGAAGTAGAGTCAGTATCTTTCACGAACCTCGAATATAAGTCTGATGGATTGCTATGACACAAAATCTTGTAGATGGAATAGTCCTCTCTAGGGGATGGCTCAGCTGGGGTCACGTAAATGACAAGTTTCTTAGGGCTTGGAGGAGCCACATAAACTACAACTACATTTACCGACTCCTCCGCTGGCAAGGAAGGAGTTTTCTTAGAATATTTATGGATAGGGGAGAGTGCTTCTAAGAAATCATCTAGAGCATCTTCCAACATATCAAAATCTTGTTCAGAGAAAGAATTATTATAACTATGCGGCATTATGAAAACGAATCCGACGGTTCACATCAAGTTCACCAAAATGTGATATAAGAGGGATTCACTACACACCGGTCTCTTTATTCTCAAGATATCACCAAGGAACGAACTGCCCTTATACACATCAATTTGAATGGAACGAAATGCTAGGTAAGATGCAAAAATGTGGAATTGCCCCTAGGTGCAATTCTATGACATTACAGTACTCATCTCAAAAAAATCACATTCTTGATGAACCCATGAAATTCAACTTATTAAAGAGATTCCATGGTTGCATGCAACCATGTTTTGATAAAATTCATTCATTTGTGCTTCAAAATTTATTAAATATTGAAGAAAAAATGGAGAAGAGACTCATTATCTTGCTTGTGATCATTTACTTGAAACAGTGATGGATAACATAGATTATGAGGAAACTGGTATTTCTCTTGTACATGTTACTCAATGAAATTAGACTCTTGATGACCCTAAGAAAATTCAATTTTTGAAAACCTTCTATAATGGCATGCAACTTGCTCCTGAAAATTTACATCCTTATTTACTTTAGACATCAAAATATTGAACAATGGAGATAGTAATGTAGAGGACATTTTTTTCTTGAAGATGAACATTTGTTTGATGAAATGCATTGCAATCAGTTTTTTTTTTAAATAATTCATCAAGACATGCATGTTTCAAAGAAGAAGAGATTATGACATCTACCCACCAAAGCATATGTTCACTTAAGGAAAATTGGAAAGAAGTTTTGGAGATAGAAAAATAAGATTGTATTGAAATACATTCAATTAGTGAGTCGATTGAAAGATAAATCTTAAAACAACTTGAAGGAAAATAACATGAAGAAGAGCCATCAAAATTTCTCTCAACATGCATGTATCCCAGGCTTGAAGAAAAAGATGGCAACATGACACTTCAAGATGAAACTCATGAAGTTTTCATTGCCACTTGGTGCCTTGATGCTTTAGATGATGACTTTATTGTGGAGAAGATGTCTTTATTTGTTCACCACTGATCATCAAAGAGGAAAGACCTATTGATGAAATTGAAGGTATAGATTCATCCATTTCTTCTTCTACACAATCATTAAGCAATAAATTTCCTTAGTAGTATTAAAAGAAAATAAAGCCCCATTTTTGGAAAATGATTATATGACATCTAAGGAAAATATCCATGAGATAATCCTATTCTAAAGATGATATGTTTAAGGATGATGCAATAAAGAATGACAAGTTTTCACAGATGAGTGAAACTATTGCAAATCATATTGAAGAGTTAAATAGGCAAAGTGAAAAATCTAATTGGTCTAATGAGGTTCAAAAGTATGCTCAACTTCATGAAACCTTTGATCCTATTTATTATCTTGAAAATTTAGAAAATGACTTTCTTTATAATGCAAGAGTTTCCCATATTCTTATTCATAGCCATGAACCCTCGTTAGGGGAAATTCATACAACAAAAGAAACTTTTATCCCTAAGGTGGTCAAAGATTCAAGCCATCCAATTATTGAACAAAATCGTCAAAGGAGCATTAAAAATATCAAAGTTACAATAGTTCAGCTCATACAAGAAGAAGTGATCTGTAACATGTGCAAGAGGAGGTCAATTTGATCCCATATTTAGATATTTTCAATGAAAAATGATTGTTTGGATATGTTTCCTCACCTAGGGAAGTTACACATACCAAAAATATCAAGATTAAAGAGAAAGGAACAAAGTTACAATTAAGTGCACAGGTACTTCAGGGTTGCCATCCATTATTTTGCCATGGCATCTATTTTCCCCTACTAGTCCATGGGTTTTCTTGATCATTCTAGAGCAGTATGAGGCAGGGGCACCTACAATGTGCATAAGTTAAGTAGGATATTTTTTGTGTGTTCACTTTGCCTTTGCATCCTTTGTGTTGTTTGTCCCATTTTTGGCATGTGTCTAGTCTCTCCAATAAATCTCTTATATTGTTTCCCCTTGACTTTGTTGCCCAATGATTAAGGCACCAATCGTTTGTAAAGATTTTGGGTTCATCTTGTGTCCTTTACAAGCCTTATCCCTAGTTAGAGCAAGTTGTTACCCTAATTTTTTACTAGCTCATTTTTTAAAACTTTTGCTTCGAACTTATTATTAGGTTGATCTGTACATTGTCAAGTTATCATCCAGAAACCTTTTCATAAGTAGTTGAGTTGCATCCTACTTGCATAGTTTAAAGAACATTTCTCAAAAAATCACAATCCCACTTGATTGAAAAAGCTTACTGATGTCAAACTCTATATCCAATACCAGATGGAAGAATGCTTATGCATTGTTCCATTTGTACTTGAAATTAACTATGGGCATTGGCAAAAATCGTGAAAATTATTAAATTTCAAAAACTATGAAAGTTCATGTAAATCCATTTTAAGGTGATGCTTATGATGATGTCATGATGAATATGGCCATTTTTCGCATCAACCCATCTCTCAGTTTCCAAGATATTAAATTTTCAATGTTTTATGACTGAATTATAGAAACTATTAAATTAAAGGTTTTATTCAGCTAAAATGAAATTATATTTTTGGGTTTTTCTCATAATGGAATTTTTATCAACTTGACAAAATTATATAGAAAAGTGTTGATTTATGTTTATTTTTTGCTCACAATCTTTGGAGCCTGTTAAGAATTTATCATTGTACTCACAAGATTAAATACCTTCAAAAGGTGTGGTTTCATGAGTGGATTATTAGGATGAGGAACTAAAAAACAAGCTGGATCGACCAAAAGAAATAAATAATTGATGGATAAATTGTGAAATTTCCAAAAACTAGGCAAGTTAGAATTTAGACTTAATCGTGCACTTTTTCTCAAAATTCTAACCTATGCTTGCTTGCTCTATTTTTCTAACTTCTTAACTTGCTTTTTTTAGAATTAAACAAAAAAATGATCAAATGCTCAAAATTCCTAACTTTCTAACCTCAATGTTTTTGAACATTAATGGGAGAATTGGTTCTTATAACTACCCTTGTGAATTACAAGCCAACAATTGCAAATGCCATGGAAGACAATACTTGTTGAGCGTGGATTCATACATGAAGCAAATTAATGGTTTGAGAGAAGGCATCCAAGAAGTTTTGTCTCTTAGAATGCAATAATGGCAAGGTATACAAAATAAATTTGTCTGAGAAGTTTTAGATATTATCACTAACGTGTTCCTTGCTTGCATTACTTTGGGAGCTTTTGAATCAAGGTATTGACATCCATCAAAGTTAAAGGGAAGAAATATATATCAAATATTATATTTTGAAATGCTCTAGTTTGTAGGTGTGTAGAAAGGGAAGAATACACAGGCATCGACTATTTGACAAACTGCCTCATAGGTAAATGATCTCATCGAATGTATGGTTGCAGAATATGCTCAAAATAGATTCGTTGAAATGGGTTTAGAAACTCTTAAGTGAATGCAAGCATGGAGTTGTCTAAAAAGAAAATCCTCCCAACCTACGTAAAGCATGGCAAATTTTTGAAAGAACTCCTTCAAGAGATGTCATTTCAAAGGATGCAATGATTGAGGGATGTGATGCGCATATGTAAAGTAAACTTCCTTGAGCTCTGCTAGTATTCTCCCTATGCGTACCCAAACAAAAGCTTCATAACAATGTATGGAGCTCCATCAAAGCATAATGTAATGCAGGATTTTGTGAGATGTTGTAATTACAGCTAAACCATACTTTTTAGTAGCTTTAAAAATTGTATCACACTAGATTGAAGTAGTAGTTGTGGGGAGATTCGATTCAATTTATTGTGCTCTAGCAGACTTATATGCAAAATATGGAAGCATGGACAAGGCAAGTGAATTGTTTGAAAGCATATATTTACATGGAATGGAAATCCCAGGGTATGCACAAAATGAATTTATTGAAATGCCTTTAGAAAATTCCCAAGCAAAGGCAATTGCAGGTGTACAACTAATACTCTACAATCTTTGCCAGAATGAGCACTTTGGAACTAGTTGTAGACACCCACCAAAGCATAATGCATAGAATAATTTTGTCAAAGGCTGTATTTGTGAACACTTTGGTATGTTAGAATAAATTAATCTGTCAGCACAGACCAGGGTCTACAACTGTCCCAACGACCTTCTTCTCTGGCAAGCCACCTTCTTATCTGACCAAGCCACCTCCTTTCAATAAATGTTTGATCTAACTGCTTGACTCAGTAGCTGTAGAAGTTATTGTATATTTGTCTATAAATTGAATACATGAACCTGTAAGATAAAGCGCTCCAAATCTGCTCTTCTGTTTCTCTGTTTCTCTGTTTTTGTTATGTTTTCATGGTAAACATGCATGTAAAATGTGGAATCATGGCTAAGGCTTGCGACTAGTTCTGTTTGACAGAAAGCCTCAAAGAGATGTCATCTCATGGAATGATGCACTATAGACTATGCATAAAGTGGGTTTATTGAAATGTCTTTAGAAACTTTCAAAGAAAAATGCTTTGGGCAGGCGTAAAACCAAATTCTACAACCTTTGCCATTATTTACAAACTCTTAGCAGCACTAGGAATCCAATATTCTTGATCTTATTTGTCTTTATTGTGAATGGATTGAAGGGGTAGACACAAAATTGGTTTTAATACAAATGCATGCAAAGTATGGAAACATGTGAACCGTTTGATAGAAAGCCCACCATCTCATGCAATGCCATGATTATAGGGTTTACAGTATAATGGATTTGTTGGAAAAGTCTTAAAAACTTTCAAGACAATTCACCTCATGGATATGTCGCCTATGCCAAAATGGAAAAATTTAAATTGGACATATATGCAAAATCTACAAGCATCGACAAAGCGTGCTAACCATTTTGCAAAAGACCTCAAAGAAATGTAGCCTCAAAAAGAATGATTTAGCTTTGGTAGAACAAGAGTTCTTTGTTGATTTTCAGTTGGCACCACACATTCTACTTATTACACGTATATGCAATTATTACAAACCTACATTCTCCATAAGGCACTATCCAAGGAACACCAATTGTTTGACATAATTATTCAAGAGGAATGTGGATATCATCATTTTAAATATGGTTTTTATGTTTTTTGGAAATTTTGATGAAGCTGGAAGCATTTGTTCATTGGAAATTTTGGTGAAGCTGGAAGCATTTGTTCATGGATATTTGGTGAGAAAGCAGAAGATGTTATTTTATATTTCATGCATTCTCTACTTCAAATTGAGGCCTGGAGTTTTAATGTACTTAATGGGGAAATATGGGAGGAGGAACAACACAACTACTGATATATCTAGTTTACGATTTGATTCAAAAATCCATAAGTTCCATGAGTTTCACAACATGGTGTATTTATTTCCTCATAATTGGAGTGATGTTCATTCACATAGGACTCATTGTTCTCATCGTCAGCTAAGATTTGCTAGACAGTAACTATGCAGCTCTTCATAAACATGGAGAAAAAAGCAAAAGGAATTTTGTGAAAGGTTGTCCCGTATGCTGTCAAGAAATACAAAGTTTGGATCTTGGATCTCACCTATGGATACTATTTTGAAGCAGAACTTACCATAGAAAATATGAATGCGTAGCATTTCTTTGATAGATTTGATCTATATTTGCATCTACATTTGGACTTTCCGACTTCGTAACCCGTCCATTTAGGGAAGTAATGTTTGAGATTATAGCATTAAGTATGGAATGAGAAGTTGAATATGGGTTCTCTAGATTGTTTAGACTTTGGGTAGAGTTTATTATGTCTAGTTAGGAAAGGTCAAATTCATTGAGCCTCTCTGTTACAATCATACTGATCTTTTCCATATTTGACCAAGAATCTTGCAGGCTTACCTTTGAAATAGCTCCTTTGCATTTGGAAGGTCATTGGGGGATAGTCTTTGGAATGATAGGAGCATAGGGTAACCTGGGATCAGAGGTAATATAACTTTGTTCTTCCTTAACTTCAACTATTCCACCAAGACTAGAATTAGCTTGATGGGTGTCGTGATCATTCCTTGCACATTGTTATTATTGGGGTTGTATTTTCCATAGTGAGTAGGAAATGGTGACCTTCTCATCTAAAATTAGGTTTAGTAACGAGGACTCTGCAAAGCTTGAGAGATGGAAATAAAGTAGCGATTTATTTCAAGTGTCTTCTGAGCTTTTCAAAGTAGTTGAAATATTCAATCCTAATATGCAGAGTTCTATTTCATTGTCAATGGTTAAACATTCAACATTTACATTATTGTAATCTTTGAATCTGATAAAGGACATCAACATTTGTTACACCTTTACAGAAAAGGAAACTGTATGGTTAATGGTGACATTGATCCAAAGTTGAATATATTTGACAATTTCAAAATTGTTAGCATAAGGGATTTACGTCTCAAAATGATATTCCATGTGTTGGTGTGAATAAGGTTTCTTACCTAATTAGTTCACCTAGTAGGTCCTATTCACATGTTAAGTTTACTTAGGTCCTAGGAATTTTTCTAGAAGTCTTAGGTGTCATGTGATCGTATTATGTCATTTAATAATTGTTTTCTAGGCCATTTAATATTTGATGAGTTAGTTGTCTCGTGACATAAGATTAAGACACTTTTCATGATCTTGTTGAAATAAAAAAAAATATGTTATGGTGTTGTATGAACCAATTTGGGACCTATTTCTCTTCCATCTCATTAGAAAATGAGATCCACACAATGAAAGGACTATCAACCCTTAGGTGAGTCAAGTCAAAGTGTGAATCTACTAATTTCCTTTTTTTTGCAAGGACGGGGGTCCTAAATAAATAGTACTTTGGGGAGAAAGATTAAAAACATTAAATGAAACCCAAAATGCTATCTACAACTTGGATCTAATAGATTAAGCTCAATATTGATGGAACCATAAATCATATCACAGATCAGAGAGAGGTAAGATGATGTGTACCAGTCATCAAAAGTCAGTTTTTGAAGTTGATTTGGGACTCATTCGCCCAAAAAGGTGAATGGATCCTAAGTTAGGGTTTGTCTGCAACTTTAAGGAGCCTCTGCTACAAATCCGAATCTCTCAATTTGCCCAAGTTTCAGGTTCGGAAAGCTGGAAATAAATTCTACAAATGAGTTTCCATGAGATGACAACTTTTGCAATTTTGACAACTTCTTTGAAATTTTTCTCTTCAAGATTTCTTCCACCTAAATTTGCAAACACAAATCAAGAGGGAAATTTTTTTGTTTTTAATGAATGGGAGTTTGCCTTGGTAAAACCCCTTTTTGGTAATCAAACCTTGAAATGAAACAAAATAGCATGAAAGGAATGATGAATGAATAGCTCAATATTGTTACAACTCACCAAACCCTTGGATCCTTGGAATGTAGATCTGCAACTTACATGAAATGGCTTCAATGGATGTGGACCTTGAACCTTGAATCTTGATTTGAAATGATGCTTTGAATGCTTGAATGGATCATGAAACCTACATCACCATATTAGCTCCAATAACATGCATGATGCAATAAGATTTTGATGTGACAATTGGATCTTGATTGCTGCAATAATTCTTCAATAAATCTTCCTTTGAATGCCTTGAATCGCTCTTGAAATGCTGTTGAAATTCTCTAGATTGCTTGAAAACTCTTAGATTGCTTAGATGAAACTTAGTGAAATAACCTTATATTTATAGGTATGTAACATTAATTTATCGAAATTCAAATAACACAAGTTGACATCTAAATATAGATTTGGAAATGTTAAAATACCACCAAAAATATAATTTAAATTTAGGTCCTTGGTCTAAGGGAGGAATGGATCCTAGGACACACATTGCTCAATGAGAAGTGTTATGTTAAGACATTAATGAATGTCAGGTTTCCTCTTCAAAAAATACAATTAATTAGGCCTGGATTTGAATTAAAGGGGCCAATTAAGGCAAATTAAGATCAATTAATTAAGGGAGCCCTAAATAAGTGTGAAAGTGTAAAGGCGTACACTTTACAACACCAAAATAAGAAACAATTAAGCTCATTTTAATTAATAGGGCCCTAAACTTAATGTGAATATGTAAAATACATATTACAACACTAAATTAAGGCATAATTAGGTTCATTTTTAATATTAATTCTAAATTAGGTGTGCAAATGTAAAGGGATACATTTTTCTACACTACATTTAGCCCTCACTTTAGTGAGAGGATGAGCACCAGTGAAAACTCACACTAAAGTAGACATTCAAAACATATGTATGCAGCTATGATAAAGATACTCGATCATAGAACATCAAAGACCTAAAAGAAAAGGTGAGAACAAAGAAGGCGGATCAAACCTCAACTGTCCAACGCGATGTGGAACACATCTCGGTTGTTTGTCCAAAGATGTTCACAAGAAAAACGTGATGTTTATGCAAACAACAACGCACACTCACTCCAAGCTAATGGAACCTAAGGCTATCCACTAGATGAGCCCCCAAGAAGTGGCTTAGTGAGAAAGTCATGCCAAGTCTATAGACTCTCACTGTACTAATCACATCAAAGCTATCCCTTTGATAACTTCGATAGGGCGCCACAAAAACTTCGGGCTTTATAAGGCCTAACAAGCTACGTTATGCTAAATAGGTCTATGAGAAAACAAGGCAAAGCTCCACTGGCAAGCAAAGTTTTTTTTATGGTTGATGGCCTTGAAAAGCGTTTGAGCTTCACAAGGTTAGCAAGTTGTATTATGTGAAACACTTATGAGCAAATATGCAAGTAAAGGTTTGCTCAAAGGGATCTTGCTTAGTTCGTGTAAGGTTTCTTTTTTAGGGAGCATCGTGCCTAATGCCTCCAAGAGAGCACAAGTCAAAGGACAATATTCACAATCTTAGGGAATGTAATGCGTAGCATCACCACTAAGAGGAAATTTGTACACTAAGAAATATTACACTCTCGGAGGAAATAAAACCCAATGACACCACCAAGAAAAAGATGCATCACATGAAGAAAGAAAATCACACAATGAAACATGACGAACGCCAAAAATAATAATGCCAATGTATGCCCCCACTTCAAAGAAATTGCTAGCACCATTGTTGGGAGCAATTTTCTTTATAGTAGCCAATATTCAATACTAAATAAAGAAGACATGAGAGATTATTTAGAAAGCCATATGTCAATTCATATGTTCTCAGATGAAGCTACATCATGGAAAAGAAGGGGTTGGCCCCAAAATGAAATCCCAAAACACATAAGGGATCCACAGATTCAGGGTCAGTATATCTTTGCTACAATGTGATTATAGAACATAGAAACATCAACATTCCACTAGTACAAAAACAATAATATATGACTGAAAAATCTACTAAAAACTACTCATAAATGACTAAACTTGGTCACGTGACCATTAGAAGTTTATTTCCAGTCATTTATAACATGACCAAATTTATGACTAAACCAATTTTAGTCATTTATTTGGTTGTTTTGATTGATCGGTTTTGTAGTATATTTTGTCATTGATTTAATCATATATTTAGTCATATTATTCATTGAGTTTGGTCACGTGACCATTAATAGTTTATTGCCAATCATTTATTTGGTTGTTTTGATTGATCAATTTGGTAGTATATTTCTAGTCATTGATTTAGTCATTTATTCACTGATTTCTATCAATTGGTAGTATATTTAGTCAATTGGTAGTTTATTTAATTATTTTTGTTCACAACTGATTTCTGCCTAAAAGTGTTAAAAATGAGACAATATTTTTGAGGTTTAAACATAAAACACAAAAAAACATAATCAATCATTCATTTGCACATAATGAAACAACTATTAAGAAGGAAAAATACTGAAATTTTTATTGACAAAAGGTGTTCTTATAGCAGATACAAGACTAAAATATGTCTTTGCTTTGAAAAATGTGTTACAAAGTGTGCTTCTCAGTGCTGTGACTAAGAAAATTGAGTTACAATGCTCTATTTTTTGCGTATACAGCTCCAAAACATGAAAGAACTACTTGAAAAATGAAGCCTAAGGGTCCTATGAAAGACTCCTTTGTAGACTTCACACCATGAATACTCAGTATGGACTGAGAACTATGTTTTGCATATACCTTGATTAATAAGCTTTACTGAACATGACAGTGGAAAAATCCAAACCGATCACAAACATTTATCAGTCGACGAGCATCTGGAAGTCTTGCTTCCATAAGAAAGTTCTTTGTCTTTTTAGCATCATAGAAGTTTGACTCTTTGGTTACACGTTCCACCTCCTTGATTTATCCAATTTTGATTGTTGCTTCAATGTATTTGAAGTGAATTTCAGGACCCTCAATGCCAATGACATTGAAAATTCAATTTACCATATAAGTACAAGGTTCCCAAGCTACTACAAACTTACCTCCTCAAATAGATCAATGAATATCATTGACAAAATCATACAAGTGGCAATCCAAATTCAAATCACCTGGAGCTCAAATATGCACCCAAGAAGAAATATAGCCCTTCATAAGACTTGAGTTGTTCAAACAACTTGATGCATAAGTCTACACCCAATACAGGCACTACAAGAAATAATCATATAACAAAACAAATTTCATTGAGAGCAATAGTTTAATAGTCACCTCAACTTCAGAGTTCCATATCAAAAACCATAAGCTATTTATCAATAGGAAGAAGATATATGAATTTACAACAACTAGAAAGCAGCTACTTGAAGAAAGAGATATGTGATGACATTGTAATCAATTGGACAACCACCCTCCATTTTAGACATCATCAATGCAAATTTTACAACACCCTGCAAAATTTACTCAACAAATAAGGCCTCTCTTCAAAACATCTTCAGATTCAACATTAGAAATATATTTATATCAATTGATAGTACTTGGGATCATAGCGCAAAATTGTCTAGAGGAGGAACAAGTAATCAAGAGTGTACTGAGGACATGGTCCATGTGAGATGTTGTCAATAGCCACCCAACCAAAAGGGAAACTAGTTGCTCAAATCAATATTATACACAAAAAACCATAAAAAATACATGAGAACAATCGCTAAAATTTGAAATAAAATGCACATCCTATTTGTTTGACATTCTTGGGTAGGATCTTTCATGAGACAGTGTCTTTTCAAGTCTATTACAAAATGTAAGAAAAAACATTTGTTTACTCACTATGGTACAATGACGTACGGAGTAAATGGAGATATAAAATAACATTGACAACATATGATAATCACATGGCAATCGCACATAACATAGATATAATTCTTTATTCAGTATTCGGCAATTACATCATAATGTCTCCAGACAGAACATAGCATAGCATAGTAGAACCATCTCCCTGCCCGACTACATGACTCAAGTACATATAGTACGTTGGCGGTGGTTAAGGTACCAACCGTCGCGTCCCTTCATTATAACTAATTACTTCATCAGGAACTGTTCCCGAGACAACTAACCAACATGACACGTACATAAGTACATGGATTATTAATATTAACTAATATCTTATTTACTTATGGCTCACAGCCGACCAAGTACACTCTCGGCCGACTACCGACTCATCCCCCCCCCACAAAGTAGTCGTCTTCCAGACGACTGAAAACCAAGAATGCCAACTGATCCTTCTTTGCCAACTGATTGTCACTCTCACCCAATACTCCATCTCTCTCCGCCAATTTCTCCTTGAGAGCTGCAACTCTCATCTGCTCGCAGCCAATTGCTCTGTACTATGATGGCTGGTGGCACTGCAATTTGGCAATTCCAATAAATCTGATGGGGGTCTGGGGGCAACGCCCTCAGCGGGGTCGAAGGGCAGTGCCCCTCGCGGGGGTCTGGGGGCAACGCCCCTAACGGGCTCAAGGGGCAGTGCCCCTCGCAGGGGTCTGGGGGCAGCACCCCTACCACCAAGGCCAATTTAACACTTCTAAAACCACACAGAACTCCATTCGGCGCCTCATTTTCATGAATTTCCAAGAGACACCAGCCAATGCTGATACAACCAAAATATACAGATTTTGCATTGTTTTTCTGAGACTTCACTTTCTTCAGGTCGATGTTTCGTACAGACATGCTTCGTTTGACCCGTACTGACCTCCTCCAACTCACACATACGGACTTCTGCTCCCTCATGCGTACGACCCTTTTCAACCGTACGAATTCCTTTTGATTCAGCCGTACGGTTCTTCCCACCACCTCTTGTACAGATTTCCTGTTTAGGCGTACGGATTTCCTGTTTTGCCGTACGGTTTTCTCTTTGCAGCGTATGGATCCTTCCCAGTTTAGCCGTACAGCTAACTGTCTCCAGCGTACGGGCTTCTAAGCTTGGCGTACGGACTCTTGGGTTTGACGTACGGATTTTTGAGTCTTGCATACGGTGATCTCCTTAGTGTGGCGCACAGATTTATGTCTTTGGTGTACGGATTTGGCAAGTACCGTGCCAGCTCTGTCTTCTCTTCGCCGTACGGACTTCTCCTTCTAGCGTACGGATTTTGCAAGTATCGTACCAGCTTTGTCTTCTCTCTGCCGTACGGCCTTCTTCTTTTGGTGTACGGACTTCTTCCTCTGGCATACGGATTTTGCAAGTGTCATACCAGTTTTGTCTTCTCCCTATTGTACGGACTTATCCTTCTGGCGTACCAATCTCCTTTGTTGTACAGTTTCCTTCCTCCAATGTATGAATCCCTTCTCTCTCAACCGTACGGCTAATTGCTCCCAGCGTACGGATTTTTGTATTGGTCGTACGGATTTTTGTAGTAGCCGTACGGATTTTTGTATTTGCTGTTCAGACTCCTTGTGTATTGGATGTACGAACTCTTCGCATACGACTTTCTCCTCACTGTGGCGTACGAACCTATGGCTCCTGTTTGTCGTACGAGCTCCGTACAGAGTTGTCTTCTCCTTCTGGTGTACTAGTTTCTCCTCCTCCTCCATCTCTTTTCTTCTCTCTGCATTTTTAACATTTTCTAATTCCTCTACTTTATTTTTCCTGTTTTTTGGCTCCAACACAATTTTTCTATCTCGTACTTGTTCCGATTTGTGGGTTGGTGTATCTTCCGGTTTTGATATTCTTTCTTTGTACTCTCCATACTCGGCCAAAAGTGTCTGGCTAGACATGCCTTGTTTCTCTTCTTCCTTGAATTCCCCGATCTGTAGCATGTTACACTCTCGGTGGAACACTTCATAGTCTTCCATCTGCCAATGAAATAAGCCATTCCGTGAGCTTGTCTCATCCTCCGAATAACTCTCAAGTTCCAATACACCCTCAGCATTCGGTTCCATCGTCTTCCTTCGTCAACATCTAATTCCCTTCCGTCTGATTCTGATCCAGAGGAAGCCAATTCTTCGCTCACAACTTGGTTCTTCAAGTCGATGACATACTTTTGCCCGTTGTTCTCAATTTAGAGTGTGTTTCTCTTCCAATTATGATTTGCCTTGGCAGCTATCAGCCATCCTCTCCCAAGTAGTGCATCATACGCCTTCCTCTGTAATGGGATGACAAAATTTAGCAAAAATTGTTGTGTCCCGATCATCACCTTCTGCTCCATCAGTGTCCCCAACGGCTTGATACCATGCTGATCGGCACCGACGAGTTGGAATGTCGGTGGCCAAAGTGTAGGCTTCCCCAGGCTCTTCCATGTGTCTTCGGGCAGTACGTTGACTCCTAATCCTCCGTCGACGATAGTATTTGTCAAGATATTCCCTCTGATCTCCATCTGCACAACCGTCGGCATCTTCCCGATGTTCGCCGTTAGTACGAGATCAATGGTTTGTTCACCATATGGTGGTGAATCTGGTACTAATTCTTGCCTTCGATCCTCCACTCACGATTGCTTGACATCCCCAAGGACGTTTGTCATTGCCAGTCCCAACTATGGCAATGTCTGGAGAAGGTTAGTTACTTTGATCGGTATGGTGGTCTGCAGTACCTGTCGTACGATGTTCATTTCCGCCTCCGACCGTCGAGAGGTCTCTGGCTTCTCCAGAGATATTTTGTTCTCCTTCGTCATAGCCAGTTCCACTTCGGCTTTTGCTTCCTTCATCCTTTGTTTTTCCGTACGTGGATCTGGGTAGGTTGCCTTCTTTGCTTACGCTCTGGTGATCCCCAATACCTCTTGTTCTTCTACTTCCAGCATATGGATACCCTTCTGCTTGGGGCATTCACTATCTTCATGGTCGCCTGGTCCACACCACTTACACAATCTTCATCTTGAACCTTGGCCGTTCTGGCAATCCTTGGCAAAGTGACCCCATTCGTTGCACTTTCGGCATTGGATCATGGGTCGTCCTTTACCGTCGTACTGTATTCTGTTTCTCGAACTCCTGTTGCTCTAGTAACCTCCAAGGGATGTATTGCTATTGTATTGGGGATTTGGTAGTGTGTTCGGCGGTGTCAACTGTTCTCCTTGAGCGAAGAGTACTTGTGCACTTTTGGCTTTTAAATTGTATGGGCATTCCTTGACGGAATGTCCCATCACTCGGCAAATATCGCAGAATAACTTCTTCAGACAGTTCGCCTTCGTGTGACCTTCCCCATTGTAGTCTATACACCATAGTTCTCGTGCTTCCCTCGTACTCTCTTTGTCTGCCTTCAATTCTTTCATCATTCGCATCATATCTTTCCAGAGTGCTTGTACGGTCTTGGATTCACCGTTGCTGTCGTCTGCACTCTCCTCGTCGTCTGTCTTCCTTTTCCCTCGGGAGGATGTTTTGTTTTCACTTTCTATATCCATCGCCCGATTGTATGCTTCAACATACGACGACAGAGGCACGACTTTCATCTTCTTCCTCAACGACGGAAGCAAGCCTTCAATGAACCATCGCTTCTTTAGCCCATCGGCCGGTTGAACCTCCAATTTTCCCAACAAGTCTTTCAGTCGCCGATTGTATGTGCGCACATTCTCGTGTTTTCCCTGCTTCGTACTGTAGATTTCTGCTACAATCTCACTGTCACCCCTCAAGAGTTTGAATTCGTCCTGAAAGGCCTTCTTGAGTAATCTCCATGTAGCTTTTTGTGCTTGGTCCAACTCTGAGTACCAGTCGATGGCACTATCTCTAAGTGTTGCCAGAAAGGCTTTCAACCAATGATCCGGGTCCTCTTCACCACTTGCTATCCAGATTGTCTCGCATGTTTTGCAATGTCGAACTGGATCCTCTGACCCATTCCCCGTAAACTTTGGCAGCTTTTGTCGTTCTGGAGTCACCATCCTTCCCCACTGTCCTCCTTGTATATTGGACCCAACTGGACCGGTTTCCCCGTTACGTTCCGGTGCGTCACTTGCACTCCCGGCCACGTACGAGTCACTTTCCCGTCCTCCATCAGCATCCTCTACACCTTGAGTTTCCTGGGTCCCACTCTGGTGCTCCCTCTGCCAAGGGGTCTTGGGCTCAGATCTCCCTGTCCTCAGCCCTTCATCGTCGTCCGATATGGACAACTCCCGAATGCGTTGGATGCTATTCTCAAGTTCTCCATTCAATTCATCTTCATTTTCTTGGTTTTTATATTTTTTTGCGTACGGGGTGATGAAGGGTTCCTCGTCCCTCCCTTCCACAAAACTCTGATGTGCTTTACTTAATCTTTTCCGCCGGTTTTCTTGCTCCTGTACTCTCAATGATCGCTGAATTCTTTCCTCCTC